>OX596196.1:3663978-4263978 GCA_951394245.1 Cyclophora punctaria
AAACAACTAGTATTACCAACATTGGCCAACACTAGCACATGTTATCCTGAAGGAAATTCGGGATAAGATAGCCTATGTCCTGTTTAGGAGACTAATTTACTTGTTTTCTAATAAAAATGTGGATATGTTCTTCTTGTGCCACTCAAATTAAGCGGTGCTTAACTACTCCAAACGGTCAAATCTAAGCAGCCCTCAGTTCATACAATTTTGACAGTGAGTTGTCAAAAATGTATTTGAGGAACTTTTCAGTATTTTGGAGGTAATATTTTCCTATTTACTATCATTCATTCGTTCGTTCATTCATTTCATTCGACCGCCTGAAGGTGACGACATGGTCTGACGGTTGAAACTACCGGGACCGACATTTTAACGTGCCCTTTTCTATCATAACAATATGAATTTTTATCTTATTTGAACTTAAACGCAACTCCAATTGGGAGGTACATATTTTTTGACAACTATGTGACAAAATTTGACAGCTTATTGTCAAATACGTATAAAAACTTTCAAATTGCACAGAATTTAATTTCAATACATTTTTGACAATTAATTGTCAAAATTTGACAGCTAATTGTCAAATACACTTCAAAAAGTGTACAGAATTTAATTTCATACATTCTTGTCAGCTAGTTATCAAAATTTTATAGCTAATAGTCAAAAAGGTATACATTTTTGACAGATCTGTCAAAATTTGACAGCTGATATATTTTTCAAATGTATTCAGTACATAATTCATTTGTAAATTCAATATTGTACAGAATTTGGTGCTTAATTTGAGTGGCAGTGCAGTTGTCCTTTTTGAGTTAATTTTTGGGCTTTGTTAGCTTAACTAAGGTAAAATTATACGTGGCCAACCCTGGTATCTGAGTTTAGACCGCCTGAAGACCATCGCAATAGTCTAACGGTCTAAACAACCGGAACCGACCAATCACCGTGTCAAAAACACGGTAAAGCTCAATAGAAACGACACTATCGGCCACCCATCCTTGTAATCTCTTCTTCATCGAGTGGACGGTCACCCTGACCAATCCTGGTGTCAGAGTTATTGAGCCGCCAAAGGCCTCTGACATGGCTCATGTAACGACTACTATCCGTAGAGAGTAACCGGGACCGACGGCTTAACGTGCCCTCCGAAGCACGGAATCACCATACTTTTCGGGCAATCAGGTGATTCAGCCTGCAATGCCCTAACCAAACTGAGGACAGTCTCACAAAGAGGTTTTTGTTAGACATCCCCACCGGGAATCGAACCCGGAACCTCCGGGTCGTGAGCCGGGCGCTCAAACCACAAGACCACGGAGGCTGTAATAGGCGAGCTGCACGTTGCTTAACAATTACGATTTAATTAAGCTAACGTAACCTAAAATTAGTCAAATTTAATTTGTATATATGATGAAATAAAACAGTCAATCGGTATATTTTTGAATCTTCAAAAAAGGCTATTTCAAAGGCATTTTCTACCAAAGATATGCTAAGTATACTGCGATGCTACGCGATGTTTGATATGATCGGTGCGACATAGTATAGCATATCTCTAGTGGAATGACATCCTTATACCTTCTTACTTATAAAAGATGGTTTTTTTAATTTATTTTACTTTTTACAAGACTTCGACGTAAAGTGAATTTAAAAAGTAGGTTGTAGGTTTTTAGACCGTCTAACGGACGACATGGTCTGACGATTGAAACAACCGGGACCGACAAGTTAACGTGCTCTCTGAGGCAAAGTTAATATCATTTCGAAAAAAAAAAAAAAATGTTATTTCAAAAAAGGTGGTCTTCGAAATCTCGTTTGAAGTCATGTAAAATTAAATTAACCATCTTTATAAATAAGAGGTTTATACTTTAGTACGGTGTAAACTATTTGTTGAATAAACAGTATTTTTTTAGTTTTAATCTTGTTTCGACATGCAAAAATTTTGGTTTTTTTTAATTTTTTAAAAAAGGTATTCAAAAGTGATTGTAAAGTGTTTTTATTTTTATTTTTAATGGTTAATGTAATTATACCTTAATTGGCTTTTTTATTTGCGGTTGTTTTAATGAAAAATGATTAATTGTTTATTTTTAATGAAATATTTGTATAGAGTTGGTAATACCCAAAACGGTTTATGAATGTACTAGCTGCGCCTCGCGGTGTTACCCGCGTTGTACCCGTTCCCGCAGGAATTTTGGTATAAAATGTATCCCATTTGTTATTCTGATGTATAACCTATATTACTGTAAAGTTTCATAAAAATCCGTTAAGCAGTTTACATACATCCTCACAATCTTTCGCATTTATAAAACTATATGTAATATCATCTCTATATAAATATTTCATACAATTATTTTTCATACAAAACTTCATTTAATTTTGAAAAAACTTTGTAAAATAAAAACTATTGTGACAGCTAAATGTATGGAGCTACATTGATAAGATTATAAATCAATTTTCATTGCATTTATGAATATATGCTTTTTAAGACTATTTTAATATTTCGTTTTATTAAAAATTAAAATAATACTTGAAAACTTGACAAGCCCGTTGTCCCAGTGGCAGTGAGAGCGCTTACTGTGTCGCTTAGGTTGCGGGGTCGGTCAACGGAGTAACAATATGTTAAGACACTCAGAATACAGAAAGTACTTTCTGTATTCTGAGTGAAGACATAGTTGTTGACGACGTCTGGCTGTCAATTATATATTCTTATAAAGTATTTGTGTATGTCACTGACCTCTATTATATACACTGGACTGGCTGCTGTCATAATAATTTAGTGCCTATTTGAGTGTCGCCATTTTGGCGCTGTAGGCCACTGTAGGCAGATACGAATGTCCATAGAACTAAAATTAGTTATGACTTAAGTCGACTGTGGTCCCCTATTTGCTTTCAGTGAACGTCAGAATTAGTTCTCGGCACACTCGCAGGGGCGCTTCAAATTGCCACACAAAATTAGCTGTCATTTGTATCGTCACAGCCAGTCCAGTGTGTGTATAATAGAGGTCAGTGGTTTATTAGAGTTGTCAGTGTCAGTGAGTTATACAAGCTTAGAGCTTAGTTTGGGTTTAATAAGTTGTCCGCGTCCGGGACGTTTGAGAATTCGGGCACAAATAAAAAATAACTATTTCATTCAATACTTTATTTAGTTAATTAATTACTAATATTTAATATTAATAGGAAGATTTTAAAGATATAATTACATTTTATTTGGAGTTCCAAAGAATATTCAGGTGCTCTTAAATCGGTTAGTATGGGCAAGTCTGAACAAGAGATATGTTGACCTGTTCTTAGCAACCATGACACTGAGTTAGTCTTCTTCTTCATCGAGTGGATGGTCACCCTGACCAATCCTGGTGTCAGAGTTATTGAGCCGCCAAAGGCCTCTGACACGGCTCATGTAACGACTACTATCCGTAGAGAGTAACCGGGACCGACGGCTTAACGTGCCCTCCGAAGCACGGAAAAAATGCTGTTATGAATAAGGTCCTTAATGTATATTTTATATGTTAATTATATATTTAAAGATAGTTACTTTCTACTACAGATCTTAAGTAATATGAATATTTCTATTCTACGAGTTTTTCTGCCTTCCAGCCATTGTAATGCTGAAGAATTTGAACGCATTATCTGTGGAACTACCAATCCGATTTGAATAATATATTTTTTATTTTCGCTATTTCACATTGTTTTTTTATTATGATTTCTATGAACTCATCTTGTTATCACGTGTTAGAGACTAAAATCCGTTTTTTTATATCGCTACTAGCAGCGCCCCGCGGTATTACCCGCGTTGTTCCCGTTCCCGTGGGAATTTCGGAATGAAAAGTAGCCTATAACCTTCCCGTTGAATGTGGCTATCCATTACAAAAAGAATTTTTCAAATCGGTTCAGTAGTTTCTGAGATTAGCGCGTTTAAACAAACAAACAAACAAACAAACAAACAAACAAAACAAACTCTTCAGCTTTATATTATCTATACTAATATAAAGCTGAAGAGTTTGTTTTGTTTGTTTGTTTGTTTGTTTGTTTGTTTGTTTAAACGCGCTAATCTCAGGTTCAGTAGTTTCTGAGATTAGCGCGTTTAAACAAACAAACAAACAAACAAACAAACAAACAAACAAACAAACAAAACAAACTCTTCAGCTTTATATTAGTATAGATTATTTCCAGAGTTACAGGCAGTCAAAGTCGCTGATTAGACAGAGACAGCACTACAGGCTTGTGACGTCATAAGCTTGTAGCGCCGTAGACGTTGTATACAAAAAATCGTTTTGCAATAAAAGGACAGAATCAGGAGAGAATCTTTCAGAGCTTATAATTTCTTAATTTTTTAGTCGATTTTGATTCTGATTTCAGTTTTGATCATAATTTTAGTTATTTTACTAAATTCATCTCTCAAATTGTATAATTTGAATACCAGTCAAATACCCTATTCTTATTATATATAATAGCCACATTCAACAAAAATGTTATAGACTTATTATTATCACGAAATTATTCAAATCGGACTGAAAATTCGAGAGACCAACAAACAAACAAAATTACAAATACACCTTTTTAATACTAGTACAGTCAGCCAAAAATGTGGTCTACCACCCTACGGTTGAGATTCATTTGAACGTCAAGAATCAACAAGGTCAATTTTCATTTAATAATAGAGGTCCAACTAAGTCACCCAATGATGTCAAATGTCAGGCATCTCAGATAACAGACAAAACGTCATAACATAATTGTGCATAGAAAAGTCAACCTTAGCGATCGTTACATCTCGCAGAAACTTTTGTCAAAAGTGGTAGACCACTTTCTTGGCCGACTGTACATATACTCGTATACGAGATTAGTGACAAGGGTTATTTTCATTATTCAAATGTACGTGAGAACAGGTCAACTTCTGTCCGTTAGGCTGCGCTATCTTAAACAATTTCCCTTGAGGCATGCACACACATACCTTGAACTGCCCAGCACCAGCTGACGTCTTATTACCATTCAATACTATCGGCAAATACCTCACATCGATAAACACACCGTCTTTACCACTAAGCACTACAGATCCGTTGATAGATTTGATGTAGATGTCTTGGTCGGCAGTCCAGAGAATCTCTTTGGATTCCATGTGAGTGCCTTCCGACCCTCGGAGGAAGGTGGATGTGTCGGAGTGCAGGATCAGGTCCTGGTCCACTGGAGATGTGATGCGTTTGGTTGAGATTTGCTGGGGAGATTTTGAGGTGTTAGATGGGCTTTCGTTTTGAGTAAGAGTGGGCAACTCTGGTGATGGAGTTGTTAGACCGAAGTGACGACATGGTCTGACGATAAAATAAAGGAATGTACGATTACATTAAAAAGTTCTTGATAATTGAATTGACCAAGGTTTTAATTTAAATAAGAAAATTCAAATCAATGAATTGCTTTTAGTATGTTTAAAAAGGTATAAAAGTGGAATAAAATACATTACGAAAAAAAATTTAAGTACGTTAATTATAGTGTTTTCTGTTCAAATTGCGTAAGTTTAAAAAATATTATTTAAATCCGATTTTAAATAGACTTTGAGCGCACTAGACTTTCGAAATTCAAAGAGATACAATTTTGAAAATTGGGTCGGTTACTTTTAAAAGTTGTTACCTATCTTTAGTTACACCATCAAAAGACTACCAAAACACCTTAAAAACTTAAGCCCGCCCAAAGGCTATCTCATCGTTTACCCGCCCAAAGACCACCGACCTCTTAACCACAGTATAATTTACTGTGTCTTAACCCTCCCAAACTCACCCTCGCCTGCAGATTATTGACCGCTTCAGGCACATTCAGCTGATGCGTCGCTGAAGTACTGAAAGCTGCCTCTTCAGACCCTGGATCCAGTACATCCAGCGAGGACACGCCGCGGATGAACACGCCTGACGTGTTCACCGTGAGGCGCGTGTCGGAACGGGACAGTCTGGCGGGAAAAGTAAGAAAGAAGTCAGTTTGAGTAGTTTTGTGTTTTGGCAACCCTGGCAAGGTAGAATATAGAAATCTCTTTGCTTCGAATCTATATAGGTTGTAGTGGCCACACTATAAGAAAACCATATGCACAAAAAGTTAGCGGGCAACTCTAGTGTCGGAGTTCTTAGCAGCCAATAGGCCTCCGGCATGGCCACTATAGGCCACCCGTCGAAGTAATTAGAAAGTAACCTTCCGTTTGATTGTGGCTATCCATTACTTTCTTTGGTAGTTTTTGGTAGAATAGTAGTTTCTGAAATTAGCGCGTTAAAAAAATTAAACTCTCCAGCTTTTAATATTATAAATATAAAAGTTTGCGAGGATGTATGTATGTTTGTAACTCTCACGAAAAAACTACTGAACGGATTTAAATGAAACTTTACAGTAATATAAATTATACATCAGAATAACTCATGGGATACATTTTATCCCGAAATTCCCGTGGGAACGGGTACAACGCGGGCGACACCGCGGGGCACGGCTAGTATTACTATAGGTAGGAGATTCTCCTCACCTAGTCTGCAGATTGAACACGACAGACCCGTTCTCGCTGGAGACCCTCATGGGCTCGTCCCGAAAGCTCTCCAGGACTCCGTCTCGTTTGTAAACGTGGTCCAGATCCGCGTCGCCGAAGAATTTGATGGCGTTGTGTTCTTGGAGGAACTCCATGCTTTCCATGCCTTTGGGTGATAGACAAAGTTGTTGTACATTGTATAACTCAATGTTGTTGTAAGTTTTTATTGTTTATGAAAAGACCGTAATGATTTTGTGTAAAAAAATAAGTGATTATTTTATTTAATAATATATATAGGGTGACCACAAAATAAGTGACGGGGCTTTCTGATTAAAAAAAAATCTTTAATGTATATTTCAGGCAATGTTTAAAAGCACTGAAAATATAGGTAAGTAGTATAATAATTTTATACAACATAAACTAAAAATTAACTTTGTCTTATAAAAAAAGTATTTCAAATACAAAGTATAATATTTTACTTACCATGCCCAAGCCGCAGAACTGCTAAAATAGTGAACGTCAACATCAGATTGCCTATCGCAAGCACAAACAGCAAACACACGAGCGTCCAAAACGCGAAAGTCTTCCGGCCTTTATGAACAGATTTAGTAACATCATTGCCATTCTTATCGGAGTAATTTTTAACACTCGATGGTTTTACAAATTGAGTATGAGTAGGTGTTTTCGTTAAAAGCGCTTTTTCGGCCCGATTTCTCTCAAGTGTATTGTCAGACATTGTGTCTGACACGGGCGAAATACCGCGAAGGCCGTTCAACATCACGATTTTGTTTACTTTAGCGGAAAGTAGGAAACATTAAATTAAAAATAGCACAGAAATTCTGTGTAGATTCTTTGATGTCAGACAGTCAAATTATTGAGCGGAAATTAAGGTATTTGATTGGTTGAAATTTGAACCAATCACGTAAAGCAAATTATTCGATTCGTAGACACCGGTCTTTTGATATTCACTTTACGGAAATTCTCGGTAAATATTTCAGGTCCATGCAATGTTACCATATAAAAACCGCAAAATAAAAGAGGAGCATTTAAACATGTGTTTGACATTTCGTGACAAACGGAGCACCAACATGACGGGGCAAATAATGAATTGACAATTTTGACAATCAGAATTTCCGAAAAGTTTGCTTGTAATCATGGCGTCGGAACGTTATAGTTTTTCTCTTACAACTTTTAGGTAAATTACTATTATTTTTGTCTTGTATTCTTCTTTTAAAGCCTTACGATTCAAGTATTTTCACCTGCGCTTGTTATTGGGCGTATAAAAGTTCAATTTTCAGTGTACTTCACCGGTTTCTATCAACTCTTGCTTTGTGTGTATTCTCGATGAAACTAAAGATATTTTCGTGTTTATTTACAGTCCTTCGGGAAAATTGGTTCAAATTGAATATGCTTTAGCTGCCGTCGCCGCCGGCGGCACCTCCGTCGGTATTAAAGGTAAATAATTATCACTTTTACAATAGGGTTATGTTGAAATGAAAGTCATCCAAATATTGCTGCAAAATCTATATTTTTCTCATTCTATTTACTCAGAAATATGTGAGGAACTAAGCTAAATAACGACTGTGCTTATTAAGTCCTCCAAACCTGTAAATACTGTTAAAAAAATACTAATTTAACACCATCCTTACAAGGCCTCCCAAACAGCCAACTAACCACCAACTTTCATGATTCCTTTATCAATTATTTAATTTGTCATTTCAGCGTCTAATGGAGTAGTGATTGCGACTGAAAACAAACACAAAAGTATCCTGTATGATGATCACAGTGTCAACAAAGTCGAGATGATTACAGGACATATAGGTAAGTATACTCAATTTTTTCTTACTTGTCCTAAAATGTGGACCAATGTCGTCAATTTTCCAGTCGAAGACGACTACTGAAGAGGAAATAGGTTTAGAGATAGGGTGAGAATGAAATAAAATCACTAAATCTTTTTCTCTAGTCCAAATTTTGGGACAAGTTAGAAAAAACAGAGTATAGATTGTAATTCAATATTAAAATCCAACCAAACCCACATATCCTGAGGCAACTTCTTCTTAACTCATACCGTACCTCTCTCTTTTCAGGCATGGTGTACTCTGGCATGGGTCCCGACTACCGCTTGCTTGTCACTCAAGCCCGTAAGATGGCTCAGCAGTACTTCCTCATGTATCACGAGCCAATACCAACCGCTCAGCTCGTGCAGCGAGTCGCTACCGTCATGCAAGAGTATACGCAGTCAGGGTGAGTTTGTTTATGGCTGACTAGCAACGCCCCGCGGTTTTACCCGCGTAGTGCCCGTTCCCATGGAAATTTTTATACATTTTAACCTTCCTCTTGAATCAGTCAATCTATTATTAAAACCGCATCAAAATCCGTTGCGTAGTTTTAAAGATCTAAGCGACAGACAGACAGACAGCGGAAAGCGACTCTGTTTTATACTATGTAGTGATGATAACTATTTGTGTATGGTATTTGGTATGTGCACTGACCTGCCAAGACTGAGGTCTCGTGTTGAATTCCCGGGTCGAGCGAAAACATGTTTCCTATTTTCCAAACATGGCTCGGGTGTGAGATCACCAACCCGCTTTAGTCAAGCGTGGTGATTACGACATCCTCCTCACTGTACTGATATCTTCAGTGAGATGAGAGGCCTTTGACCAGCACTGGGACATTACAGGCTAATACTTTTACTTTAATGACGACCTTATTTAGAGTGGTTTACTGGTGGTGTGTTTTGCGCTATTTGTACATAAATAATTTCTATTCTTGGCCATAAATTTATTTTATTCATATTTAATCTCAATTCAAGCGTGGTGATTACGCCTGAAACCTCCTCACTGTACTGATATCTTCAGTGAGACGAGAGGCCTTTGCCCAACAGGCTAATACGTATTTAATCTCTATGTTTTAGTGGTGTCCGCCCCTTCGGAGTGTCTCTTCTGATCTGCGGCTGGGAGAACGATCGTCCTTACCTCTTCCAGTGCGATCCTTCGGGAGCATACTTCGCCTGGAAGGCCACCGCCATGGGCAAGAACTTTAACAACGGCAAGACTTTCCTTGAAAAGAGGTATTTATACATATATCCTATTAATATTATAAATGCGAAAGATTGAGATGTATGTATGTTTGTTGCTCTTTCACGAAAAAACTACTGGACGGATTGGGATGAAACTTTACAGTAATGTAGGTTATACATCAGAATAACATATGAGATACATTTTTTCCTAAAATTCCCGCGGGAACGGGTACAACGCGAGTAACACCAAAGTCTAGCTAGTCTACATCTACACTTCTACACTAATATTATAAAGAGGCAAACTTTGTTTGTTTGGTCGTAATGAATAGGCTCAAAAACTACTGTACCGTTTTTAAAAATTCTTTCACCATTCGAAAGCTACATTATCCACGAGTAACATAGGCTATTTTTCATCCCGAAATTCCCACAGGAATGGACACAACGCGGGTAAAACCGCGAGGCGCTGTTAGTCTAATATAAATTAACCTCATAATTTGAAGTCGGGTTTTCCTCTTAAAAACCTACTGAAATCTCCATATTTATCCTTCTTAGATACACGGAGGACTTGGAGCTAGATGACGCAGTCCACACAGCGATCTTAACTCTCAAAGAAGGCTTTGAAGGCCAGATGACAGCTGATAATATAGAAGTTGGTATTTGTGACGCGGCCGGCTTCCGGAGGCTGGAGCCGGCGCATGTCAAAGATTACTTGGCGAACATCCCCTAATCAAATTGAATTGTATTAAATATGTGTTTCGGTATTTTATTTGGGGTGTTTTATTTATTTACTAGCCCCGGGGTGCCTGGAGCGAGGGTGCGGAGCGGAGAAACGGAGAAATATTAACCAATAGGATTGCATAAAATCTCCGGTCAGATATTTTATGCAATCCTATTGGTTAATATTTGTACGTTTCTCCGCTCCGCAGCCTCGCTCCACTTCAATGGACAGGCACCCTAAGGGTGCGTCTCCATTGAAGCGGAGCGGAGCTGTGCGGAGCCCGATTAACCAATCACAGCGCGTTGAGATTGTCAAACAACGCATTTACATTGTCAAAATCTTTTCGTAACGCATTGTGATTGGTCAGTCGAGCTCCGCACAGCTCCGCTCCGCTTCAATGGAGACGCACCCTAACTCTACCTGCGTTGTTTGTGACTACTTTCCATGCCGAAATTCCCACACGTAAGTAAAAATAAGTTCGAGCAGGTCAGTGTCCAACCCTAGTGTCGGAGTTATTAGACCTAAAGGACGACATGGTCTGACGAGTGAAACAACCGGGACAGACAGTTTAACTTACCTTGCGAAGCACGGTAGCGCTCTGATAGAAATGCCACTATCGGCCACCCATCCAAGTAGGGGTCGAGCTGTACGTTGCCAATCGCAATAAGCTTACAACGCTTTGTCAAACTACGCCACGAGCTACAAAGCGCTTTTTAAAAGTGAAAAGTGAAACCTATATGACCCCTCCCCTTTCGAACCTCACGTGACATATGGACACCCTTAACGAACGCTTGGCATTTATTCGTACCTATAGCTAAGTTAAGTTATCCAGAATCTTGGTTATGGACGTAAACGTGTAGCAATAGATACAATCGTATTTTTATCAAGTAATCTAAAATCATAATCGATCGAAATAATAATTTATAACCAGCCAAGTGCGACTCAGATTGGCGCACGACGGGTTCCGTAACTTATAAGGTTTTTTTTTAGTGGAAGCCCAATATTTATTACACTACTAGCTATGCCCACGACTACGTCGGCGAGAATTTTACGAATTTAACGCACATGGTTAACTAAACCCAAAGTAAGCTCTAAGCTTGTGTTATGAAATCTAACTCACTGATACTACTACATATACATACACAAATACTTTAAGTACCTATATGAATATATAATTGACACCCAGACGTCGTCGTCAACAACTACGAGTATGTCTTCACATAGTGCTACTCGCTACTCCGTTGACCGAACCCGCAACCCCCGACACAGTCAGTAAGTGCTCTCACTGCCACTGTGCCAACGGGCTTGTCAAATAATGTTTTATTCGTTTTTACCCCATAAGTACGGAACCCTCAAAATTCGGTTTAAAATTATCTTACATCTAGATAAGTGTCAATATTTTTTAATATCTATTGCCAGATATAAAAATAGGCGTTAGATTATCATACAGATATGACTACGTGCCCTTGAAAGGGAATTAATTAGAACTACCCGCATTATTATAAGATTAGATTAGACATCAAGATTTTCGGTACCCAAAACCAAAATTATTAAACCAATTAACCAAGTTACCTACAATTTTTCCTCATATAATATTTACAGTACCATACCTCAAAAAGATAAAATCGAGACCTATAAAGTTGATGATTGTTTGACTACGGTCAGTGTTCTAGTGTCATAAGTTCCGGGAACGCAGTTATGTGATAGAAGTAGGTACCTACTACACAAACTATCGTAATCTATTTAAATAGATCGAAAATTATCTTAATCGCCTATCATTATGATAAATCACTACATTTTTCAATACAATTAATTATAATTATCTTTATTCTGATTGTGCGATTACAAAATTAATACTTAATGAAATTATCAGTACCTATATCTATTTGTGGTTATCTCACCCTTTTAATGGTGGCGACAGACTTAGCCTAAATCCTACTAAGTAAAAATATTAATGCGAAAGTTTTTGAGGATATAATTATGTATGTTTGCTGGATTTACACGAAAAAACTACTGAACGGATTTGGTTGAAACTTTCTAAATATAGTTTACTAGCAGCGCCCCGCGGTTTTACCCGCATTGTGTCCATTCCTGTGGAAATTTCGGGATAAAAATTAGCCTATGTAACTCGTGGATAATGTAGCTTTCGAATGGTGAAATAATTTTTAAAAACGGTCCAGTACTTTTTGAACCTATTCATTACAACCAAACAAACAAAGTTTTCCTCTTTATAATATTAGTGTAGATTATATCAGATTAAGACATAGGATACATTTTATCCCAAAATTCCCGCGGGAACGGGTAGACCGAGTTAAGACGGCGAAGCGCTACTAGTATAATAAATTATTATTGTGTTCTAAATCCATCTATTTTCACCTAACCGTCCGAAACAATATAATAATTTTATTTGTGTGTAATTTTTACATAAGAAAGAAGTTAATTGAGTTAAAAGTAATTACTATTACACTATCAAAAGTTGGTATAAAGGTTAATAAGTTTATTCCCAATGGTTTAATCTCTAATTAAAACTTAATGACAAGCAAAGCGAACTTCATACAATACAAATTGATCACACGTCATTCTGCCATTATTCGTCGTTCGTGTGAAGTGAACTTAGTTGAATAAAAGTTTCTGACTCATTATCATTCATTCACTCGCTCATTCGCGTTCCAAACTTCGTGATGGCGGCAGTGCGTTCAATTTTACGGACTAATAATTTATTTTTATTGTTGTTTTTGTTAACAAACACAAGTGCAGTATCGCCCCCATGGATATTTTCCGTGTTTATCGAAAATGTATCGTGTATTGACAACAGTTGTGTGTTTAAATTAAAGTTGAGTGGCGATTTCGATGTTTGGTCACTAACCCGCACGCCGGGCGAACGGGGCGGCAAGTGTTTACTCCATTTAAGTGCTAATGAAAATAAGAGCGCCGTAATTGAAGTGCCTAATACAGAGAATAGATATTATTTGTGCGCCCAGAATGGAAATGGTGACTGGATACACCAAGGAGACGATATATTTTTGGAAAATAATGACGTCGCGCTGCAAAACTTCGAAAGGTAAGTCGAGTTCACAGTTCCATTTTTGAACACCGCTAACTTTTTAAACTTTATGGCGGGAATTCAAAAAAGTTACGTAAATTATTTTGTAAAAAACGTGATTTATTTATAGCTATAGGCTTATCTAGATCTGATAAAGTTTTTAAGTTTGATAAATGGCTAGTGATTGATCGATTTTTATTGATTACTATCTGATATAAAGCTAGGTAGGTATAGTTTTGCGTCATCAAAATTGAAGATGTTCAATTGTTTTAGCGCAGCCATTGATAAAATGAGCTCGAATGATTGAGTCAGAGTTATTTTTAGACATTTTATTTTTAGGTTTTTCATGCTTAATATGTGTTTATTGTTTATTTAGCGATATCGGTAAACCTGTATGGATTTTATTTCTTAATCCTTATCTGTTCTGCCATGTAGGTCACCAGTACAGATAATAAATTAAATAGTTTATGGGTAGTTGCAGACTGGCTTTTCTACGCTTACTCGACCTTTTCGGCGTAGGTACTCTAGGTACCTACTAACGCACGAACGAAAAGCGCCCACGTAGGTATTAATAAAAAGACTAAAAGGGTTTTAGAATACTGAACATCCTGAAACAGAAGACAATTAAACTGTACTACATGCCTAAATTGTATGTAAAGTAAAAGTTTAAAAAGTAACTGTGTTCGTATGAGGTGCAGGCACGTACAGGCAAGCGTCGGCGACTAGCCAGATTTTGTAGATAGCAAAAATGCTGTTATTAAGCATTTAAGAAGGCCGTAAGGTTATTTTTTATTTCTGGAAAATCCTATTTTATTTTGTTACAAACTTACGCTTAAGGAAGGAAAATGTATGGTTGATTATTACTGTATAGATTTAATTTAACTATGCCCGCGGTATTAGCTGCATTGTACCTGTTCCCGTGGGAATTTCGGGATTAAAAATACTTTAGTACCTTCCCGTTGAATGTGGCTGTCCATTGCAAAAATAATTATTTAAATCGGTTCGATAGTTTCTGGGATTAGCGAGTTCAAACAAACATCAAAGTTTTCAGCTTTATTATAGGTATTAATAGTATACTAGCAGTGCCCCTCGGTTTTACCCGCGTTGTGCCCGTTCCCGTGGGAACTTCGGGAATTTTTATACATACAAACCTTCCTCTTGAATCACTCTATCTATTTAAAAAAACCACGTCAAAATCCGTTGCGTAGTTTTAAAGATCTAAGCATAGGTACATAGAGACAGACAGCGGAAAGCGACTTTGTTTTATACTATGTGGTGATACTACCTACTAACGGTTTTACCAATATGTAATGTAATGAATCATGTTTCTACTTAACATGCATTGTGCATTACAAATTCATGCCAAAATAGCACTCGTGACGTCACATCATCGCGATTGTTAAGCAACGTGCATCTTGAACACTACTTGGATGGGTGAACAGTAGTGTTATTTCTATAATATCCCTACCATGTTTTAGAGGGTATAGTTTTTCGGCCCCGGTACCGAAATTACGTTTACGGATACACTTCAGTGGCCATCCAGCAGAGGCCTTTGGCGGCTCAATAACTCTGACACCAGGATTGGTCAGGTTGACCATCCACTCGATGAAGAAGAAGAAGTGGCCAGCCGTGGTGTCGTGGTTTTTTAACCGCCTCAAAGCCTCCGACATAGTCTGACGATTAAAACAACCGCGACCGACAACATGCCATCCGAAGCACGGTAGTGTCAGATAGAAATGCCACTATCGGCCACCCATCCAAGTAGGAGTCGATCGCTGCTTAACAATTGCAATGAGCTAACATCGCTTAGTTAAACTGCGATTGAATTAAAGACCCGATCTTTTTGATTAGATCAATCTTCTTCTCCATCGAGTGGATGGCCAACCTGACCAATCCTGGTGTCAGAGTTATTGAGCCGCCAAAGGCCTCTGACATGGCTCATGTAACGACTACTATCCGTAGAAAGTAACCGGGACCGACGGCTCAACGTGCTCCGAAGCACGAAATCATCTTACTTTTCGGGCAATCAGGTGATTCAGCCTGCGATTCGATCAATCGATCGTGACCTCTCTAATACCTAGGCCTCAGTCTCAATCCCAGGACATCTAACCGACCTTGCACGTAAAACTCGTCTGGTAAACAGTCTGGTTGCCTGCCAACGGTAATGAGCACTAAATATATACGAAGACGCACGTTAAATATGATTTGTGTAGGCGTAATCGTCGGCTTATAACATGTGCTGTTAGATAATAGAAAAAACATGGCGCCGATAAAAGGAATATCAAGTAGTTTAGTGGTACACCCTATTTTCAAACTATCTAAACGTGACGACATCATCTGATAGAGGCGTGGTAGAAATGCCACTATCGGCCACCTATCCAAGTAGGGGTCGAGCTGCACGTTGCTTAACAATCGAAATTAATTAACATCGCTTAGTTAAACTACGCTACGAGCGGTACAAGGGCGTAAGTCTTGTTCGAGTTAGTGGCGATTATTACCCCTTCGCATTTAGTCTTCATTTGAGAGTATAGACGTGAGCTTTCGACGTTGCATGATATATAGAGAAACTAGCAGCGCCCCGCGGTTGTGCCCGTTCCTGTGGGAATTTCGGGATAAAATGTATCCCATGTGTATTCTGATGTATAACCTATATTACTGTAAAGTTTCATCCAAATCCGTCCCGTAGTTTTTGCGTCGAAGAGTAACAAACACATACATCCATCCTCACAAACTTTCGCACTTATAATATTAGTTAGTATATTATTATATTCTAGAATTCTCATTCCTTCAAAACGTTAAAGGATGCGTTTCCATTACGCATCAGCTGTACGAACCTCAACGGACCAATCACAACACATCACGGAAAGATTTTGACAACACCAATGCGTTGTTGACAATCCCAACGCTGTGATTGGCGAATCGGTCTCCGCTCCACTCCGCTTCAATGAAGTCGACATTATGTGACATTATATCCAGTATCTAATACTGTAGCTTACTCGGAAACAGACAAAGAGCGATTAAACGTACGGAAGTTATCAGGTATAAGTGTAAATCGAAGACTTGTGTACTACTAACGTAGATGCCATAGGGTACAGCGCGACTAGCGAGTCTTACGAAATAAGAAGATTAACCGTCTTGTTCTAAACGATATTTAACTTAAACAGTGTTTTATAGCGTTTTGTCGCTCACTCTTTGGCAAATAGCGTATGTCGGAAAGGGACAAACATAAAAATTCAACCGTCTAGCTATCGGGGTCACGGGAACGGGCACAACGCGGGTAACACCGAAGGCGCGGCTAGTCTATATCTATACTAATATTATAAAGCTGAAGAGTTTGTTTTGTTTGTTTGTTTGTTTGTTTGTTTGTTTGTTTGTTTGTTTGTTTGTTTAAACGCGCTAATCTCAGAAACTACTGAACCGATTTGAATAATTCTTTCACTGTTAGATAGTCTATTTATCGAGGAAGGCTATAGGCTACATTTTATCCCGGATTTCCTACGGGAACGGGCACAACGCGGGTAATACCGCGGGGCGCTGCTAGTGTAAAATAAAAGTGTATCCGTAAATGTAGTTTCAATTCAAAATGAGTAGTGTTCGCTTTGATATAAACATACTAGCAGCGCCCCGCGGTTTTACCCGCATTGTACCCGTTCCCGTAGGAATTTCGGGATGAATAGCCTATAACCTTCCCGTTGAATGTGGCTATCTATTACAAAAAGAATTATTCAAATCGGTTCAGTAGTTTCTGAGATTAGCGCGTTTAAACAAACAAACAAACAAACAAACAAAACAAACTCTTCAGCTTTATAATATTAGTATAGATAAACAATACATTTTATCAAAATAATGAATAATAATTTTAATTGTGCTTTGTTTGTAGTTCTATAAAGCATGTCATATTTTTACTTGTAGTATTAAGTAGTGTATAAGTTACGCATGTTGCGGCACCAATAGAGACAGCATTTAGGTGTTTCATTTAGTGCTACGTTTTATTTATAGTTTTAACTAGCAGAGCTCCGCGGCTTTGCCCGCGTTGAGCGCGTTCCCGTAGGAATTTTCGAACATCCTTTCTTAGCGTGCACTTACGTCACTTGAAGAACCTTCCTGCCAAATTTCATGTTTCTTGGTGTAGCGGTTGAGGCTGTGCGTTGATTATCAGTCAGTCAGGACCTTGAATTTTATATATATGGATGTATCTTTCACTGGTTGTTCTCGAATAAATAAATAAATAAACTATTGTAGTGCCTACTAACATTGTCTTCAATTTGTTACACAGGAAAACCCGCTCCGCAACATTACGTTTTATCTCAACTGATAACATTAATAACATGAAATTATGACTCACAATTATAATTATTGCTAGTGCCTACTCTTCTTATTAGAGTTAAAATGTGGACTTATGTTATACTAGCCGCGTCCCGCGGTGTTACCCGAGTCGTACCTGTTCCCGCGGGAATTTCGGGATAAAATATATCCCATGTGTTAATCTGATGTATAACCTATATTACTGTGAAGTTTCATCCAAATCCGTCGTATATTTTTTTTTTACATGTCCCGAAATGTGGACACAACACAAGCCGCACGCATTGTTTGTTTTCTTCTGTTAAATTCCTTAAAAATCTAAAATCCGTATCCGTAATTATCCGAAACTAACGGATTATCCGAAATAATTCAATATCCGTTTTCGGTATAATAATCATTCCTATCCAATCCATATCCGGAATATCATATCCATAACATCTCTATAAATTAGTCACATTCTGATTCAATATACTTCTTTATTTCGAGGAAAAACAGTATCTTGAACTGAGTAACAATATATTTTATCCGTGTTCATATTTTCTTTGAAATACTATGTAATCTTTACTTGTCTCATATTTGATCTAGATAAGTCATAGTTCAGGTTTCAGAAAGCAGATCATTATCCCAAAAATAGGTATTGAATCATATCGCCTTACAGAGAAAAATTCAGCTGAATCACCTGATTGCTCGAAAAGTAAGATGATTCCGTGCTTCGGAGCACGTTAAGCCGTCGGTCCCGGTTACTCTCTACGGATAGTAGTCGTTACATGAGCCATGTCAGAGGCCTTTGGCGGCTCAATAACTCTGACACCAGGATTGGTCAGGTTGACCATCCACTCGGTGAAGAAGAAGACAGAGAAAAATAACAAAGTTTAGGAATTAAGACCTCCTACTAATATTATAAATGCGAAAGATTGTGAGGATGTTTGTTACTCTTTCACGAATAAACTACTGGATGAAACTTTACAGTAATATAGGTTATACATCAGAATAACACATGGGATACATTTTATCCCGAAATTCCCGCGGGAACGGGTACAAAGCGGTTAACACCGCGGGGCGCAGATAGTAAGTCGTAAGATACACATGCTAACAGAGTGAACATTTTCAATGCAAATATAGTAAGTACTTAAGTATATAAGTTTCAGAAAGTAAATGGCCAAACCTGGTATCGTCGTTTTTAGACCGCCTAAAGGCCTCCGACATGGTCTAACGATTGAAAGAACCGACCGACACTTCAACGTTCCGAAGCACGGTAGCGCTCAGATAGAAATGCCACTAACGGCCACCCATCATAGTATCGACCGTGCTGTACAAACCATATCATTCTACGTCTAACATTTGCAGACCAATAAAACCAAATACTATTGTAGTTAATAAAATAACCCACCAATTGGTTTAATAGGCGCTTTATTGATACAGCTGGGCTCTTAACCGACTTAAACCTGCCAAGTGCGAGTCGGATACGCGCTCGGAGGGTTCCGTATTTAAAAAAACGGTTAATAATCACGTTTGTTGTATAGGAGCCCCCTTAAATATTTGTTTTATTTTATTTGTTGTTATAGCGGAAATAGAAATACATCATCTGTGAAAATTCCAACTGTCTAGCTCTCACCGTTCTTGAGATACAGCCTGGTGACAGACGGACGGAAAGCGAAGTCTCAGTAATAGGGTCCCGTTTTTACCCTTTGGGTACGGAAACTAAACATTTTGTTTACAATTTATGTTACTGATAATCCATAATATAAAAATGAATCGCTGAATCTGTTGCTAAGCGCATAACTTCAGAACGACTGCACCAAATTGGATGATTCTTTTATAATAATGTTCCTTATTGTCAGGACAAGGTTTTTATATCAGAAAAATAAGGAATAAAAATCTCAAAATTCCCACGGGAACAGGGGCGCTGCGGGTGAAACCGCGGGGCACAGCTAGTCTATACTAATATTATAAAGCTGAAGAGTTTGTTTTGTTTGTTTGTTTGTTTGTTTAAACGCGCTAATCTCAGAAACTACTGAACCGATTTGAATAATTCTTTCACTGTTAGATAGTCTATTTATCGAGGAAGGCTATAGGCTACATTTTATCCCGAAATTCCCACGGGAACTGGCACAACGCGGGTAAAACCGCGGGGCCCAGCTAGTTGTCAATAAAATTAATAGACTTGATAAGTCTGTAAACGTTTTTAAACCAAATACCGTTGCTTGCTGCACCGTGATATCGTGGCTGAAAACCAGCGCTGTTCCAGCGGACAGCACAGCTGAGCCATCATCCGTTTGCCCTTCCCAATTTTTTAGTTATTTTCTTATTTTATTTTTTTAATTTTTGTTTTAAGTTTCCATTATTTAAACTTAGTCTAAGTTAAAATTGTACTTAGTTTTAAGATAAGGGCAATAAACGTAATTTTATTTTATTTTATTTATATCCCCTAACTATTCACAGTAAGATTTCGTAAGTATTCCCGTCAAAATCGTACATTTTCTCTCCAAAACACCGAAAGTTTTCCATCAACAATCGTGTATGTATTAAAGTCAGCTAAACCACACGACCGTCACATGAAGGCCTCCGCTGATTCACAGAAAAACTTACTAATTGTCCAAATTAACGAGAAACATTGTCATTGTTAGGCTAGTACGAAATTCAATTGAATATGTTACGTAATATGTTACTGATGAGTTTATTGTAGCTTTTTAGGGTTCCGTAGTCATAGGGTAAAAACGGGACCCTATTACTGAGACTTCGCTGTCCGTCCGTCCGTCCGTCCGTCTGTCACCAGGCTGTATCTCAAGAACGGTGATAGCTAGACAGTTGAAATTTTCACAGATGATGTAATTCTATTGCCACTGTAACATAGAAACAAAATAAAACGAATATTCAAGGGGGCTCCCATACAATAAACGTGATTTTTTGCCGTTTTTTAAAGTACGGAACCCTTCGTGCGTGAGTCCGACTCGCACTTGGCCAGTATTTTTTATAGGTTTGTTTGGATATGTTTCTCGGCCAGTCTCAATAACCCAGTCATAGATCTATCTATCTATATAGTTATTTTCAATTAGCCGCACCCCAGGGCGTTACCCGCATTACACCCGTTCCCGCAGGAATTTGGGGATTAAATGTAGCCCATGTGTTATTCTGATGTATCACCTATATTACTGTAACGTTTCATCCAAATCCGTCCTGTAGTTTATTCGTGAAAGAGTAACAAACATACATACATAGATATACTTTTGCATTTATAATATACTTACGAAAATGTTAAGTACCGTGGTAAATTCCGTACCTTAAAAACATTCCAATCCTTACACAAACAAGCGCTTCCCTCCATAGGCCGTGCACCAAAGATAATTTAAACGATGACGTCATCCATTTGGCAGCCAGCTACCGTGACCGAATATATGAATAAACAAATTACTCGGGCGATAGTGGCCTGCCGATTGGTTAGGTGTGGACTTCCAATAACAATAGGGATTACAAGTTAAACAGAACCCTTTGCGCAAACATAGCTAAGAATAATCGCAAGAAGTAAGATGATTCCGTGCTTCGGAGGGCACGTTAAGCCGCGTCCCGGTTACTTTCTACGGATAGTAGTCGTTACATGAGCCATGTCAGAGGCCTTTGGCGGCTCGATGACTCTACCACCAGGATTGGTCAGGGTGACCGTCCACTCGATGGAGAAGAAGAAGATCGCAAAAAAACTGGTTTTCAAATGCAAAAATGTGCATCGAACTCGGTCGAGGCCTCTAATCTTACTAAATACATCAGTACAGTGAGTATTAGACATAAACACCACGCTTGCCTAATGCGGGTTGGTGATCTCAAACCCGAGCCATGTTTGTAAAGTAGGAAACATGTTTTCGCTCGACCCGGGAATTGAACCTGAGACCTCAGTATTGGCAGGCGAGTGCACACACCACTAGACCACCGAGGCGCCCGAAGCGAGTATGATATACTGGTATTTAATTTATATTTATTACTAGCAGCGCCCCGCGGTTTTACCCGCGTTGTGCCCGTTCCCGTGGGAATTTCGGGTTTTTTTTTACATAAAAACCTTCCTCTTGAATCACTCTACCTATTACAAAAAACCGCATCAAAATCCGTTGCGTAATTTTAATGATTTAAGCATACAGACAGACAGACAAACAAACAGACAAAAATAGCGACTTTGTTTTATACTATGTAGTGAAGTAGATTACTGTAATCGCGGAAACAGCTGATAATAAAACGATGTAATGCCAATGACATTGTGATTGTGTTGCAACTGTAGCATCAGTGATGACATTAAATTGAAATGTAAATGTTACTAGAGAAGTCACTTCAATAACCAAAACTTATCTGCAACTTATATATTATGTACATGCTAGCAGCGCCCCGCGGTTTTACCCGCGTTGTACCCGTTCCCGTAGGAATTTCGGGATGAAAAATAGCCTATAACCTTCCCGTTGAATGTGGCTATCTATTACAAAAAGAATTATTCAAATCGGTTCAGTAGTTTCTGAGATTAGCGCGTTTAAACAAACAAACAAACAAACAAAACAAACTCTTCAGCTTTATAATATTAGTATAGATATAATTGGGGTTTGCGGGTTCGATTCCCGCCCGGAGTCAACAATATGTAACAATATGTGATTACGACACCTTGCTCACTGTGCTGGGATGAGAGAATTTTGCCCAGATGTGGGACATTACTCTAAATACCTTACTTTACATTCTCTAAAGCTCTGTATCGGTTGGACCGATTTTGATGTAATTTGCACTAGTTGATAGTTGATATAGTGTAGGGATTCTTTAGCAGGGAATGGACCAGTTCACACGTACGACACCCGAAAATAGGAACTCAATTTTGTTTTATTTTTCGTAACTTATTGGTTAGTTCTACTCTTAATTGGATCAGCAGTTTTTGAAAACAAAGCTGCCATACTAATTTACCTAAAATGTGGATCGAATATACGAACTCCTCATACTTTTTAAACACACGATTTGCACTCATTATACTAAACTAGCAGCGCCCCGCGGTATTACCCGCGTTGTGCCCGTTCCCGTGGGAATATCAGGATTTTTTATACATAAAAACCTTCCTCTTGAATCACTCTACCTATTACAAAAAACCGCATCAAAATCCGTTGCGTAATTTTAAAGATTTAAGCATACAGACAAACAGACAAAAATAGCGACTTTGTTTTATACTATGTAGTGATGAAACGGGTCTGTATCGCGTTCGATAATTTAGCGAATTTTACTAAAATATGTACCCGACGTTTCGAGCGGATTACACCGCTCGTGGTCACGGGATAAGAGTTATCCCGTGACCACGACGATATTATCCAACGCGATACAGACCCGTTTCATTTTGTATAATACGAACTCCTCTTCTTTAAAAGTCGGTTGGTAAATAAAGGATTGCGCTACGACTGTCGCCTGAACTTGTGATGAAATCTTATTGTAATGTAAACTGTAATTATATTACAGATAATGTTATTGTTTGTTTACTTATCTGACGAAATAATGGTACAATAAGTGTTTTATGGTACATAGTAGGAAGGAAGGAAATCTCTACAAAGGTAGAGTACATCTTCCACTAGCATCGCCCCGCGGTTTTATCCGCGTTATGTCCGTTCTCGTTGAAATTTCGGGATCTTCTTCTTCACCGAGTGGATGGTCACCCTGACCAATCCTGGTGTCAGAGTTATTGAGCCGCCAAAGGCCTCTGACATGGCTCATGTAACGACTACTATCCGTAGAGAGTAAACGCGCCCTCTGAAGCTTTATTATATCTATACTAATATTATAAAGCTGAAGAGTTTGTTTTGTTTGTTTGTTTGTTTGTTTGTTTGTTTAAACGCGCTAATCTCAGAAACTACTGAACCGATTTGAATAATTCTTTCACTGTTAGATAGTCTATTTATCGAGGAAGGCTATAGGCTACATTTTATCCCGGATTTCCTACGGGAACGGGCACAACGCGGGTAAAACCGCGGGGCGCTGCTAGTTATTATATATACTTACGAGGGCGAGTGTGCGTGAGAGTGATATACACAAGAGTTCAATCGGAGGCCTATATGCAGTCTAAAAATTTCGGCACCAGGGTTGACCACAAATCTACTCGAACTTTCATAACGTACATTCTAAATAATAAATAAAATAAGCTAATAAATAAAATCCCATTGCAATAATGGCACAAAATGTTACATTTTCTGGCAAGCCCGATGGCACAGTGGCATGTGAGAGCGCTTACTGTGTCGGGGGTTGCGGGTTCGATTCAACGGAGTAACAATATGTGCAGTACATAGTTGTTGGCGAGGACGTCTGGGTGTCAATTATATTTTCCTATTAAGTATTTGTGTATAAGTAGTAGTATCAGTGAGTTAGATTCCATATTACAAGCTTAGAGCTTAGTTTGGGTCTAATTAACTGTGAGTGAATTTGTCTGGGGTAATATAATATTTGGCAAAGTTCCTAAAAATTCGTCTAGAAAAATATGAATCGAATGGGCGATAAATTGACTGATTGCTAATAAATTAATGATTATAGGCAATTAATATTGAATACCTAGACAACAGTTCCAACTAAAGTGCAATAATAGTGTTTTTAGGGTTCCGTACCCAAAGGGTAAAAATGGGACTTCGCTGTCCGTCCGTCCGTCTGTCACCAGGCTGTATCTCAAGAACGGTGATAGCTAGACAGTTGAAATTTTCACAGATGATGTATTTCTATTGCCGCTATAACAACAAATACTAAAAATAAAATAAATCAAATATTCAAGGGGGGCTCCCATACAACAAACGTGATTTTTTACATATTTTTTACCGTTTCTTGCTCGATACTAATAGATTTTTAATAGATAATGGTACGGAACCCTTCGTCTGCCAGTCCGAATCGCTTTTGGCCTCTTTTATTTATTCTCAGTAGAATAGCCTATAAACTATTTACGAGACTCCCACGTGCGTTCATGGTTAATGAGCTGGGCTTTCAAGGAGAGTGGTTGAAAAATGTGAACCACAATAAACACTTCTTACCCACGGCACAAAAGGGTTATAGGATGATATAATTAAGTCTGTAAAGAGGCCAAAACGTAAACAAATAAAAATTTATGAAATTAAATCTTTATTTTCCAAATCTATACTAATATTATAAAGAGGTAAAATTTTAAAGTTTGTTTGTTTGTATGTTCGAGGTAATCTCAGAAATTATCAGTCCGATTTGAATAATTCTTTTTTTAATAGATAGCCACATTCAAGAGGAAGGTTATAGGCTATTTTTCATCCCGAAATTCCCACGGGAACGGGTACAACGCGGGTAAAACTGCGGGGCGCTGCTATACCGTATAAGTAAGTTACAAATTATCCAAGGTTTGTAACACAAAATATATGTGTTACAAACTTTGTATATCTCTATTTTGTGTTACAAACTTTGTTAGCAAATACTCATAGTTGGAAGAAAGAACTGTTATTGTATTTTTCGGTTTTCGTTCCGGCGCTAATTATTTGAAACAACGCATGCTCTCACTTTCTCCTCGGTTAAATGAGAGCATTTTGAACACAAAACATTGTTCCGTCTTAACAAAATGTACTGACTACGAATGAACTACTTTTCTTAGTTCAATCTCACTTTAAACTCTACAAATACTAGCCTCACCCCACAGTTTCACTCGCGTTGTGCCCGTTCCCGCGGGAATTTCGGGATCAAATGTATACCGTGTGTTATTCTGATGTATAACCTATATTACTGTAAAGTTTCATCCTAATCTGTTCAGTAGTTTTGTCGTAAAAGAGAAACAAACATACATACATACATACATCCATCCATCCATCCATCCATACATACATACATACATACATACATACATACATACATACATACATACATACATACATACATAAATACATATAATCTATTTTTTTTGGATTGGCACAAAATGTGGTTAAATGTCGTCAATTTTCCAGCCGAAGACGATTGCTTCTGAAGAGGAAAAAGGTTTAGAGATAGGGTAAGAATGAAATAAAATCACTAAACCTTTTTCCTCTTCAGGAGCAATCGTCTTCGGCTGGAAAATTGACGACATTGGTCCACATTTTGTGCCAATCCAAAAAAATAGAGTATACATACATACGAGTACATCGTATACAAACATCCATCTTTGTTTTTTAGAACACGCTTATCTCTGACGTACCCTTGAAATTCATGATTAAAAGCAATTGTGTCATTCCTACATGAACGGGTGACACACAGTCAAAACCACGAGCCGTATCTAATATGTTTAACAAATAACAACAAGATAAATATCTGTTTTGTCAAGCCAAACGTATAAATTATACAATAGACCTGAAATAATCTCTTTTCAGCAAACATTACAATGTAATTATAATTTTACGAGTACCTACACTTAATGTAATCTGTTTCGTGCCAATCCGGGCGCCATTTTATAACAGTTGTCGTGTCATAAACGCTGTCTGGTGGGAACGTGGCAAGCGGCCAGCCAGTGACGTTAAAAGTTTAAATTTGGAATGTCATTTGTGAAAAGAGTTCGGTTAAGGTTCGGATAATAGATGTAGAAATGAGGTTTTGTTTTATTTTTAAATTATTTTATTTTAGTTATTGGTTGTTATTCATTCCACCCACGACGTTCGTGTTTTGATGGAATGACTCAAAATGGACTAGAGTTACTCATAAATAAATAAATACACCCGGACAAATTCACTCACGGTTAATTAGACCCAAAGTAAGCTCTAAGCTTGTATTATGGAATCTAACTAACTGATACTACTACATATATACACACAAATACTTTATAAGAGTATTATAATTGTCACCCAGACGTCGTCGTCGCCAACAACTATGTCTTCACATATTGTTACTCCGTTGAATCGAACCCGCAACCCCCGACACAGTAAGCGCTCTCACTGCCACTGTGCCAACGGGCTTGTCATGTATCGACTCAACGCTTTCCAAGTTATACCGCAGGGAAATTAGGATAAAATACACGATGACATAGTTAAGACGTCAGTCCGAATTGGTTAAATTATTTTACCATGTAGTGCCATCTTGTACTCCAGTTAAAATAGACATTCCAGTTTGCATTAATTTGACCTCGAATAAAAAACAACGCACAAGCGGGATCGATGGGGACTTTTGACATATCATTTGTAATGACGTATTCAAGGCCTGCACAAAAATCCAGCTTGTTGGGAATTAATGCAAACTTGAATCATAATTTAGTCTATTTTGACTGGATTATGCTATGCCTCTTTTAGGCTGCCAAACTTAGACAGGTACATTTTTTTATCTCACGATTTGCACTTATTATACTAAACTAGCAACACCCCGCGGTTTTACCCGCGTTGTACCAGTGCCAAAAATAATCCCGTTGAATGTGACTATCCATTACAAAAATATTTTTTAAATTGGACCAGTAGTTCCTGAGATTAGCATATTCAAACGAACGCTGCAGCTTTATAATATTAGTACGAGTTAGTACGAGTATAGATGAAACGGGTCTGTTTAATTTGGGACCCATCTAAGGTTGAATATCGTGTATAATTTGGGACCCACCTAAGGTTATTATATCTAAATAATATCTAAACTAAAGTTTCGACCTTATTGCATTATGAATGTTCTAACATTTAGTGGAATACTAAGCATTACCAACACCCAAAATCCACAAACAAAACAGAAATACAACACTTTTGTTTACTACATCGCTCAAGTACAAATTAATTGGGCCAAAACTGACTATCCGGTCGAAACCGGTCCCGTTCAGTTCGCACGACCGGATTAGCTACCAATGACGCGGGTTATTTAAATAACTATCGCTTTGGGTTGGACAACCCTGGACAGGTTTATAAACCCATTTTTGAGATGTTTGTCTTTGGACAAAGATTATATAGGTACTTATATATATATTAGCGGCGCCCCGCGGTTTTACACGCGTTGTTCCCGTTCCCGCGGGAATTATGAGATTTTTATTCCTTATTTTTCTCATATAAAAACCTTGTCCTGACAATAAGGAACGCATTAAAATAAAAATCATCCAAGTTGGTGCAGTCGTTCTGAAGTTATGCGCTTACCAACACATTTTGCGATTCATTTTTATATAATAGAAGATATTAGCCGCGCCCCGCGGTTTCATTCACCTTGTTCCCGTTCCCGCGGGAATTTCGGGATAAAATGTATCCCATGTGTTATTCTGATGTATAACCTACATTACTGTAAAGTTTCATCCAAATCCGTTCTGCAGTTTTTGCGTTACAGAGCAACAAACATCCATACATACATCCATCCCCACAAACTTTCGCATTTATAATAATTATTACTAGCTGCGCCCCGCGGTGTTACCCGCGTTGTACCCGTTCCCGCAGGAATTTCGGGATAAAATGTATCCCATGTGTTATTCTGATGTATAACCTACATTACTGTCAAGTTTCATCCAAATCCGTTCTGCAGTTTTTGCGTTAAAGAGCAACAAACATCCTACATACCTACATACATCCATCCCCACAAACTTTCGCATTTATAATATTATTAGTAGGAAGTACGATACATCAGAATAATACATGGGATACATTTAATCCCGAAATTCCCACGGGAACGGGCACAACGCGGGTAAACTCTCTGTCGTTGCCAGCTTTAACTAAAACAGTTTTAAACGCACAAGTCCTACATATTCAGTGGTTTATGCTAATTTGAAAATCAAGTCGATATTCGAACAACACGAACATTGAGTAAAGCCCTAATAGTAAGTCAACAACCATCCATCCATCTAGTCCCGCCTCGGTCCCTTTGAACTAGGAGCGGCCACGCAAGGCCACCTGACTTTCGTATAGATACGCCATTGACCTAATAACCTATACTATCTATCTATATATACCACCTATATTATTATTTGAACACGCTTTATCTAATTTGATTGGTCTTCGACATGCAATTTTTGTGGTCTATTTTATTAACTAGCCCCGCTGTGTTACCCGCGTTGTACCCGTTTCGAGAATTTCGGGATAAAATGTATCCCATGTGTTATTCTGATATATAACCTATATTACTGTAAAGTTTCATCCAAATCCGTCCCGTAGATTTTTCGTGAGAGAGTTACAAACATAATATTAAATATAACTCTATTTTTTTGGATTGGCACAAAATGTGGACCAATGTCGTCAATTTTCCAGCCGAAGACGATTGCTCCTGAAGAGGAAAAAGGTTTAGTGATTTTATTTCGTTCTTAACCTATCTCTAAACCTTTTTCCTCTTCAGAAGTACATATACCATTATGTCTAGATAATTTCGAGCCTGCGTCCATTGCTACCAATTCAAATTATATTTTATTAGCTGCTCATAAATCTAAGCACGTGATCTCAAGGATTCTTCACAACTGTGACATCATATGACTCAATTATACGTAAGCGCTGACGTGCGATGACGTCATACAGCTAATTTTATTTTAGTCCACGTAAACCAAGACTGGCAACTTTCACTTGTTTTAATGGGAGTGTTGAGACTGGGTTTTTTTATTCAACGGATTTACCGATTTCAATGAATATCGGAAATTCTTTAGTTGTTACTTATCCTATCACTACATAGTATAAAACAAAGTCGCTTTCCGTTGTCTGTCTGTCCCTATGCTTAGATCGTTTCAACTACGCAACGCATTTTGATGCGGTTTTTTTCAATAGATAGAATGATTCAAGAGGAAGGTTTATCTACTATATAAAAATAAGTCGGGTTTTCCTCCCTGACGCTTTAACTCCAGAACGCACGAACCGATTTCTACGTTTACGCATTCGTTGGAAAGGTCTCGGGCTCCGTGAGGTTTATAGGGAATAAAAATCTCAAAATTCCCACGGGAACGGTGGCGCTGCGGGTGAAACCGCGGGGCACAGCTAGTAACTATGTATATAAATTCCCCAAATTCCCTCGAAACCGGCACAACGCGGGTAAAGCCGCAATTTCCGAATACGCAATTTTCCGAAGAGCAGAGGAAACAACACATTATAACAGTTCTTTAGTTATACCGCGTTTAATAATGAGGCGGTAAGTGCAATTCGACATTTTTATACCTAGTCATTTTTCCTGATAGACCTAAGTCGACAAAAGCGCCTAAATATTTAACAGCTGCAGTATTCCATCGCATGCAGTACACGTATTAATTACACACTGCAGCGATCACCAAAGTTGCACGTCAAGTGACGTCATTTGCGCCAACGACAGGGCGTGGAAGTGTCTACATATAAGCAGCGCCCCGCCGTTTCACCCGCGTTGTATCCGTTCACAAAGGCATTTCGGGATAAAAAGTAGCCTCCTAAAATTAGTCCTTTCTCAGGCTCTGGACTAACTGTGTACCAAATTTCATTAAAATCGCCGTAACAGAGTTAAATTACTTTCGCATTTATAATATTACTAGCAGCGCCCCACGGTTTTACCCGCGTTATACCCGTTCCCGTGGGAATTTCGGGAATTTTTTTACATAAAAACCTTCCTCTTGAATCACTCTACCTATTACAAAAAACCGCATCAAAATCCGTTGCGTAATTTTAAAGATTTAAGCATACAGACAAACAAACAAACAGACAAAAATAGCGACTTTGTTTTATACTATGTAGTGATAAAATTCACTCACGGTTATTAAGACCTAAAGTAAACTCTACGCTTGTAATATGGAATCTAACTAACTGATACTACTACATATACATACATAAAAAGAGCTGACTTTGGGTCTAACAATGTGTGAATTCGTCCGAGTATCATATATTCATGTACTATACTACCTTCAATTTGTCCACCATCAAATGATTTGTAAATAGGTTACGACACAATGTGTCTGTGTGTACCGTATGTATGTCAAGTGTACTTCACTTATTGGCAGAGCATAGATAAAATGGTAGACAATAAGAGACGTTATTATCTAGAAGTCGTTGCGCCCCGGTTTCACCCGCGTTGTACGCGTTCCCGCGGGAACTTCGGTATAAAATGTATCCCATGTGTTATTCTGATGTATTACCTATATTAAAAGTTTCATCCAAATCCGTTCAGTAGTTTTTGCGTGAAAAAGCAACAAACATACATCCATACATCCATACATACATCCATCCTCACAAACTTTCGCATTTATAATATTAGTAGGATAGTAGGATACATCAGAATAACACATGGGATACATTTTATCCCGAAATATCCGTGGGAACGGGTACAAAGTGGGTTAAACCGAAGGGCACAGCTAGTTACATATTACATATACAAATACTTTAGTTTACTTACCTCCAAAGACTTGACCTGAAATAACTTTCCTACGCACGTCAATTACCGGTGACAAACCAGGAGTACAAACACCGTCGTTCCTAAATATTTGTGGTTGATAATGGACAGCGCCGGACAAATATTGATAACGAAGGAAATATATGTTATTTATAAACATGGCCTTATCGGCAGCCGAAATTATTATTCCTGAATGAAATTTGGTACACAGTTAGTACAGAAAGCCTCAGAAAGGACATAGGCTACTTTTTATCCCGAAATTCCCGCGGGAACTGGTACAAAGAGGGTAATACCGCGGGGCGTGACTAGTCTACACTAATATTATAAAGAGAAAAACTTTGTTTGGTTGCAATGAATAGGCTCAAAAACTACTGGACCATTTTTTAAAATTCTTTCATCATTCGAAAGCTACATTATCCACGAGTAACATAGGCTATTTTTCATCCCGAAATTCCCACAGGAATGGACACAACGCGGGTGAAACCGTGGGGCGTGACTAGTTATTTATAAACTTGGTCTTATCGGTAGCCGAAATTATATTATTATCAGTAATGCATAAGTAGCAGCCGTTTACTTACTGTTTGGATTAAGTAATCTACAACACACACAGATCCAGCTTACGTTCAACCCTCATTTCCGTGGGAATTTCGAGATAAAACTAGCCTATAACTTTCCTTTACGGATAGTAGTCGTTACATGAGCCATATCAGAGGCCTTTGGCGGCTCAATAACTCTGACACGGGATTGGTCAGGGTGAAGATCCACTCGATGAAGAAGAACTTTCCTTTTTGAATGTAGCTGTGTAATTCAGAAAGAATTATTCAAATCTGATTGAACAAAACAAAATATCTAACTTGTCAGCTTTATATATTAAGTACTAGTAACGCCCCGCGGTGTTACCCGCGCTGTGGCCTTTCCCGTGGAAATGTCGAGTTCTAAAATTACCTATAAACCTTTACCTTTAATGTGGCTGTCTATTACAAAAATAATTATTCATTTCGGACTGGTAGGTTGAGATTTGCGATTCCAAATATATTTACATAAAATCAAACTCTTCAGCTTTATTATATTAGTACTAGCCGAACCCCGCGGTGTTACCCCCGTTGCACCTGTTCCCGCGGGAATTTCGGGATAAAATGTATTCCATGTGTTATTCTGATATATAACCTACATTACTGTAAAGTTTCATTCAAATCCGTTCAGTGGTTTTTGCGTGAAAGAGCAACAAACATACATCCATACATCCATCCATACATACATCCATCCTCACAAACTTTCGCATTTATAATATTAGTAGGAAGTAGGATAGGATAGATATGCTTAAATCAATTCAGAAGTAATAGTACACTTTGATATCAATGACATAACTAACCCCCAATTTCTACCCCCAGATCAGCCAACGCACAGAAATCGGCCAAGCTAGAAGAGTTCAATAGCATTGAGAACGAAATCGATTTATCCGGTCTGCATGATGACTTAGACGTCAATGAAGACAGAGAAAAGATTGAGGATCTACTCATTGAGACCTTCAGCTATCCGCGGAAACCAGAAAAGATCATTCTGGCTGATGCAGTCGATGAGGCAGATGCTGTAGATAACGCTAACGCAGATAGAGCTGATGTTAATATAGATAACGCTAACGCTAACGCAGATGAAGCTAATGAAGCTAATCCTAATGCATCAGAAAATGTCGGAGATAATGCTGATCAGAAAGGAGATGAGACTCAAACAGACGAAATAGGAATTGAGAGCGATGACAGCGTAGAATACGGAGACAGTCTCCGCTTCAAAAGAGATACCAACGAAACTATTGAGACTTCTTCAGAATCCAGTCTTGGACCTAAACCTGCATCCACTCTTAAAGCTGGGAAAATTCTAGGTCTTCGCGTAGAGGAATCTGATAAGGAACCTAAGCTTGTAGACGAAGTGATACCTAGTGTGTTGAAGGGTACTAATTTTGTTATGAGACTGTTCGGTGAAGGGTTGACCAATGAGACGGTGATTGCTTTTACGCTGCAAGCTGCGGATTATGGGACTAAGTGTGATCATCTGAAGATTGGGAGTGAGCACCAGGTTAGTTTTACATCATATATAACGTTTTTTTTTCAAAGGGACTTTAAATGTGTTGTACGAAATTGAATGATGCAGATTAGTTTTTCGGGTTCAATACCCAAAGGGTATCGGGACCCTATTACTGAGACTTCGCTGTCCGTCCGTCCGTCTGTCACCAGGCTGTATCTCAAGAACGGTGATAGCTAGGCAGTTGACATTTTCACAGATGATGTATTTCTATTGCCGCTATAACAAAAAATATAACTAAAAACAAAATAAAACTAATATTCAAGGGGGGCAACAAACGTTTTTTTTGCCGTTTTTTAAATTACGGAACCCTCCGTGCGGGAGTCCGACTCGCACTTGGCCGGTTTTTATATATTAAACTAGCAGCCATATTCAACGGGAAGGTTATAGGCTATTTTTCATCCCGAATTTCCCACGGGAACAGGCACAACGTGGGTAAAACCGCGGGGTGCTGCTAATCTTATAAATATAAAACAAAGACGGGTTTGTTACAACACTTATAACTCGAGATCGGCTGGATCAATTTTCATGGTTTTTGTTTCGTTGGATTTATCTCCGCCCTGAATAGCAGAATGCATTTTAAAAACAATGAAAACTTGGAATAAAAATCTCAAAATTCCCACGGGAACGGGGGCGCTGCGGGTGAGACCGCGGGGAACAGGTAGTTTAATATAAAAGCCTATCTTACTACACGTATTTTCTAATCTTAAATACTTGCCGTCAGTTTGTCTTAACTTATCTCTAATATTATTGACACTTGAGATAATAATGAGATACCTTGATAATGGTTACGCAAACGTAGATTAGCGATATTGTATGTTTTACGGCTTAAGTGCGAATTTAAAAGAATTTAGTTGATTATTTTTAAACAAACTAATAAAGATACACGGCTTCTTCCGTGAATTAATAAGGAATAATGAAAAAAAATGGTTACGTCTGTAATGTCCCACTGCTGGACAAAGGCCTCTCATCTCACTGAAGATATCAGTACAGTGAGAAGGACTAGGCGTAATCACTACGCTTGCCTAATGCTGGTGATCTCGAAAGCCATGTTTGAAAAGTAAGAAACATTTCGCTGACCCGGGAATTGAACTCAGGACTTCAATTCAAAATCAATAAATTTCTTCTCCAGGTGAAATTCGGTCTCGACGATTCAGCTCTCCTATCTCTAGTAGCACCAATGCTGGAACCTAACGAAGGCAACAAACTCTACATGTGCGTTTACGACGGCATATCCAACAGCTACATCCACCAGGGTGCCGACAACTGGAAAATTCTTGCAGTCCATGACAAGTTGCTGCCCCTATGGGCATCATTAGTACTCATAGTCATTCTCCTGATGCTCGCATCTTTGTTTTCTGGACTCAATCTTGGATTGATGGCCTTAGACAGGACAGAACTGAAGATCATAGCTAACACTGGCACAGAAAAGGAGAGACGATATGCCAGAGCCATTATGCCGGTCAGAGCACATGGCAATTATCTGCTCTGCACGATTTTGCTGAGCAATGTAGCAGTTAACAGCACTTTTACAGTCATTTTGGATGACTTGACGTCGGGGCTGGTGGCTGTCATTGGGTCTACGTTGGCTATTGTGTTCATAGCTGAGATTACGCCGCAAGCTATCTGTGCCAGGCACGGCTTGTTCGTTGGAGCTAAGAGTATTTGGATTATGAAGGTGAGGAAATCTTTAGTTTGTAATTTATTTACTTGTGCAACGTGTTAAAAAGTCAACAATGTACCTATCTGACAAGCCCGTTGTCACAGTGGCATGTGCCCGCGCTTACTGTGTCGGGGGTTGCGGGTTCGACTCCCGGAATCAACATGCGAAGACATAGTTGTTGGCGACGACGTCTAGGTGTCAATTATATATTAATATAAAGTATCTGTGTATGTATATGTAGTAGTATCAGTATCAGTGAGTCCATAATACAAGCTTAGAGCTTCATCATTCATTTCGAGGGGCTAGACGGAAAAAATTAAGACGAAAAGTTGTAACGACACTTTTTGCGTTAGAGAGAGACAGACAGAGAAACATGCTCACGCCCGTTAGAAAGACTGTCTCTCTCTCTCTCTCTCTCTTATAGAAAGCAAGCCAGATATATTTTTTCGTCTTTCTATTTCGCATTGAACTTCGTTTCATCCGGGTGTCCCTTGACACCACTCAAGTTTTATTGAACACTACTATTTCTTTCAGATTGTCATGGGTATATGCGCGCCCCTGGCTTGGCCTACGAGCAAACTGCTCGACTACTTCTTAGGAGAAGAGATTGGTACGCACTACAATAGAGAGAGATTGAAGGAGCTTGTCAGGGTGAGTTTTTCTATACTAATATGTTTTTTTGTATGTTCGAGCTAATCTCCGGAATTACCGGTCCGATTTAAATAATATTTTTTGTAATGGATAGCCACATTCAACGGGAAGGTTATAGGCTATTTTTCATCACGAAATTCTCATGGGAACGGGTACAGAACGGGCAGAACAGTCAAGATTTTATCCGATTTACAAAAAGGTGGTAGGGTTCTTAATAAACTGATTTCAAATCGGTTCGCTCAAAAAACCTATTATTTACTCAGTTGTTCAAATGATTATTTCGGCCCGAGTCTTATCTCAACTCAACGCACACACATCTACACTACTATTATAAAGAGGAAAGATTAGTATTTATGTGTCATGTTTGTAATAAAAAAACTCAAAAACTACTTAACCGATTTGAATAAATCTTTTTGTAAAAGATAGACATATTTAACGGGAAGGTTATAGGCTATTTTTCATCCTAAAATTCCCACGGAAAAGGGCAGAACGCGGGTAAAACCGCGGGGCGCTGCTAGTACATAAATAAAACTCAAACACTCGCATATCATATTTATATAGCTCAATAAAATAAATTATTTATTTGCACACACTTTAAACGATATACTCTGTCAGAATTGTTGATAAATATCAAATATTTACTATGATAAGATTTTTTTATAATTTAAACTAGCAACGCCCCGCTTTTTTACCCGCGTTGTACCCGTTTCGGGGGGAATTTCGTGATAAAATCCCGTATGTTATTCGGATGGATGTAACCTATGTTACTGTAAGGGCCAACACTGCGTAAAGCGTGCGCACGCGGCGGGCGCGCGCGGCGGTTCACTTTTGTATGACACCGCACGCGACGGGCGCCCGCGACGGTTCACTTTTATATGAAACCGCGGCGTGCGCACGCTTAACGCAGTGTCGGCCCTTTAGTTTCATCCAAATCCGTCCAGTACTTTTTCGTTAAACAGTAACAAACATACATCCATACATCCCCATACATCCCAATACATCCATCCTCACAAACTTTCACATTTATAATATTAGTAGGATTACATATCCCCCTAACCGCAGCTCACCACCCCCAGGTAACAGACCACGTCAACGATCTCGACAAGGAGGAAGTGAACATCATCTCCGGAGCCCTGGACCTGCGCAAGAAGAAGGTGAAGGACGTGATGACCAAACTGAAGGACTGCTTCATGCTGCCCATCAACAGCGTCATGGACTTCGAGACCATGTCCGAGATCGTCAAGTCGGGTGAGTTTGGGACGGGATTGAAGAGTTGTGGGACGAGATTGAAATTTTGGGGCGAGATTGGTGGGTTTGGGACGAGATTGTAGAGTTTTGGGAGGAAATTGTGTAGTGTAGGGCGAGATTGTTGGGTTTTGGGACGATATTGGTGGGTTTGCGAGAAGATTGTGGAGTTTGGGGACGAGATAGTTGAGTTTTAGGACGAGATTGTGAAGTTTGGGACGAGATTGTTCAGTTTTGGGAGAAGATTGTGGAGTTCGGGACGAGATAGTTGAGTTTTGGGACGAGATATTCAAGTCTGGTGAGTATTAGGTCGAGATTGAAGAGTATTGGGAGAGAGATTGTTAAGTCAGGTGAATTTGGGACGAGATTGTTAATTTGTTATATATATTGCGATCTGACAATCTCACACCAACCTAGAGATTCAGGATTCCAGGATATGAAACATTACAGCTTTTCACTTGAAGTCCCGAACACGTCTCCAATTCGCTTTCCAAACAGATGTGCTCGGGATTTAAAACAGAGCGCATAAGTGCAAATCGTATGCGTTTATAAAGTATGTAATCCCATACATCGCTGGGCAGGCTACTCGCGCATCCCCGTGTTCGAGGACGCGCGCACCAACATCGTGACGGTGCTGTTCATCAAGGACCTGGCGTTCGTGGACCCGGACGACAACACGCCGCTGCGCACGCTCTGCCAGTACTACCAGAACCCCTGCAACTTCGTCTTCGAGGACGTCACGCTCGACGTCATGCTGAAGCAGTTCAAGGAAGGTGCGTTCATCTTTATACATAAGTATATCAAATTCAAAGTCCTGACTGATTGACTGACTGGCTGGCTGGCTGGCTGGCTGGCTGACTGACTGACTGACTGACTGACTGGCTGGCTGGCTGACTGACTGACTGACTGACTGACTGACTGACTGACTGACTGACTGACTGACTAACTGTAACAAACATACATACATTCATACATGCACAGACCGAAGTACGAGTACTTACTGTGTAAGTCTATTTTCTAGGTTTATGTATTTCATAGCTGTGTCCCGCGGTTTCACCCGAAACGCACCTGTTCCCATGGGAATTTTGGGATGAAAAATAGCATATAATATAATTTTATATTATTTATCTGTATACTTGCACCAATTCCCAAAAATATTCAAATTTCTTAAACCTCTTCAAACACATCCATCCATCGACACACCTTCGTATTGTAAACTGTTACAAACGGAACCCAGATTCGTCTTATATGACCCGATTGAGATGTATGAAAACGGTGTTCACGGTAAACATTGAAGGCCGAAACTGCGTTAAGCGTGCGCCCGTCGCGTGCGCCCGCCGCTTGCGGTTTCATACAAAAGTAAACCGTCGCGAGCGCCCGTCGAATGCGGCTTCATACAAAAGTGCACTGCGACGGTCTTGTGGCCAGCCTCCGTGGTCTTGTGGTTTGAGCGCCCGGCTTACGACCCTGAGGTTCCGGGTTCAATCCCGATGGGGATATCACACAAAAATCTCTTTGTGAGACTTTCCTCAGTTTGGTTAGGGCATTGCAGGCTGAATCACCTGATTGCTCGAAAAGTAAGATGATTCCGTGCTTCGGAGGGCACGTTAAGCCGTCGGTCCCGGTTACTCTCTACGGATAGTAGTCGTTACATGAGCCGTGTCAGAGGCCTTTGGCGGCTCAATAACTCTGACACCAGGATTGGTCAGGGTGACCATCCACTCGATGAAGAAGAAGAAGACTGCGACGGTTCCCTTTTGTATGAAGCCGCACGCAACGGGCGCACGCGACTTTTGTATGAAACCGCGCGCTTAACGCAGTTTCGGCCCTTAAACAACCGGGGCCGACTGTTTAACGTGTTCTCCGAAGTGATGTCGGAGTTTTTAGACCGTCTAAAGTTATTACTCCTACTTAATATTATACATGCGAAAGTTTGTGAGGATGGATGTATGTTTGTTGCTCTTTCACGCAAAAACTACTGAACGGATTTGGATGAAACTACAGTAATATAGGTTATACATCAGAATAACATATGGGATACATTTTATCCCGAAATCCCAACGGGAACGGGTACAACGCGGGTAACACCGCGGAGCGCAGCTAGTATTACATACAGCGAAAGACCGACTATAATTACGGGTGAAGACATTAATATCCCGAAATTCCCAGTCCCTTCTCTCTTACACGAGTAAGCCCACGAACCAACGCTAGTCTCGTCAAACCTAAATTTCATAAACAGGTCACATAGCGTAAAAAATAACTAAATCTATATTAAACCGGTGTGTCTGTAAGATTGCCAAAAATTCGCGATAATATTCTCGAATCATGTTACGTTTGCTGGAATATTATTTATAGGTTTTTTTAATCTCGTTCTAAGTAGTTTTATGGCGAACTAGTCACGCCCCGCGGTCTTACCGGCGTTGTACAGGTTCCCGCGGGAATTTCGGGATAAAATGTATCCCATGTGCTATGCTGACCTATCTAATATATAAAATTCTCGTGTCACGGGGTGCGTGGTTGAACTCCTCTGAAACGGCTCGACCGATTCTCGTGAAATTTTGTGTGCATATCGGGTAGGTCTGAGAATCGTATAATCGTATAAACATCTATTTTTCATCCCGAAAATCCCGCGGGAACGGGTACAACGTGGGTGAAACCGCGGGGCACAGCTAGTATTATTATAAAGTTTCCGCCTCGGTGGTCTAGTGGTATGTGCACTCGCCTGCCAAGACTGAGGTCTCGGGTTCAATCCCGGGTCGAGCGGAAACATGTTTCCTACTTTTTTGGCCGGTTTTATTTTTGTATATACTTCTTTATGTGGCAATAAACTGATTTCCTATACTCTTTACCTCACAGGCCACAAAGGACATATGGCGTTTGTCCAGCGCATTGAAGAGGGTGATGGAGACCCTGTGTACGAGACTGTAGGCCTGGTCACTTTAGAGGACGTCATCGAGGAGATGATACAGGCCGAGATCGTGGACGAAACTGATGTTATAAGTGAGTATTTCGATTTAGTATGTATACCCTATTTTTTCTTGTCCCAAAATGTGGACCAATGTCGTCAATTTTCCAGCTGTAGACCATTGCTCCTGAAGAGGGAAAAGGTTTAGTGATTTTATTTCATTCTCACCCTAACAACCTCCGTGGTCTTGTGGTTTGAGCTATAGGCTCACGATCCGGAGGTTCCGGGTTCGATTCTCAGTGGGGATATCTCACAAAAATCCCTATCTCTAAACCTTTTTCCTCTTCAGTAGTCGTCTTCGACTGGTAAATTGATGATATTGGTCCACATTTTGGGAAAAACAAGAAATATTTAGTATAAGTTTGGGTAGCTCAGTGGCCAACCCTGGAGTTTAGACGGCTAGCTTAGACACTAGCGCCATCTATTGTATCACAGGCGGAACCACCAAACATCCTACTAATATTATAAATGCGAAAGTTTGTGAGGATGGATGTATGTATGTATGGATGTATGGATGTATGTATGTTTGTTGCTCTTTCACGCAAAAACTACTGAACGGATTTGGATGAAACTTTACAGTAATGTAGGTTTTACATCAGAATAACATATGGGATACATTTTATCCCGAAATTCCTGCGGGAACGGGTACAACGCGGGTAACACCGCGGGGCGCAGCTAGTCTTTGATATCAATGACTAGCCGCGCCCCGCGGTGTACCCGTTCCCGCGGGAATTTCGGGATAAAATGTATCCCATATGTTATTCTGATGTATAACCTATATTACTGTAAAGTTTCATCCAAATCCGTTCAGTAGTTTTTGCGTGAAAGAGCAACAAACATACATCCATACATCCATACATACATACATACATCCATCCTCACAAACTTTCGCATTTATAATATTCGTAGGATAACTTTGTTACTCACCCCTGCCCCCTATCCGCAGGCGACAACCGCACCAAAAAGCGCGTGCCGCGGGCCCTGAACAAGTTCCAAGACCTGGCTGCGTTCGCCGGCCACCAAGAGCACCAGCGCGTGCACGTGTCGCCGCAGCTGGTGCTGGCCACCTTCCAGTTCCTCAGCGCCAGTGAGTATTATATCTATATCATATATCTACAAATAAATAACATACACGAATACTTTATAACAATATATAATTGACACCCAGACGTCGTCAACAACTATGTCTCACATATTGTTACTCCGTTGACCGAACCCGCAACCCCCGACACAGTGAGCGCTCTCACTGCCACTGTGACAACGGGCTTGTCAAATCACTATATATGCGCCCCGCGGTTTTACCCAAGTTGTGCCCGTTCCCGTGGGAATTACGGGATTTTTTATACATATAAACCTTCCTCTTGAATCACTCTATTTAAGAAAACCGCGGGCTTGTCAAATCATCTCACTGAAGATATCAGTACAGTGAGGAGGATGTCGTAATCACTACGCTTGCCTACCGGGTCGGTGATCTCAAACCCGAGCGTTTGAAAAGTAGACATGATTACGCTCCATCTGGGAATTGAACCCGGGACCCCATTCTTAGCAGGCGAGTGTACATACCACTACACCACTGCCTGCGGTGTTACAACTAATAAGCTCGATAAATTTTTTCTAACATCAGTTTGTAATGTCCCACAGCTGGGCAAAAGCCTCACTGAAGATATCAGTACAGTGAGGAGGATTACAAATAAATTGATAAATACTTCTCAGGTGTCGACGCGTTCCGTCCCGACATGATATCGGAGACTGTTCTCCGGAGGCTGCTGAAGCAAGACGTGATCCAGCACATCAAGCTGCGAGGAGACGAAGACAAGAATGACGCCAAGAGATACGTGTTCCGTGAGGGGAAGCCGGTAAGGAATTCATCTTCTTCATCGAGCGGATGTCACCCTGACCAATCCTGGTGTCAGAGTTATTGAGCCGCCAAAGGCCTCTGACATGGCTCATGTGACGACTACTATCCGTAGACAGTAACCGGGACCGACGGCTCAACGTGCCCTCTGAAGCACGGAATCGTCTTACTTTTCGGGCAATCAGGTGATTCAGCCTGCAATGCCCTAACCAAACTGAGGACAGCCTCACAAAGAGATTTTTGTGAGATATTGTCCCCACCGGGAATCGAACCCGGAATCTCCGGCTCGTGAGCCGAGCGCTCAAACCACAAGACCACGGAGACTTTATGTTATACTATGTAGTGATAGACTATGTAGTGATAGTGATATAGATGATAGTATTATTTCCTCTGTACTAACGCAACATATTCCAGGTGGACTACTTCGTGCTGATCCTGGAGGGGCGCGTGGAGGTGACGGTGGGCCGCGAGAACCTGGTGTTCGAGGCGGGCCCGTTCACCTACTTCGGGGTGCAGGCGCTCACGCAGAACGTCGGAGTCGGTATGTCCATATGTTCATCACCATATCTTTTAATATTAGTGGTCATATAGATATTCCTCCCATAGTTAAAGCAGGTTAGGTTTTAGAATGGTTTGTTGTTGAATATGTTCATCCTAATAAGAATATGTTCACTGTACTATGCGTGTAGTATCAATATATTCACTCCAGCCGCGATATGATCACTCTGGCACATCCGTAGTATCAATATGTTCATCCCAATAACAATATACTCACTCTACTTCATGTCAAGTAACTATATATTCACTCCAGTCGCATTATGTTCACTTTAGCACAACTGTAGTATCAATATGCTCACCCCACCACGTCTCGTATCAATATTTTTACCCCGTATTATCAATATGCTCACCCAGTCGTATCAATAAGCTCACCCCGTCGTATCAATATGCTCACCCCGTCTTATAAATATGCTCACCCCGTCGTATCAATATGCTCACCCCGTTCGTATCAATATGCTCACCCCGTCATATCAATATGCTCACTCCGTCGTATCAATATGCTCACCCCGTCGTATCTACATACAGTCGTGGTCAACTAATTAGGGACACTCTTTGGTTAAAGCGAATTGTGAATTTATTTTTTATTTTCCAACGAGTCTAAACCATATTCCATATCTCTTACATGTAAGTATAATTAGTCATTTATGTGCCCGATTATACAAACAATAACAACTTCTTAAACATTAAACCTCTTTACAGTATAGCTGATAGATTATCGTAGTGCTATTTGTTCAAATAATGCTGGCTGGCTATTTAATTAGGGACACTGAGATATTGCGTCCTATTTTCAAAATTTGAATCTCAATACTTTTTTTACTTCTTCTCTTATTGTTTCGTGGTAGTTTTGGCGGCAATCCCGATATTTATTTTAAGTTTTGAAAAATATTTTTAAGAAAAATGGATAAAAATAAAAGTTGCGATCCAACACTACGAAAAATTATCATGAAGTTTGTTGTCGAGCATGGTTGGCCATACCGAAGGATAGCAGAACATTTAAATTGTTCAAAAACTATGGTATACAATGCAGTGCAACATGTCAGACGCAATAACACAGATTTAAATGTGCCCAGAACAAAAATATCGAGAAAAACAACTCCGCAAGAAGATAGAATGATAACCAGGTTAGCTAAGAAAGATCCGTTTCTAGGCTCTATTTTAATTAAACACGAAGTGTTTGGGACAGACGAAAGAGCTGGTGTCTCAGCGAGGACCGTTCGACGACGTCTGGTAGGAGCAGGGTTGTTCGGAAGAGTGGCTCGCAAAGTACCGTTGTTGAAGAAAGAACATGGAAATGCTCGTTTGGCGTTTGCACGTAAATATGGACATTGGACCTACGCCTAATGGCAACATGTATTATTCTCTGACGAGACCAAGGTTAATTTGATTTCTTCAGATGGAAGGCAATACGTACGGCGTCCAGTAAAAGCGGAAATGAATCCAAGATTCACAAAAAAGCAGGTGAAACATGACGGTGGAAACATTAAAATGTGGGGTTCATTTTCTGGACGTGGAGAGGGACCTGTGAGGAAAGTTCAGGGTAACTTAGACCAACATCAATACAAGGCAATATTGGAAGAAACGATGCTCCCCTATGCTGAGGAGCATCTCCCTATTATATGGACGTTTCAGCATGATAACGACCCGAAACATACCGCCCGTTCAGTCAAGTCGTTTCTTACCAGTCAGTCAGTATCGGTGCTAGATTGGCCAGCAAATAGCCCGGACCTTAACCCAATCGAGCACCTTTGGCACGAAATCAAGAAAAAAGTAGCCACTTATCGTACCACAACTTTAGATGAACTTAATGAAGCTTTTTGTGAGGCATGGGCAAACATTCCTGTCGAAACATGCCAGAAACTGATAATGTCTATGCCACATCGGTGTCAAGCGGTAATTACTAACAAAGGTTTTGCTTCTGGGTACTGATTTTACACGTAATAAAATGGAGCTGTTAAAGATATTATAATACTGCAGATTATTAGTTTTGTTTAACTCTATTTTTCATTATAGTTTACTGTCCTTAATTAAATGTCCAGCTACAGAATTATACCTTAAAATTGAATACATATTCAACCTTTGATATTAAATACTTTTTTCTATTTATTTATTCTTTTATTTACAGCCATTTAAAGCATAATAATCTGACCAAATTATGCAAATAATAGTTACTGAGAAATCAATAGGGTTTTATATTTGTATGTACATAACCGGTTATTGTTCTTCACTATCTTGCATGTCCCTAATTAGTTGACCACGACTGTATATGTCCACCCCACCACGTATCGTACAAATATGCTCACCCCGTCATATCAATATGCTCACCCCGTCGTATCAATATGCTCACCCCGTCGTATCAATATGCTCACTCCGTCGTATCTACGAGTATATGTCCACCCCACCACGTATCGTACAAATATGCTCACCCCGTTATCAGTATGCTCACGCACCCCCTATGCTGCAGCGGAGACGCCGGCGCCGTCGACGCGCGGCTCGCTGCAGAACCTGAACATGGACTCCATGCTGGGCCACACCTTCGTGCCGGACTACTCCGTGCGGGCGATCGCCGAGCTCTACTACTTGACCATCAAGAGGTATGATACCGTTCTATATCTTACCGCGTTGTACCTCATCCCGTGGGAAATTCGGGATAAAATGTATCCTTTGTGTTATTCTGATGTATAACCTATATTACTGTAAAGTTTCATCCAAATCCGTTCAGTAGTCTTTGCCAGAAAGAGTAACAAACACACATCCATCTATTATTCTATTACAAAAATAATTATTAAAATAATAATTATAGGTTTTATGCTATTTTCCATCTCGAAATTGTACGGGCAAAACTGCGGGGCGTTAGTACAATATAATTTAACAAGCAGCGCTCCGCGGTTTTACCCGCGTTGTACTCGTTACCGTGGGAATTTCAGGATGAAAAGTTTTTCAAATCGGACCAGTAGTTCCCGAGATTAGCTAGTTCAAACAAACAAACAAACTCTGTGGCTTTATAATATTAGTATAGATAAATAAAATATTTACCAAATTCCTAACTTTATTTCACTGTATAGGTCCATCTACCTGGCAGCTAAGCGCGCCACCCTTATGGAAAAGGGCGCTTTGAATAAGGGAGGAACTAATGAGCAAATTGAACCGGAAGTCGACAAGGTACGTGTTTCAAATTAACCGACTTGAAAATAGTACTATTATATCAAAAGTACAGCCTCCGTGGTCTTGTAGTTTGAGCGCTCGGCTCACGATCCGGAGGTTCCGGGTTCGATTCCCGGTGGGGACAATAGCTGACAAAAATCTCTTTGTGAGACTGTCCTCAGTTTGGTTAGGGCATTGCAGGCTGAATCACCTGATTGCCCGAAAAGTAAGATGGTTCCGTGCTTCGGAGGGCACGTTAAGCCGTCGGTCCCGGTTACTCTACGGATAGTAGTCGTTACATGAGCCATGTCAGAGGCCTTTGGCGACTCAATAACTCTGACACCAGGATTGGGCAGGGTGACCGTCCACTCGATGAAGAAGAAGAAGTAATTATAGTAAATTGGTTACAGTAACTAGTTTCTAAGGCTTAAGCGAACATTCATTTTGAGTTGAAACTAATTTTAGTCTTATTTTTACCGAACTTCCGGAAGCAAGAATGATTTTACTAACCACACTCCCACTGCTGGGCATAGAACATTGTAATTAATTATATAAATAATGTTATTTCAGCTACTGCTAGAAGGGGACCAAACTCTCGAAATCACTGAAGAAGAGCCGGCTAAGGTACATTATTATATATTATATTATATAAGTAGAAAGTAGCCTGTAATGTCCCACAGCTGGTCAAAGGCCTCTCATCTCACTGAAGATATCAGTACAGTGAGGAGGATGTCGTAATCACCACGCTTGCCTACCGGGTCGGTGATCTCAAACACGAGCCATGTTCGAAAAGTAGGAAACATGTTTTCGCTCCGGGAATTGAACCCGGGACCTCAGTCTTGGCAGACGAGTGCACATACCACTAGACCACCTTTATTTAAATATTTTAATTTCAAAAAGTCACACTGAAAATGTCAAATCGCTGTGTCAAGTTATGTATTGGAATAGCCTGTCAGTTCATTTTCTAATGTTTACATGCTGCATAGAAGTTGGATGTCTCTAAGTAAAGGTAATATAATAATATATCACCTCACTATCACTACATATTATAAAGGTACTGCCAGACGTGCTCATTACTAGCACGTAAGCATGCTTTTATTAAGCAAGTGCTCATTAGTAGCACGTGTGTAATGTAATGAGCATGCTTATTTAGAGCATGCTCAATAATCAAAGAACGTTTTTTCGAGCATGCTGCCTGAGGCGCGGGTAGGGGGGGGGGGGGGGGGCGTTATCCGAGCACGTCTGAACATGTTTTATGCAATTAATTTATGTAATTAATTAAAACAAGCATGCTTTCTGGCAAATGTGAACAGTTTGCAGAGCATGCTAATTTTAAGCAAGCTTATTAGCATGCTTTTTTTGAGCACGTCTGTCAGTACCTTAAATCAAAGTCCGGCCGCGCTGTCTGTCTGTTCGCGACTCTCACTCTGTCAAAACTCAAATACTACTGCATAGATTTTGACGCGGTTTTTTAAATAGAGTGATTCAAGAGGAAGGTTTATATGTATAAAACCAGCGGGTCAAACCGCCGGGTGCTGCAAGTTGTAATAAATAAGGTAATATCTATAATATAAAAATGAATCACTGAATGTGTTCGCATAACTTCAGAACGACTGCACCATAATGGATGATTCTTTAGCAGTCTCGCGCGCGGTTCCACCCGCAGCCCAATAGATGTCGCTAGTGTGAATCTAAACCATCCCGGGTGCCTAAACGCGCTAAGTGTTCCAAGCTCGCCGCAAGAGAGATGGGGGCAGGTGCTATTGCACTCCCTTTCCAAAAAAAAAAACTAAACGTGTATAAAAAAATCATTCATATCGGTCCAGCCGTTTAGGAGTTCAGTGACATACACACGTACAGTAGAACTATATATTTAAAGATTACTTCCCTCACAGGCCACCCCGGCGTCAGCCAGTCCGTACACCAACTCCACCTTCAAGGCGTATGAGAAGAACGAGCGCCCCGAGGAAGAGAGGCTTCTCAAAAAATAACCTTCACTGTAATCCTGTTTCTAATACAACAAGCACTTTTTAACGTTATTTATAAAAATGACTGACTGACTGACTGATTGACTGACTGACTGACTGACTGACTGACTGACTGACTGACCGACTGACTGACTGACTGACCGACTGACTGACTGACTGACTGATAATCAACCAGTACACCTAGAAACATGAAATTTGGCAGGAAGGTTCTTCAAGTGACGTAAGTGCACACTAAGAAAGGATTTTCCAAAATTCCTAGGGGAACGGGCTCAACGCGGGCAAAGCCGCGGGGCGCTGCTAGTTTTACATAAAAACCGGGCAAGTGCCAGTCGGATTTTCCCTTTTTTTTTAAATGGCTATAATTTTTAGAGTACAGTAATATTATTTTTCATATTTTTTTTGAGAACCACCATCCCTTGGTCCGTAATCCGTTTTCGGCATGATGTTGATTTCTGGGACACCCTGAATATATAAACAATGTTAATTAGTAGTTCTTTTCGTTTCTCTAAGTAAATATCGTTAAAAAGTGCACAGAAATAGGATTATAGCAACACCCGAAAATGCGAAAGAAAACTGGTAACACAATGACAAAATATTATATAACGGTAGTTATTTATATTGCTTAAAGTATAGGTTTTTAAAGAACAAGATTAATGTACGTTTTATATTAGTGTCCAAAATATCATTTATATTAATATTTACTAGCAATCATCCCTTATACGTAGATAAAACTCAAATTAACACATACAGTGCCGGCGACTCGCCTGGCGAGTCGACTTAAATTTCGTTCATGTGCCGGCGACTCGCCTGGCGAGTCCATGTTTTTCGCCAATATAATATTGGTGGCACCTCAGAAGGAATTAAGAAAATCATAGTGGCAGTGAATGTGTTAACAAGATTTTTTTGTTGTCATACATTTTTGACAGCTTTTTTGTCAACAATTTGTGCATACTGTTTTGTCAACTAATTTTGTCAAACTGTTGAAAATTTAACTGATTAATTTGAGTATTGATAAGGATGAGTGCATTGGAGAGCTATGCTATACTACGTTTAATATGTAGAAATCAATCGTAGCATCGCATACCTCGACCAACACCTTATACGCACACGGTTCGTTAGACCCAAACTAAGCTCTAAGCTTGGATTTTGGCGTCTTTCTGAGTATTTTTTTGTTTGAATATTTAAATTTTATATGTAAAAGTAGCCTGCAGCCTGTACCATTACAGTACAGGCTGTAGACTTACCGAAGTTTCAGTACTTTAAATCATTTGAAATAGTTATCATCACATTTTTTAATGTTATTTATATAGGGAACGTACTGGAAATATTAATACACGGTAGCGCTCAGATAGAGATACCACTATCGGCCACCCATCCAATTATGGGGTGAGCTGTTAGTTGCTTAACAATGGCAAACTAATATCGCTTTGTCAAACTACGAGCGGTACGCTATCATTGAAGTGAATTAACACTTTTTAAAGTTGAAAAAAGTAACTATTTTGAACACTAGATGGCAGTATTTTGTACGTTTCCTTTTATATAATTTACGGTTAAAAATCCTAAATACCTATTTTTTATTAATAGTTTTTTTGACATTTTAATTTACGGGAAAGTGCATGTTGATTTTTAAGTTTAGTTTTTTTAGTATTTTATTATTGCATTTGCGAATTAACAAATTATTTTATTCGTAGCTTAGTTCTAACTTAATAATATGTACTTACTCCTACGTCCTTCCATGCCGATATTAATCGTAAAAAATCTTTGTAATCACGTTTTGAAAATTAAAAATATTATTTTTAATATGTTTGAGAATTAATAACGAATCGATTGTAGCATTTATTTTGTTGAAATATTTTGAATTTTATTACAAAATGGGAGTCTGACCCTTGATCAAACTGTTATACCAAGGGTATATAGAATTATCATAATTACTGTCTAACTTTTAGCTAAACTTTTTAGCTTAAGTTTAATAAATGTCCAAATTATGTCTGAAAAGAAAAGCCAAATTAAGTGTCCATTTGTCATACAATTGTTATCTATACTAATATTATAAAGAGGTAAAATTTTTAAGTTTGTATGTTCAAGATAATCTTGAATAATAGATAGTCTCATTCAACGGAAAGGTTATAGTCTATTTTTGATCCCGAAATTCCCACGGGAACGGGCACAACGCTTGTAAAACCGTGGGGCGCTGCTTTATTGTAGCCGCCCGCCCTCGCTTCGCTGCGGGTGAAAAGACAACCCCCTGTTAGGGGTTGAACTTCACCTTCATCAGGAAGTCAGTGAATTTCGCTTTTACATATTTAGCTTGCACCACAGTATTAACCCATTCACTGCCTTTCTGAAAAGTAACGATATTACCCAGATGCCGCCATACTGTACTATGCAGCCCGCCCATCGGCGGGCCCGGCATCTCGATTATGTATTCTTGCCCGCCCATTGGCGTTTTCGGCATGAAGCTGCAGATTCCGACATGAATCGTTTGATATGTTCTGTTTACATGTACTGTACTTTCTATTTTCGGTGCAATAATAAAAATATGTCGTGCATATTCTGTTACCTGCATCATATGAAAGTATATTTAAACAATTTTTATACGTAGGTATATGTGAAATAGAGGATAACACTTTATTTTTGTACACGAAATTCATGCTAAAGAAGAAGCGAGCATGTAAAAACTTAATAATAGTTGTTAGTCGTACCATTTACAATAGGTTTGTGACTTCTGAAATCAAATCTTGCCCGCCCAAAGGCGGGCTCGGCATGACAGATTAGAATTGTTTTTTTTTTCAAAACTTCAAATATCCGCAGGCCATTTGAGTTGCCAATAAATTATAATGAAACAAATCCTTACACATCATCTCATTACTTTCTGACGTTATTTTGTAAAGTTATTGCAGTTTAAAATCAAACCGCCCATGGGCGGTCTCGGCGTGAGAGTAAAAAAATATTGCCCGCCGATGGGCGGGCTCGGCACTGAATGGGTTAATATACATCCTGTACCATGGCCAGACTCCCAAGAAGTACTTATTTTTTGCAATTTGTGCCTTTTACCTGGTGCTTCAAGTCCACGTACAACATTATATTATGATGTAGTTTTTGATGGATTTATAGAAATATATTAATTATCATGTATTAGTACGTATGTTACATTAAAGTTGTTTTAGTAAATTAATGAATTTGAGCTTTCCAATGTTTGCGTTTTATTTTAACATATAAATTTAATAATACCCCGATCTTCTGTGGCCTCGGTTCCTGTAAAGGAGTCGTAAAGTCAGATAAAACTGCAGGTAAGGTAAAAGCGAAGTGTATCCGTACGTAGTAAATTCAATATTAGTAGTGTTCACTTAAAACTGCTAGAAAATTTATAAAAGTATTAGCCCGTAATGTCCCACTGCTGGGCAAGAACCTCTCAGTGAGATCACTGAAGATATCAGTGCAAAGAAAATGCCTTAAAACATAACTTCTCTTGGTAAACCAAAAATTTTCAGTGCATTTGGAGAATATTTATTTATTTGGGTATGAAAATATTTTGTATGTTTATTAACTAACCTTAAAATAACATATCAATGGAAATTTCAGTCCCCATTTCATGAAATACATAGTATTTTTGAGAAAGAGAAACAGAGAAACTTGCGCACGCCAGAGAGAGACAGACAGAGAATCGTCTTCCTATTTCGCATTGAACAGTGTGGTGTCGCGACGATTATTTTTGTTGATAATAAATAAACTTCGTTCCATCCGGGTGTCCCTTGACACCTCGCAAGGATTTATTATTAACCGACTTCATAAAGGAGGCTTTGTGTTGACCCGTTTTAATAAATATTCTATTAAAATTAAAACCTTTATGACTTAACCAAAGATGACTTTATCCATTAAATGGAACCAGTGATGGTGTAAAAAAGGAATTCAATCACTAAAGCTTATTCCTCTTGAGAAGGAACCAACTGGAAAATAGACCAGACATTACTGGTAACAAAAAATAGAACACACATTTGCAATTTTGTACATAATTTTTCAATTGCTGGTTCAATTTTGATGGGATTTTCGTTGAAACATATTTAGTGAAAATCGTTACCTATGCTAATATAATAAAGATGAAGAGTTTGTTTTTAGATTTTTTGTTTTTTGGAACAAGCTTATCTCAGAAACTACCAATCCGATTTGAATAATTATAATTGTAATGGATAGACACATTCAACGGGAAGGTTATAAGCTATTTTTATCCCGAAATTCCCACGGGAACGGGCACAACGCGGGTAAACAGCGGGGCGCTGCTAGTTGGTAATATAATCTATGTATAAAGCATAGTATTTTCTCCTAGTTTTATTTAATGTTGTATCACGAAGCTAGTTTGGATACATCTTCATATTGAACTCCTTTCACTAGTCTCCCCGTCAGAGGCCCTTCAGAGATCTGTAAAATTACAAAAAATATATTAATATATACACCCGGACAAATTCACTCACGGTTAATTAGACCCAAACCAAGCTCTAAGCTTGTGTTATGGAATCTATCTCACTGATACTACTACATATACATACACAAATACTTTATAACAATATATAATCGACACCCAGACGTCGTCAACAACTATGTCTTCACATATTGTTACTCCGTTGAACCGAACCCGCAACCCCCGACACAGTAAGCGCTCACACAGCCACTGTGACAATGGGCTTGTAAAATAAAATTATAATAAAATATTCTCCTAGCCACACTCTACAGCGCTACGCAACGTGTTATCTCAGAAATGAACCATCCTATTTCGATAATTCTTTTTGCAATGGACAGCCTCATTCAATAGGCAGGCTATTTTTATCCCGACTTTCCCACGGGAATAGCTTGATATTCACCTCGACGTCACAGCAGAAGTTGTCCGTGTCTATATTCCGCAGCGTGCCGTGGCGCCCTCTGTAGGCGCCATTCACAAACTTCACGGCCCGTCCTTGAGACGGTATCACAGTTTCTAGGTGATTCTGAAATTATAGAAAAGTATAGTTTACTACCCACGCTTCGTGTTACCCGCGTTGTACCCGTTCCCGCGGTATTACGGGATAAAATGTATCCCATGTGTTATTCTGATGTATCACTACATAGTATAAAACAAAGTCACTTTCCGCTGTCTGTCTCTATGTATGCTTAGATCTGTAAAACTACGCAACGAATTTTGATGCAGTTTTTTAATAGACGATTCAAGAGGAAGGTTTATAAGTATAAAAATACCCAAAATTCCCACGGGAACGGGCACAACGCGGGTCAAACTGCGGGGCGCTGATAGTAACCTATATTACTGTAAAGTTTCAACCAAATCCGTTCCGTAGTTTTTTCGTGAAAGAGTAACAAACATTCTCACAAACTTTCGCATCACTACATAGTGTAAAACAAAGTCGCTATTTTTGTCTGTTTGTTTGTCTGTATGCTTAAATCTTTAAAATTACACAACGGATTTTGATGCGGTTTTTTGTAATAGGTAGAGTGATTCAAGAGGAAGGTTTTTATGTAAAAAAATCCCGAAATTCCCACACGAACGGGCACAACGCGGGTAAAACCGCGGGGCGCTGCTAGTTTATAATATTTGTAGGATATATTCACCTGATCCAACTTTATCTTGACGTTTTCGTCTATGAGCTTCACTTGAGCTCCGTATTTGTCTACAACCCTGTCGACTACAGCTTTCCTCTTATAAAACTTGTCTCCTAAAGACTTTGTTACTATTTTCACTACAATATCTTCGGTGAGCCAATAGTCTTTTCTGGAAAGAAAAAAAATTACAATATTACTATTAAACTAAGAAAAAAAAGAGCTTTATTAAGCTATTGCATAGCTTCTATCGCGGGCCTTGAGCGCGGGGACCGAATCCAGAAATTCCGTAACGAAAAAAACCTCACGCTCCCCACTAACGCCATCACACAATAGCTTTACCGCGGCAGTCCCCGAGTGCCACACGTCTTTTTATATTAATAGCGGTGCCCCGCGGATTTACCCGCGTTGTACCCGATTACGGGCTAATCACTACATATTATAAAACAAAGTCCCCGGCCGCGTCTGTCTGTCTGTCCGCGATAAACTCAAATACTACTGCACCGCTTTTGACGTGATTTTTTAAAATAGATATAGTGATTCAAGAGGAAGGTTTATATGTATAATAGTTCCCGAAATTCTCACGGGAACAGGCACAACGCGAGTAAAACCAAAGGGCGCTTTCCGCTGTCTGTCCCTATTTGTATGCTTAGATCTTTAAAACTACGCAACGGATTTTGACGCTGTTTTTTAAATAGATAGAGTGATTCAAGAGGAAGGTGTATGTGTATAATTCCCATGGGAACGGGCACAACGCGGGTAAACTTCTAGTACTTATTCGTCTTCTTCTTCACCGAGTGGACGGTCACCCTGACCAATCCTGGTGTCAGAGTTATCGAGCCGCCAAAGGCCTCTGACATGGCTCGATATTGACTCACCGATTAGCTCTCTCTTTCTTTAGTTCTTCCATCTTCATGATGTCATCGAGCGCGTTGGGTCTGGTCTTTTCTTCCGGTTTTTGTTTCTTAGGCACCGGTTCCTCTTTGACTTTGATTGATGCGAGTGCTGAGGCGGGTAGCTCGGTTTTCTTAGCTGAAATGTTGGTACAAAGTGGCTTGGTAAGTATGTTTGTTTGTTCGGTGTTTCAGAGTATAATAAAGCATATCTCTTCTTTAGTTTATAGCACATTTGGTGAGTAAGTTTGTTTGCCCCGCAGTTTCACCCGTATTGTACCCGTTCCCGGGGGAATTTCGGGATGAAATGTATCCCATGTATATGTCCATTCTGATGTATGAGCTATATTACTGTAAAGTTTCATCCAAATCCATCCAGTAGTTTTTACGTGAAAGAGCAACAAACATACATACATCCTCAAAAACTTTCTCATCAACACTACATAGTATAAAACAAAGTCGCGTCTGTTTGTCTGTATGCTTAAATCTTTAAAATTACTCAACGGATTTTGATGCGGTTTTTTATAATAGGTAGAGTGATTCAAGAGGAAGGTTTTTATGTCAAAAAATTCCCGAAATTCCCACGGGAACGGGCACAACGCGGGTAAAACCGCGGGGCGCTGCTAGTTTATAATATTAGTAGGATAGGATATTTAAAGTCCCTACCGTCTGCTTTCCGCTTGACATTCAAACTCAACGTGACTCTCTCCTGGCTGCTCTCCCGTTTGAACTCGGCTAGCTCTCTCTCCCTTTCATCCTCCTTCCTCCCTCTCTCTACTTGCTTCTGAATGAATTCTAGCATTCTCTCCTGTGGAACAATAGTTAAAGTAATTTAGAGTAGGTAAAGAAAGATAGATTTTTAAGGGTACATTAAAAAAAACCGGTCAAGTGCGAGTCGGACTCGCGCACGGTGGGTTCCGTAAGTTGAAAAACGGCAAAAAATCACGTTTGTTGTATAGGAGCCCCCTTGTTTTATTTAATTTTTTAAAACTACGCAACGGATTTTGACACGGTTTTTAAATAGATAGAGTGATTCAAGAGGAAGGTTTATATGTATAAAAATTCCCAAAATTCCCACGGGAACGGGCACAACGCGGGTAAAACCGCTGGACGGTGGTTTATAAACTTTCTACCGTAAAAACTCGTGTATATTTACTACTAGCAGCGCCCCGCGGTTTTACCCGCGTTGTACCCGTTTCCGTGAGAATTTCGGGATGAAAAATAGCCTATAACCTTCCCGTTGAATGTGGCTATCCATTACAAAAAGAATTATTTAAATCGGACCAATAATTTATGAGATTAGCTCGACCATACAAACAAACAAAATTAAAAATTTTACCTTTTTATAATATTAGTATAGATGTGTCATTGCGTAAAAGAGGCAGTTTCATAGTTAGTTCATAGTTAGTTTTCGAGTTCGAGTATCAGAGTTGTTAGACCGCCCAAAGTGTTACCTGGTCATCTTTGTCCATCTTCTCCTTCTTCGCCTTGGCCTCCTGCGCTGCCACGGCTGCAGGATCTCTATCGATGTACGTCACAAACCATCCCTTTTCGGTCTCATCGACGGTACACTTGCCTTCCCGGCCGAGCCACTTGACGAACTCTGTTAGAGTCTCCCATTGGGTGGCGTTCATGTGCACGTGTTCTCTGTGGGGTGGAGAGAGAAGTTAGTTTGTAGACTAATATTATAAACCTTTATTTTGCCTTTTCCCGTGGGAATATCGGGAATTTTTATACATATAAACTTTCCTCTTGAATCACTCTATCTATTTAAAAAAACACATCAAAATCTGTTATGTAGTTTTAAAGATCTAAGCATACATAAGACAGACAGCGGAAAGCAACTTTGTTTTATACTATGTAGTGAAGGTGGAAAATAGTGTAGTTGAAAAAGGGTCACACAATCTTCTGGCTAAAATGTTGTTAATAAGAGCAATGGAACGTAGCATTCTCGGTATTAGGTTATCAGACCGCGTCAGAAACACCACGCTACGTTCCACAACTGGTGTTGCAGACATGGCGATTAAAGCTGTCAAGCTGAAATGGGACTGGGCAGGTCATGTCTCCAGAATGCATCCGGATCGACGGGCTAGGATCTCCACAGAATGGGAGTTCCAGAATGTTCGGAGACCTCGCGGTAGACCCCCCACGAGATGGCGGAAGGAACTGGAGGACTTCGACAAAGAGTGGAAAGAAGTGGCGAAAGATAGATCCAGGTGGAAAGAATTGGGGGAGACCTTTGGGACACAACAGGTTAAATAAAAAATAAATAAAAAAAGTCTTTATGAATAAGCCCCTAGTGTCTACAACAGTTCTTTTTATGAGGACACATTAAATAGTATTATTATTTTAAGATATGCATGTTGTAGCACCTATAGAAAGTGCATCTAATTCATTAATTTAGTCGTAAGTTTTATTTTTAAGTTTGATGTATCTTTCACTGGCTGTCCTTAAATAAATAAATAAATAAATAGTATGATATAATAGGCCTGGTTGTTTACCAACGGAACAGGCACAGCGCGGGTAAAACCGCGAGGGTTAAAAGTTATACAGCTACACTACACACCTGTTAGCAATATAGTCCTGATACACTTTGTTGGCATTCACTCGTTTAGTGCCAAACTGACGCTTCAACAACTCCAAATACCCCTCCATGAACTCTCTGGAGAACTGGTCGATGTATTTGTTCGAGTTATCAGCAAATAAGAGTAACTGACGCTGATGACTCTCGCTCATAGTGTGGCATTTGAAACCGTTCTCATCGCGGCACTGTTTCTGACACATCTGGCAATACCACCGCAGTTTCTGAAGGCCTTTTGCCTTTATTTTGTTTGCTATGTACTTTGGAGTACCCTTTTCAGCTTTACCCCCCATTTTTTTGCAGTTTTGTAACTAGGAAATTAGGTGAGTTGATTGCTGGGTTTTGTTGAAATTTGGAATGTTACACGAGTTTTTTTTATGAGTTATGTAGTTGTTTAGGTATAATCGGTTTTAGTGGTGCTTGGTAATTAATTGTATTGATATAAATAAATCGTTAAATTAGGAAAAACACAATTATTTTGTTAGAATTGTACGCAATGGTAAACAATTGACACTTAATTTGATGACATTGACATACATAATGAATGAGCTGTCATAATTCAGTCATATTTGTAAATTGACAGTGACGTTATTTGCAGTTTTGGCAGTGATAACCTAGAATAATAAAAATCAAAGCCACAGGCTATACGACATTTTTAAGCTATTGCATAGCTTCTATCGCGGGCCTTGAGCGCGGGGACCAAATCCAAAAATACCGTAACGAAAAAAAACCTCACGCTTACCCGATCCGACGGGAAGGAGGTGTGGCTTGAAGGCCGTGCATCGTCTAACGTCGTTTCAGTTCGGCAGTCTTCGACACGGCGTTGTGTGCGATTGTGCGTTGGGGGTGAGAGATGGGGGTGAGAGAGGGGGTGAGAGAGAGGGGTTGAGAGAGGGGGTGAGAGAGGGTGGTGAGAGAGGGTGGTGAGAGAGGGTTGTGAGAGAGGGTGGTGAGAGAGGGTGGTGAGAGAGGGTGGTGAGAGAGGGTGGTGAGCGAGAGGGGGTGAGAGAGGGGGTGAGTGAGGGTGGTGAGAGAGGGTGGTGAGAGAGGGTGGTGAGAGAGGGTGGTGAGAGAGGGTGGTGAGAGAGGGTGGTGAGAGAGGGGGTGAGAGAGGGGGTGAGTGAGGGTGGTGAGAGAGGGCGGTGAGAGAGGGTGGTGAGAGAGGGTGGTGAGAGGGGGTGAGAGAGGGGGTGAGAGAGGGGGTGAGAGAGGGTGGTGAGAGAGGGTGGTGAGAGAGGGTGGTGCGAGAGGGTGGTGAGAGAGGGTGGTGAGAGAGGGTGGTGAGAGAGGGTGGTGAGAGAGGGTGGTGAGAGAGGGTGGTGAGAGAGGGGGGTGAGAGAGGGTGGTGAGAGAGGGTGGTGAGAGAGGGTGGTGAGATAGGGGGGTGAGAGAGGGTGGTGAGAGAGGGTGGTGAGAGAGGGTGGTGAGAGAGGGTGGTGAGAGAGGGGGTGAGTGAGGGTGGTGAGAGAGGGTGGTGAGAGAGGGGGGTGAGAGAGGGGGGTGAGAGAGGGTGGTGAGAGAGGGTGGTGAGAGAGGGTGGTGAGAGAGGGTGGTGAGAGAGGGTGGTGAGAGGGTGGTGAGAGAGGGTGGTGAGAGAGGGGGTGAGTGAGGGTGGTGAGAGAGGGTGGTGAGAGAGGGGGGTGAGAGAGGGGGGTGAGAGAGGGTGGTGAGAGAGGGGGGTGAGAGAGGGGGGTGAGAGAGGGTGGTGAGAGAGGGGGGTGAGAGAGGGTGGTGAGAGAGGGTGATGAGAGAAGGTGGTGAGAGAGGGGGGTGAGAGAGGGGGGTGAGAGAGGGTGGTGAGAGAGGGGGGTGAGAGAGGGTGGTGAGAGATGGGTTGAGAGAGGGGGGTGAGAGATGGTGAGAGAGGGGGGTGAGAGAGTGGGGTGAGAGAGGGGGTGAGAGAGGGGGGTGAGAGAGGGGGGTGAGAGAGGGGGGTGAGAGAGGGGGGTGAGAGAGGGGGGTGAGAGAGGGGGTGAGAGAGGGGGTTGAGAGAGGGGGTGAGAGAGGGGGTGAGAGAGGGGGAGTTGACGAGCTGGCGAGTTGACGAGCTGGCGAGTTGGCGAGCTGGCGAGTTTGTGAGCTGGCGAGCTGGCGAGTTGGCGATCTGGCGAACTGGCGAGTTTGTGAGCTGGCGAGCTGGCGATCTGGCGAGCTGGCGAGCTGGCGAGCTGGCGAGCTGGCGAGCTGGCGAGTTGGCGATTGTCGATTGCGCCAACTCGCCAATATAAATGCAATAGCTTTACCGCGGCAGTCCCCGAGTGCCACACGTCTTTTTTTTAAATAAGACCATGCTGCTTGCGTACGTACTTACTAATTCAGCCTATGTCAGGACTTCTGAGACGGCTTGATACCATGTTTCAGAAGACAGAAATAAAATTCAGAATTCATAATCTCTATATATAAAAAATAAATGGCACTTTTCGTTATAATTTTATAACTCAAGAACGGGCTCACCTATCCAAACCAAATGTTTAGCTTTTGTTCGGACTATTTAGTAGATGTTTTATGTAAAGTTTGTACAAAATCGGTCGAGCGGTTCTTAAATTCCCACGGGAACGGGCACAACGCGGGTAAAACCGCTAGCGCAGCTAGTCTTTTATAAAATCTCAAGCCCGCACTAGGATAGCGAGTTATAAATAATACTTTTTAATACAACAAATAAAGCCTAACCTATTCAAGAAAACAAACAAATCTATGAAAACTATACGCCCTGCGTCAGTGGCCCTGCGTCATAATTGTCTATAGCCATACGTCTCAAAATTTGCCAAAAAATCAGAAGTTTTTACATTTGAGCTCGTATTTATTGTAAATTTTTGTATTTATCATGTTAAAACAACGTAGAAATTATACAACTCGTTCTTTTAGAAAACCGAGACAAACTAATGCATGTCCAAAACCAAGTCTACATCGGGTGAGATGACATTTTATTAAGGTTAGGGCGCTTTCAAATTATGCGTTTCGTGTCGGACCGCTGCGGTGCCGAAGCGGTGCGTTTGTCGTATTGTGTACGTGCGATCGTGTGTTTTCATACAAATCGAGCAGCTCGGCAACAGTGCGTAATAAAATTATTTCGCGGTACCGACGTCGCACTGTTGCCGAGCTGCTCGATTTGTATGAAAACACACGATCGTACGTACACAATACGACAAACGCACCGCTTCGGCACCGCAGCGCGGCGGTCCGACACGAAACGCATAATTTGAAAGCGCCCTAACACACAGCTCTCTTCCTATAAGTAGTTACCTATTATAATCTGAGGCCCTACCATAAGAAATACGCATAATATCAATTACCTACTCTATTTTTTGGATTGTCACAAAATGTGGACCAATGTCGTCTGTTTTCGAGCCGAAAACAATTGCTCTTGAAGAGGAAATAGAGTTTATGTAATCAGTATCATGATACCATTCCCACATCAGAAATAAAAAATTACAAAATAAAAGAAAGATCAGCCCATTTAACCAAAAACATATAAAAACTAGCCGCGCCCCGCGGTTTCACCCGCGTTTTACCCGGTCCCGCGGGAATTTCGGGATAAAAAGTAGCCTATGTCTTATTTCAGGCTATGGACTAACTGTGTACCAAATTTCATTCAAATCGGTTCAGTAGTTTTGGTGTGAAAGCGTAACAAATAGTAAGTAATAAGTAATTCATTCCCGATTCGATTGAAAACATATTTCGTAGTTTTCAAACATGGCTCGAGTGAGATCACCAACCCGCAGCAAGCGTGGTGATTACGACATCCTCCTCACTGTACTGATATCTGAGGTGAGATGAGAGAGCCTTGCTCAGTTGTGGGACATTATTTTGATATTAAATAGGTGTTAAATTGTATGAGGTGGTACGTTCAAAAGAACCTCTATGGGGTCAAAACTGAATAAAAAAAGTCGTGTGGCACTCGGGGACTGCCGCGGTAAAGCTATTGTATAGTTATTTTTTCTATCACTAGATGGCGTTAGTGGGGAGCGTGAGGTTTTTTCGTTACGGAATTTCTGGATTCGGTCCCCGCGCTCAAGGCCCGCGATAGAAGCTATGCAATAGCTTAAAAATATTTGACTTTAATTTTGACTTAAAATGGTTTGTCCAGTTTGTCCTTTTCCCGCACACTTTAAATATTACGAATAGGTGAGTCGGAATAACTTTTTGTTTGCAGTCTGGTTCAATATTACCCAACGCCTATGAGTCAGGTGACTTTGTCTCACGATGCGTGCTCTGTGGCGACACCAACAATTTGAAGAGTATTATGCATGACAAGGCCAATGAAAGCATAGCCAATATATTTCTAGTAAAGGTGAGTAGTGGGGTTTGAATTTCTGTCTGTAATTCAAACATAATAATGATATATTACCCGGACAAATTCACTCACGGTTAATTAGACCCAAAGTAAGCTCTAAGCTTGTGTTATGGAATCTTACTCACTGATACTACTACATATACATACACAAATACTTTATAACAATATATAATTGACACCCAGACGTCGTCAACAACTATGTCTTCACATATTGTTACTCCGTTGAATCGAGCCCGCAACCCCCGACACAGTGAGCGCTCTCACTGCCACTGTGTCAACGGGCTTGTCAAATATCGTTATTACATCAGATCATTACAATTATTTATAATGGTCAGCTTAATATTAAGTTTACGTTAGTTCGCAACGCCACCTACTGAGAAGAACTAACAAGAAAATAAAATTTTAAAAAACTACGTTAAAAAAACCGACTTCAAAACTAAAAAGAAAATAATAACTATAACCATAATATGAGTACTACTAAGGTAGTAATAATTATTAATTATGTACTAACTAGTATTGTTATTTTTGGAGTCGGTGACAGCCAAGAAGAACACGCTTGGTGGTCAACTGGGCCCGCAGAGCACTGAGCCCGCAGGTTCAGTTACCCACTCCGTTTTTTTTCATAGGTGACTCGACCCACACTAATCGCACGACTACTATTTACCGATAAGGGCCTGCTCAGTCCACAGGTTCAGTCGATAAAAAAAAATTACCATAACCTACCGAATAGTACCTACCTACGCCCGCGGGCTGAATTGACTCTTAGGCGGTAAGTAAGTGGGCTGGGTTGACCATTGGGTCGAGGCGCCCGTAAAGAAAAAAAAAATGGTCAACTTAGCCCGTGGGCTCAGTGCTCTGCGGGCCCAGTTGACCACCTTGCGGAAGAACACATTGTTCAAAAATTGTTGTTAAGCTCGTGGCACGAGGCTCGTGCTATAGTTACACCTAATCCCTGCGAACTTCCAGCGGAGTGGAGTTGATTTTCATAAGTTTCTCTCTCAATCTCTCCCCCTCTCTTTCTCTTGCTCTCTCTCTCATATACACACTCTCACTTGGCTTCCAAGATTGGAATACGCCGCGACGTTACTAGCGAAGATTACTTCTGGCAGTATCTGCGCGACTGGCACGAAGCGAGTCGTGAGAGAAATGTCGACGCGACTTGTGTATTCAACGAAATCCGCGCTTCGCTTGGACTGAAATCGCCTTGTGTACGAAGGGCCTGACTCAATTTGCTTAAACAGCTTTCAACTTATAAACCTACTTTTTTGTCAAGGTTCCCTGTGAGGGCATGATATGTGAATCATGTGTCAAATGTCTGAAAAATACTGAGCGATTCCGCGCGCTGGTGTTGGCGTCATTTAAAGAAGGTACCTAAATAAGTACTATTATATACTGTAACTAGCTGTGCCCCGCGGTTTCACCCGCAGCGCCCCCGTTCCCGTGGGAATTTTGAGTTTTTATTCCCTATAAACCTCACGGTGCCCGAGACCTTTCCAACGAATGCAAAACCGTGGAAATCGGTTCGTGCGTTCTGGAGTTATAGCGTCAGGGAGGAAAACTCGACTTATTTTTATATATAAGTACCTAGTAGATATATTCTAGGTATAAGTATTGTATTATATTCTATTACCAGCAACGCCCCGCGGTTTTACACCCGTTGTGCCCGTTCCCGTGGGAATTTCGGGAGTTTTTATACTTAAACCGTCCTCTTGAATCACTATCTATTATAAAAACTATCAAAATCCGTTGCTTTTTAAATATCTTAGTATACATAGGGACAGACAGACAGCGGAAAGCGACTTTGTTTTATACTATGTACCTAAGTGTGTGTCACACTGACAGCAAGATCGAATTTTAAACATTCCACCAATCAATCGCTGTATTTATTACATCACTAGCCGCGCCCCGTTGTACCCGTTCCCGCGGGAATTTCGGGATAACATGCATCCCATGTGTTATTCTGATGTATAACCTATATTACTGTAAAGTTTCATTCAAATCCGTTTAGTAGGTTTTGCGTGAAAGAGTAACAAACTTACATATCTACATACATCCATCCTCACAGCGCAGCTAGATTTTCCCATATTTTAAAAATTAGCTGTTTGAGCTGTCAATATGGACGGGCTATCTCTTATCTATTGTTTTAGCAATTTAATTAATACCTCTATTATTTCTCAATCAATCACAAAATTGTTTTTTCCACAGACACAACAATCTCTCAAAGAACTAATTCGAACTACACCAACTGCACCAGCAGCAAAGACATTATAGAGCTGCTTAAAACCAGAGTGCAAAATGACTTAAAGAAGAGACGAATAGACAACTGTCGCTTTGCAAAAAAAAAATACAATCTTTATGGTTGTGAAGATGCGAAAATGATTAGGCGAATTGTGCGCTGCACTGTGTGCCATCAAAAATATCCGGTAATGTGCCCCGATGGGATTGAAAAGCGATTCGTCTGTTCACGATGTAGCAGGAATAGGCCAGGTCATAACTTGAGATCTGTCAGTGAGACAGTGAACATGGTTGATAAATGTGATAATGCATATTCTATAAAATCTCGTGGGTGAGTATATTGTAAAACTATTTGTAATCCCCGCGCGGTTTCCACCCGCGACTCAATAGATGTCGCTAGTGTGAATCTAAACCGTTCAGGAGCAGACGCATACAAAAAAATCATTCAAATTGGTCCAGTGACCCCTGCATTTGGCAAACGTGGTGATTATGCCTAATCCTCCTCAGTGTACTGATATCTTCAGTGAGAAGAGGCCTTTGCTCATCAGTGAGACGTGACAGGCTAATACTTATATGTGATTGGTCTAACTGTGTGATTGGATTGGTGGAACAGCTAACTACTACCAAAAAATAGTTTTTTAAACTGCTACTGCTATACAAAACTGCTACTATTGACGTAAAAAGAAAAGTTTATTAGCTTTAGTAGCCTGTAATGTCCCACTGCTCGTCAAAGGCCGCTCATCTCACTTCAGATATCAGTACAGTGAGGAGGGTTGCCATTAACTATGTAGTGTATTATGTGTGCATGTGTGGGGATAGTTGATATTATGCATTAAATAATCAAGCGTTGACCTAACACCTCGTGTTTGATTGAACTCCCGCACCTCGCTCCTTACATGGCGATCCTGCCAGGATTCGAACCTGGAATCTTCAGTTTACTCCCACCTGTTCTGTTGAGTAGTTCTGTTGACAGAACTACTGGGACTTTTTTTACCATTAGTTTTGTCCACAAAACAATGTGGAATACAATTCTCACTTGTTCTGTTGAGTAGTTCTGATGACAATACTAACTATTCGGTAGGTTAGGGTTGTTTTTTTTTACTAGATAAAAGTCAGGTGTAAAGCATAGTCTTTTAAGTCACAAAACTAATGATAAAAAAAAAGACGTGTGGCATTCGGGGACTGCCGCGGTAAAGCTATTGCATAGTTGTTTTTTGCGTGAGGTTTTTTCGTTACGGAATTTCTGGATTCGGTCCCCGCGCTCAAGGCCCGCGATAGAAGCTATGCAATAGCTTAAAAAGTGCCAGATGTTCTGTCAACAGAACTACTCAATAGAACAGGTGGGAGTAAACGGAATCTTCTGATTCCAGAACTAATGAACTAATTTTTTTTCAGTACTTCCGTCAGATCGAAGCCGCTGAAAGAATCGACGCACGCACACATACCCAAATACAAATGTCCTCTCTGCAAAAAACAATTTATAATTCATGACAATTTAACAAATCATATTCTGAGAACTCATGAGGATTTCGGCCAGAAAGAGTGTTTTAACGCGAAAAAGCCTATAACTCCGAAACAGTGCAAGTATTGTATGAGACTGATACACAGCCCGAATACGTTGCAAATGCACAATCTGACGTGTCGTAAACGAAGGGTAGCCCCAAGAGTATCGCCCTCGTATGCCATGTTTGATACTATGGTATAATTTGTTTGTCTATGGAATTTAAAAACTGGATTCGCGCCATTTTTTCACGTCGCCATGTTTTTTAAAGCGTCTTCCCCACTAGGAGTATTTGTCGAGCGACATTTGTGTCACCGGAAACAGCGCGCGATGTCGCCCTACATCGCCCCACGTCGCCCGATGTCGTGTCTCCATCCACATCGGTCCAGTCGAACCTATCATGTCTTGCGAAGAGGTAGTGTTGTACAGTGCGGCTTATATAATTATGAATGCAACAAGAACAAAAAAAGAAGATGATTTTTTAGTTATTATTCTTTGCTTTCCACAAATACTCATAATATAAGCGAATTAGCCGCAGCACTACGTCTCGTTCGACCACATTATCGCAGGTTACACGCACGTCTACACTCTGTCACTACTCTTCATCGACTGCGCGACAAGGAACAAGTTCGATTCGACAATGTCGTCCGACGTCGCCAGACATCGGCCGATGTCTCCAGACACATGTCGCGACAAATGGTCCTAGTGGGTATGTACGATGCTTTGTGTAAATTTTTGATACGCTGAAATGGCTGTGCGTCATATAATATGTCAGCAGTCTTTCGAATAAATTTACAAGTGAAATTTGTAATGTCGGCTGTGATTTCCGTGATGAAACAGTTATGTTGGTATAGTATTTTGCAACTATATAATGTCTTATTTATTTGTACAATCTGTGTTTTGTTTTTAGTAACGAATATATTTATATTCATGCAATATGTGGTTTTTAGTCGTTTACTCCCACCTGTTCTGTTGAGTAGTTCTGTTGACAGAACTACTGGGACTTTTTTACCATTAGTTCTGTGACTTAAAAGACTATGCTTTACACCTGACTTTTATCTAGTAAAAAAAAATAACCCTAACCTACCGAATAGTTAGTATTGTCAACAGAAAAAGTGAGAATTGTATTCCCAATTGTTTTGTGGACAAAACTAATAGTAAAAAAAGTCCCAGTAGTTCTGTCAACAGAACTACTCAACAGAACAGGTGGGAGTAAACTTTTTTAGTTGTCTATACCTAATGTAGGTATGATAGTAGGTAACCACCCTCCATGGCATTAGCTTGTAATGTCCCACTGCTGGTCAAAGGCCTCTCATCTCACTGAAGATATCAGTACAGTGAGGAGGATGTCGTAATCACCACGCTTGCGGGTTGGTGATTTCAAACCCGAGCCATGTTTGTAAAGTAGTAAACATGCTTCGCTCGACCTGGGAATTGAACCTGGGTCTTCAGTCTTGGCAGGCGAGTGCACATACCACTGGATCACATACAAAGACTTATGATAAATATATTAAACCTGCACTGAATTCATATTTAATAGCCTTGAATGAAGCTTTATAATATTAGTATAGATTAATAGGATAGGATACATCTTCATCGAGTGGAAGGTCAACTGACCAATCCTGGTGTCAGAGTTATTGAGCCACCAAAGGCCTCTGACATGGCTCATGTAACGACTACTATCCGTAGAAAAAAACCGGGACCGACGGCTTAACGTGGGAATCGTCTTACTTATAGGATAGATGAATCCACGACTACCGAAAATACGGCTTAGTGTAGGGCCACATCTGCGGAACGTACGGCGCCGAACCTTCCGCTCTATGACACATCAGTAGAAATTACGCCGCGTACTGATGTGTCATAGATAACTTGAAATACACTACGAGCGTATTTAGGGGAAGGTTCGGCGCCGTACGTTCCGCAGATGTGGCCCTACACTTAATTTCTGCCCATTCCCGCCTAAAATGTAAAAAAACTTAACTACCCCAGATTTGTTTATGTGTACCTAATTTGAATATGACCTTGGGTAACCTATTTATGTGATGTTATTCTGTCGTGGATGTTTCGGATCGCGTGTTTCGGAATAATAATTTATTCGCCGATATTCCTGGCTGTCAAAATGGACGGTGTTGTACCATAGGGTTTGGGTCACCATAGATTTGTGTATTTTTTTAAATAGACTAACATTAATACTATGTATGTGCACTCGCCTGCCAAGACTGAGGTCCCGGGTTCAATACCTGGGTCGAGTGATTTGTTTGCTACTTTTCAAACATGGCTCGGGTTTGAGATCACCAACCCGGTAGGCAAGCGCGGTGATTACGACATCTTCCTTTGCCCAGCACTATTACTTAATCACTTACTTTATATAATGTTACGGCTAATACCCGAAGTGCGGCTACACCTAGTTCTAACCGGCTAAAACTAGGTGTAGCCGCACTTCGGGTATTAGCCGTATGTCATTTTAATGAAAAGAGAGAGTTTAAACATGAAAAAAAAATAACCCTAACCTACCGAATAGTAAGTAATTCGGTAGGTTAGGGTTTTTTTTTTTTGATGAAAAAATGACATATACATATATGCACCTAGTTCTAACCGGCTAAAACTAGGTGTAGCCGCACTTCGGGTATTAGCCGTAACAATATACAAAAAGCATTTTTAAGAACTAATGTTCATAAAAAAATAAAGATTAGCGCAATGAAACAAACTACAAAAAAATAAATATACTAAGGTTACGGACACACTTTTTTTTACATTTTAATCTGACGTTTCGGCTCATATACAGGAACCGTGGTCACAGAAGAAAAAATGCAATTTAAAACCGAAGTGTATCCGTCAATGTAGTTTCATTTCAAAATCTATACTAATATTATAAAGCTGAAGAGTTTGTTTTGTTTGTTTGTTTGTTTGTTTGTTTGTTTGTTTGTTTGTTTAAACGCGCTAATCTCAGAAACTACTGAACCGATTTGAATAATTCTTTCACTGTTAGATAGTCTATTTATCGAGGAAGGCTATAGGCTACATTTTATCCCGAAATTCCCACGGGAACGGGCACAACGCGGGTAAAACCGCGGGGCGCTGCTAGTGTATATATAAATTTAAAACTAAAATCAAATAATTAAATAGTTCTAAATAGGTTACCTCTTCCCTTTCGCATAGAATCATCAAAAACGGCAGATCATTCGCAAAATGGTTCGGTTATGATGTTATTTTTTACGATACACGCGCATCGGTACCAAGTACGGCTTGTTTGAGATACAGGGTGTCCTAATACTACAACTTTGGGTTCTAGTTTTGGCGGGAATTAGGACCTATAAACTTTCTTGTCGAATAAAAAAATGAGTTGGAAAATTAGGCGCTTTTATCTTTGACTTTTTTAACTCTTCTGTGCGCACGGTTCTTGTAAAGGAGCCGAAACGTCAGATAAAACATCTACACTAATATTATAAAGAGGAAAACTTTGTTTGTTTGGTTGTAATGAATAGGCTCAAAAACTACTGGACCGTTTTTAAAAATTCTTTCACCATTCGAAAGCTACATTATCCACGAGTAACATAGGCTATTTTTCATCCCGAAATCCCGAAAAAATGGACACAACGCGGGTAAAACCGCGGGGCGCTGCTAGTGTAAAAAAAAAACCAAGTGTATCCGTAAACGTAGTTTCTGCTTCGGAGGGCACGTTAAGCAAGTCCCGGTTGTTTCAATCGTCAGACCATGTCGTCATCTTGAGGCGGTCTAAAAACTCTGCCACCAGGTTTGGCCACTGACATACTCGACAAGAAGAAGAAGAAGAAGAAGAATTCAATCTGCATAGCATCACCCTGTATAAGGTCACAGTCGCCGGCCCGGTTACGTCAAGGTAAATATTATGCAGACTTGTCGCAGTGGCAACACAACCCTCCGTCGCTGCAGGGTGAGTTTAGATGAGCGAATAATATGTAGGTTAAGGGTTGCATAACCCTTAACCTACCCTTATTTAATTAATGTTATTTTATAGTTTTTAATAGTTTTAACGCCTCGGTGGTCTAGTGGTATGTGCGCTTGCCGGCCAAGACTGAGGTCCCGGGTTCAATACCCCTAGGTCAAGCGAAACATGTTTGAGATCACCAACCCGCATTTGGCAAGCGTTGGTGATTATGCCTAATCCTCCTCACTGTACTGATAACTTCAGTGAGACGAGAGGCCTTTGCCCAGTAGTGGGACATCACAGGCTAATAATTTTTTTTTTTTTTTATATGTAGGCCGAATAGTATAATGTATGTTACCATTTAGGGTTGCATAACACCCTTATTTAATTAGTGTAAGTTTAAACGCCGATTTTGAAAAGGTTAGTTAACATCAAAGATTGAAAGGGTGGATAGCATTCGATTTTTTTTTATTGTTATTACCTGTGCCAACAATGATACGGCAACATTAAAAAAAATTGTAATTAAAAAAACTACAAAACCTGACTGCATTACAAAATTTTTTTTTTGTTTAATTACCGAAAAAGAAAAGAACATTTTGAATTGTAATTACAACAATGAAATGGTACTTAATTTTTTTTTGGAAAATAAATTAATTAAAAAAACTACAAAACCCGACTTTATCGGTTCCCGCGGGAATTTCGGGATAAAATATAATCCCATGTTTTATTCTGATGGATAACCTATATTACTGTAAAGTTTCATCCAAATCCGTTCAGTAGTTTTTGCGTGAAAGAGCAACAAACATACCTACACCATACATCCATCCTCACAAACTTTCGCATTTATAATATTAGTAGGATCACCCTATCACTAAACCTTTTTCCTCTTCAGTAGTCGTCTTCGACTGGAAAATTGACGACATTGGTCCACATTTTGGAACAAGTAAGAATAATAGATAAGAGTATACGGATTTGATTGTGAAGTTTCTCTAGGTACCTAATTAAATATTTTGTTCCCCAGACGTGTAATGGTATTGAAGATGGTCAATCCAAGCCGGATATCACGAAACTACTCCGTGCGTTTTAACAACGATGAACCCAAGTACAAGTCATTGGTAAGTATTATCAACATTTGACAAGCCCCTTGGCACAGTCTTCTTCATCGAGTGGATGGTCACCCTGACCAATCCTGGTGTCAGAATTATTGAGCCGCCAAAGGCCTCTGACACGGCTCATGTAACGACTACTATCTGTAGAAAGTAACCGAGACCGACGGCTTAACGTGCCCTCCGAACCACGGTAAAAAGTTTTTACATAAATAGTAGCTGTCCCGCGCAGTGGTTTCGTTCCACCCGCGACCCAATAGATGTCGCTAGTGTGAATCTAAACCATCGGGTGCCACCCAGACGCATACAAAAAATATATTCAAATCGGTCCAGCCGTTTAGGAGGAGTTCAGTGACATACCATACACACGTAGTAAAATTATATATATATATATACATATAAAGATATTTAACCATGTTCCTGTCTCCCAGGACTCGTCAGACACGACCCTGCCCAACTACGCGGGCCCGCAGTCGTACCCTGGGCCCGACTCGCCCTCCACCCCCACCCCGGACACCTGTCACTTCCAGCCGGCGGCGCAGCGGCTCAAGTTCAATGAGCAGAGTGGGTGCTTTCATTATTCGTTTTTTTTCATGCCCTTACCAACCTGAGGACAGTCTCAGTCTCACAAAGAGGTTTTTGTGAGATATTGTCCCCACCGGGAATCGAACCAGGAACCTCCGGATCGTGAGCCGATTGCTCAAACCACAAGACCACGGAAGCTGATGGAGGATGATGAAATAAATGATAATTTTTGGAATTGAAACTACATTTACGGATACAATTCGCTTTTATTTTACATTTTTGTCTGACGTCGGCCTTTTACAGGAACCGTGGTCACAGAAGACACAATGAGCAGTGTTCGCTTCGATCAACAATACACATCTAGATATCAGGTCACGTACAAAATCAAAGCTAAATACTGTCCGCGTGGATGACGTGTGACAGCTTATTTTGTTTACTACCGAACTGAAACAAAAGTTTTAAAACAGTTCGAAATTCAATCTAATTACAACCATGACACCTAGCAATAAAGTAGCAAATCTTATGAATAAAATAAGAGCTCACTTTTCAAATGAGGCGTTATTCACGAGACGTATTTTTTGCGCCGACCCGACATCTAGTTGTGTATTGTTGATCGAAGACTGTTCGCTTAAACTTATGAAACAAGTAAAATGATCTTGTCTCCAGGAATCAAGATCCTCACCTCTATCAACCAGATAGTGCAGCAACGAGCGGAACTGGAGTCCAACCGGGTGTCGCTGAACAACCTGCTGGATGACCTGAAGAGGAAGCTGAAGAGGAGGATCGAGGAATGTCATCTGGAGAAGAAGGACAAGATGCGGGTACGTAGAAGAAATTAAATAAAGTTGTGACATTTGAAGAAAACAATGATACGGGTAGATATAAGAAATTAAAATAAAGGTGCAGGTAGGGTGAAATTTTATGAATAAAATGTGGGTAGGTTGTTTAAAGAAAAAATGCGGGTAGCTTGTAAAATTTTGTTTTTGTAACCTCCGACAAACCTAACGCCTCGGTGGTCTAGTGGTATATTCACTCGCCTGCCAAGACTGAAGTCCTGGGTTCGATTCCCAGGTCGAGCAAGCGGATTGACAACGTCAAAATCTGTTCGTAATGCGTTGTGATGGGTCGGCACAGCTCCGGTCCACAAACGCATCCATACCTTGATGAACCATAATATCATCAACTAGCAGCGCCCCGCGGTTTTACCCGCGTTGTGCCCGTTCCCGTAGGAATTTCGGGATTTTTTTTACATAAAAACCTTCCTCTTGAATCACTCTACCTATTACAAAAAACTGCATCAAAATCCGTTGCGTAATTTTAAAGATTTAAGCATACAGACAAACAGACAAACAGAAGACAAACAGACGCGACTTTGTTTTATACTATGTAGTGATTTAATATTCCAGGCTCTGAAGCAGGCCAACCTTCGTCTGGAGAAGGAACGGTTCAGCATCGTCTCTGAGATGGAGCACCTCCAGCGACACCTCGCCAAGGAGGAGGCGCATCACGTGCAGCACGCACGCACGCAAGTCGCGCAGGTACTAGTGACACGTGCAGCGTGCACGCAGCTCGCGCAGGTACTCGTTGACACGTGCACGCAGGAAGTAATAGTTTCCGATGAGGATACGATTTTCGTTTTTTCGTTTCGGTTAACACTCACCATTCGGATATCCGATTTTTAATTAATATTAACATATGATTTTGGATATCCGCTTTTTGCGGTCACGGTAAAACTATGACATACCTATCTAATTATTTTTTTTTAAATTTTGGATATCCGATTTTTTTCATTTCGGATGACATCCCAAATCAATGATATTCCCCAGGCGATCCAAGGCATGATCACGAAGTCCAACCCTTCGGAGAACTACTTCAACTCTTGTTCCGTGACGGAACTGCCCAACATCGTCAGCAGAAGCGTTGCCAAGAACGCACCTTCTAGAGTTGTGAGTGACAAGCACTTTTATGTCATCAGATGCAAAATAGTAGAAAATACGTTAATTATATTATTACTAGCTACACTTATTCCCGCGGGAATTTCGGGATAAAATGTATCCAATGTGTTATTCTGATGCATAACCTATGTTATTGTAAAGTTTCAGCAAAATCCGTCCAGTAGATTTTACGTATATTTTCGCTCTACGACCTAACTTTTTCACACTAACTCCAACTTTTTCGCTCTACAACCAAATTATTCGCTCTAACACCCAAATCTTTCGCTCTAAGTCGCTCTAAGCTATAAGTACTCAACGGTACTCCAAGTGACCTCTCTCACCAGAGGTCAGTTGGCGGGAACCAGCTCAACTGTCTCCATTGTGTATTCAAGGCTGACAACAAGCTAGCGGCGGCTCGGTTGATGCGCGATATCGCCGAGTTGAGACAGCGCGTGTCGCAAGTGGAGGCCCGCCTGGCTAATGAGTTGAAGGTAAACAAGTAAGAGGGTGATTTTTCCGTATAATGTGGGCTTATATTATGTTGGGTGGTACGTTCAAAAGAGCCTCTATGGGGCCAAAACTGAATAAAAAAATTTGACTTTATAAGTTATATATGTACCTGACTTACTCTATTTTTACTTACTAGTCCCAAATTGTGGACCAATGTTGTCAATTTTACAGCCGAAGATGACTACTCCTGAAGAGGAAAAAGGTTTAGTGATAGGGTAAGAATGAAATAAAGTCACTAAACCTTTTTCCTCTTCAGGAGTAGTTATTTTGGGACCCATTTGACAGCTAAAATACTTGATAAGCAATAATTAATAAGAACCTATATTATTTCAAAACTCGACATTGATTTATAATTATTGTATTTCCAGCGTAAACGACAAGCTGAGCTCGATATTATGCGCCTGAGGAAAGAACTGTCGGCTACCAAGAGTTGCGTTGCTTCGCTCCGGATTCCGCCTGCACCGATGAGGAAACATTGCTCAAAGTTCGCCTAAATATATTTATTTTCGTATATCGATTTATTTACACGTTACAAATAAAGGGCCTTACCACAGCCTTACTTTTGATTATTGTTTTAATACTAACCTTAATATTATTATTAACATGTTTCCTCTTTGGCGATCTCTTCACTACCTACCTCCTGAGGTATTTTAGTTACTTATAGCATCATTTTAACAATATCGGTATACAAAGCTCTTTATCGATAAAAATATCAATGTGTTCACATCACTAGTTTTATTTTAACACAATTTTTTTCGTACTTTCACTGCTGTGGCTTTTACACACTCTATTAAGTTTAGTATTTAATTACCGCCACAGAACAATGTTCTGTGATTCCCGCCTTTTTAATCTATGGAACTGTTTGGTGTTGCCAGGTTTCGGGTTTGACCGGAAATGAAAAAACCTGTCTTGTCTAGCTTTAAACCTTATCCGACGCGGTTTGGTGCAGACCTTAATTTGATACGATAAATAATGATTAAAAAAAAGCATGATAGCTATAAAAACTAATTTCTATGCTTCATTTTCAATGGCGTTAATAAGGGTTCTATAACTCTTTAGGCGTTTACTCTATCGAATTGCAAGCTAACGCCGCATCAGAGCGAAAGCAGTAGCTGTTCGCCAGTATTATACCTACACCACCATCACTCAGATGCAGTGCACTCAGAGCTACCGGACGCTTGTTTACGCTGTTCATAAGTGAAGACTACCAACTTTAGTCAATGCCCACTGTAGCAGAAATCTTGAAAAAATAGAATAGAATAGAATAGAAATAGAAAACGTTTATTCACAACATAAAAGAAATGAAATACAAAAAAATAAAGTAAACAAAAAATAAGAAAGAGAATACGAAAAAGGACAAAAATTATAAAATAAAACCACGTTGTGAAATGGTCCCCAATTCAGCATATGCTAGCTAACGCTGGCGCTGATCTTCCATTGGGGCCAATTTGGTGACGTCAGTGCCAGTCAGTGTACACAACATAAAGCAACACAACTATAAATAACAACATTACAATACGTTTTACAGCGTTATACAAAAAGGACTATATAACAGAGCATAAATTTATTATTATGGAAAAAACAACTAAAACTAAAAAACTAAAAAGCGCTTGTGTCGTGCATCAATGCTTCCTGCGACTTTTGATGGCAGAGGATTTTTTTTTTCAAAGTAAGCTTAAAAGATTCAATACTTCGCAGGTTTCTCAGTGGAGGAGGGATATTGTTCCAACATTTGGTCGCAGCATAACGAAAGCTACCCCTGAAAGCGGCAGACCCATGACGCTGCGTCATAAGCTGGGGTACGCCCTTCCTACTAACTCTAGGCATCCACAATAACTTCTCGTAGAGATACATGGGGGACCTATATTTTATAATGCCAAACAGGAGGCAAGCCAGGTGCAGTTTTTGTCGGTGCCTCATTTTTAAGATCGAATGAGCGTTCAGATAGGGACTCACATGAGATCTAGGTGGGATAGAGAAGCAAAATCGAGCACATGCATTCTGAACGCGCTGAATAAGCCTATGGGATTTAGCAAGCAGCCGGGGGCCTATAACTGTGTCCATGTAGTTAAGTTTAGACAAAACTAATGACTCCACCAGCTGCAATCGTAATGGTTCTGAAAGGAACGGACGCATCCTGTACAGAATTTTTAGTTTGTAAAAACAGGACTTTGCAACATTTGCAACATGTTTCTCGAAGCGGAGGTTACAATCCATGAGTAAACCTAGATTTCGCGCTTCGTAAACTCGCTCTATGACCTCACCCATAAGCACAACATCACAAGGAGTCTCCAATTTTGTAAGCTGTTGTGGAGTTCCAAAAATGATATATTTCGTTTTTAATGGGTTGAGCAAAAGACCATTCCTATGCGCCCACTCAGCAATTCGCGCAAGGTCCTCATTTAGCTTACGAATGGCATCAAATAAATCAGCAGGCTTACACGAAATGTAAATTTGTACATCATCCGCATAAAAATGAAACTTACAGAATTTAATTACATGCATGAGATCAGCTAGATATAGAATAAATAGAATCGGACCAAGGATAGAACCTTGGGGGACACCTCTATTTACAGGTTCTTTTTCAGAATTTACACCCGTTCTGCCCAGCTTAACGTATTGGAACCTGTTAGTAAGATAGCTTTCAAACCATTTGATAGCGGCAGTATCAAATCCATAGTAGCTAAGCTTAGATAGCAACAAAATTATTAAGATGGAATCAAAAGCCCTAGAAAAGTCTAACAAAACAAGCAAAGTAAGCATCCCCAGGTCTTGAGAGCATAGAATACTGTCAGTGACATCTAAGAGCGCCGTTACCGTGCTGCGTCCCTTCCTAAAACCTGACTGAACATCTGGCAATATAGTGTGATCCTCCAGATACTTAGTGAGCTGTAAACACACAGCTTTTTCCAAAACTTTAGAAAGACAAGGTAGTATACTGATTGGTCTAAGATCTTTTAGTGCAGAAGGATTATTGTTTTTTGGAAGGGGAAGCACGATAGCAGTTTTCCACAAATCAGGAAACGTGCTTGTCAGTAAAGATGTGTTTACAAGCTGCAATATGCATTCAATCGTACATGGAAATGTCATAGCGAGCATGTCTAGGGAGATTGCATCACTACCTTCTGCATTTGATTTCAATGATTTTATGATTTGGACCAGGGAGTGTAATGAAATGGGCTCTAAATGGAAATTATGATTACTAAATTTGTGGAACTCAAAATAAGTTAGATCTGATATTGGTACCAGACAATTGCCAGGGATGTTTAAAAAGTGTTTATTAATAGCGCGAGGATCAACGAAAGAAGGGGGTAGTTCACTTTTATTATTTGATAGCAGTAACGAGTTTTTAATATTTTTCCATAATGCTTTGGGATCGCGAGCTTTATTGTTTATATTATATTTAAAATAAGCTGTTTTCTCCTGAAGGGTAGCTACATTAACCGCTGATTTGAGTGACTTGTAATATACCTTTTTCTTTGTGCATTTAGACTTATGGTACTCAGCGGCAGCATCATCACGCAGTCTCATCATAAGCCTTATTGTTTCAGTAATCCAAGGGTAGGAACGATTTCTAATAGTTACAGTTTTTACCTGTGCGTGGACATTGTACAAAGATTGAAACAGAGAATTAAAAACATATACCATCTCGTTGACATTATTAAGTGTTGAAGTAAAATCCCAATTAATTGATTGCAAATCTTTATCAAAAGAGTCTAAACAAATATTTTTTAGTGGCCTATAAGTTATAGTGAGGGGCAGGGGCTTTTCACGCTTAATGGTAAATTCACATGCCACAAGACAGTGTCCGTATAGCCTTCCTACAAGGTCTAAATTTACACTTTTTGCTTTTAAGTCGGTACAAATGAGGTCTATGAGAGTTTGACTTTCTTTAGTTATGTGAGTCGGCTCATTAACAAGCTGGGTGAGGTTAAAGCATGACAGAAAAGATTTCAACTTAAGTAGATTGGTATTATTTACTGGATCCGACATATTGACATTAAAATCGCCCAGTAATATCAAATTATCATAATATGGAATGGCGGAGATGGAGTCCGTAATCGCATCCAAAAACAAGTCTAAGTCAACCCATTGCGGACGATAAGCTGTGCCAATCATCAGTTTTCTACCATTAGTAGTTAAAGTAACCCACATTTGTTCCACCAACTTGTGCTTAGGGTCAACTGGGTGAGACCAGGATCTTATTCTAGAAGAGGAACTAATTCTGGTATAAAACGCGACTCCACCCCCCCGCTTACGTGCGCTCAGGGGCCGCGGGACATGACGCAGCCCGTATCCCGGTATCACGGGAGCGCCACAGTCCTCACCCTCTCTCAACCACGTCTCATTAATTGCCAAAAGGTCAAGATCATTTCGAAGCACTGAGGAAATAAAATTGTCTCCATTTGTATTGAGAGAACCTGCGTTGTACAATCCAAACCTAAGAAATTTTTTGGTACTCATAGCAGTAGGGAATACTTAGTACATATTAGAAAGAGCACAAGAACAAAAAACACAGAAGCAACCGACTACAAGCACTGCAAACCTATAAATAACATAAAATAAAAATATAAAAAGGTACTTAATATCAAAAATTAAAGAAATTGTAAGCGTTTTAAAATAAAAAGAGATAAAAACAAGAATAACGAGATTAATAAACGCAAAATGGAACATAAAACAATTTATTAATTTTAAACAATATAAAGAAAGTTGTAAATATAGCTGTATTGTATTTGAAGGTGAAAATAGACTATTAGGTAAATGAGAAATAATAAACTTTACATATTGATTATTAACTACTATAGATCGCGCAAAACTAGCCAATCGGGGATCTAAAAACACGCGTGATGTCTTCCTCCGCGCGCACAGGGAACGCCTGCTTGCCTTCTCCTTGCCGGGCGTATATGCGACCCCTCCTCGTCCAAGCATAACGCCAATGACGAAGGCGACATTCCTCACGAACGCGATGAAATAACTTGCGGTTAGTGCGGGTTAAACGCTCGTTAACGTAGATACGCTGAGCCCCCCGCAAACCCAAGTCGGCCGAAGTTACTTCCCGAAGTTAAAAAGTTACTTCCCCTTGTCCCTGAACATAATAATTCCGTTTGGCACTGCCCGCTTCCTGCTCGTTTCATAGTTACCGAGGCCAGCGGTATCGCGGACATGGTATACAGGGACAATGGGAATAAACTTCAATATACAATCCAATATTACAACTAACAGTCTACAGCAAATAAAACAACCCTTTAAACTTAGTTTAATATTATATTTATTCGTTCTCCTGTGTGCGGAGGCGCGCGGCGGCGTTGGTAACCCTAATGCTCAACTGTTGCGCTCTCTCCACGATACTCTTGCGTTTCTTAGCGGAGACTCCGTGAGCGATCTCTGCGCAGTACTTCCTGTTCTGCATCATGAGGATCTCCAGCTCGCGGACATTGTTTACAAGGACCTAGAAGCAAAAATTGAGGCATTACAAATAAGGTGAAATATTTTTGTTCTGCGGAGGATGAATTTTGGCTGAATGTCGGATGTTGGCAGACTAAAAAAATATTGTTTATGGTAACTTATACAAATGGAGGGTACTTAATTAACCTTTTGAGCGCCAAGTAATAAAACATAAATCGTGCCATCCACGCCAGCCCCAAAAATCAGAGATAAATACCTAACAAAATATAAGGATGGGAATAGCATGTCGAAAACGTGTTTTTCTGGATAAATAATGATTAAATAAAGTGCGTAAATGTATACCAACATATTGTTATTGAAGTTTTTTTTAACCACACACTAATAATTTAGTAGTTTTACCAAAGCTCGTAATTTTAGCAAATACTAATACATCAAAGTCGCTTGAAGATAAGTAATCAAATAAAAAGATCATAGTAACTTTACCCCAGCACTAGTCAATAGATGTTGTCGGCCCCAGCCGACATTGGCGTGGTCAGTACGGTGAATTCATTATGTGCACGCTATTTATTAGAGATGGGACGCGCGCGTTTAGATTAAAATTTACATTTAAAATGCCTACCTTTTATTTTAGCATTATTTATTTAATATACATTGAATAAAATTACTTATTTTATTTACAATGATATGTTTTAAAGCGATGGTCCTATTCTAAGGAGTTCTTTATTAAAAGCCGTTATTCCTAAAAATGTATCATAAATCTTTTGTTTTTGTTACTTCTTTGTTCCCAACTTTTCAAGGAATATACGAGTGCAATAGTAAATGATAAAACTGTACAACATGTGCAGTCGTAAAAAACGATATTTTTAAATGTATTATATTATATTTTAACACCGTGGGAAAGACATAACATAATATTTGTTTGCCAAAAGGCGGGTACATCAAAGTAGATAGGTGTATCAAAGCACTTAGAGCACTATAACAAACTTATCACAAACGAACAATGGACAGCACTAGATGTGTACTCGTACGCAGATGACGTCAGAGTGCGTCGTCTAATGCCGACCGTGGCGTAGAGGACAGTCATAAAAGATAATAGAATAAGGATGGGCACACGGCACAGTAGATTGTATCGATAGTATGGAGGGGTGGTAAAAAAGTTTAATAATTTTTCACTCAGGGGACACCGATAATGTTATTTATTGTATCAGAAATATTATATGCTATTTGTGCAATGAAATAATACTAAAATTGTATATTTACTCTCAACATTAGCATACAGGTTGTTTATTATATAAAAAGTTGGCACAACACTAGTGGTCGGCATTTGCCGACAATGGCGCATGAGGCATGGCCGTTCGCACGTATTTTTTGTCATCTTTTTTGGTATAAAAATCTTCCATACAATTTAGTTTTATGGATAGGTTTGAGTTAAAAATAAATTTTTATATCGTTGTTACTTCAGTAAATAAGATATGGTAAACAAATACTCTTTTATTAAGCAAATATAAGGTTAAATAATAATATCAATTCATGTCGGCTATAGCCGACATTGGCGTGGAACGCTCGGAGTTACATGTCGGCTATAGCCGACAATGGCGCTCAAAAGGTTAAAAAAAAATAACTACCCATAATAAAAATAAAATGATTTTCCTTTCTTATTTTATCCAGATATTATTTAAAAACTAGATATTTGAGAATGGAAATATTAGTACAAAAAGTCTACGCCAAAAATATTCAAAAACTGTTCAGCCGTTAGCACATGAAGGCATTACGGACTGAAGCACTTTCGCTCCAAGTGAAAGGGCCAACCCAAAGCCAAAGGGTTGAATTTCGATAAATCTTTTCATAGTGCTCTCTTACATGATAAAAGGAACGCCTGTAATAAATTTCAAGTTTCTAGGTACAGTAGTGACAGCTATTTACGTTGATATGTAAGTTAGTGAGTCAGTTAGTCAGGTTTCTTTTGTATCTATACTAATATTATAAAGAGGTAACATTTGTAAGTTTGTTTGTTTGTATGTTGAAGCTAATCTCGGGAATTACCATCCCGATTTGAATAATTTTTTATGCAATGGATAGCCACATTCAACGGGAAGGTTATACACTACTAGCAGCGGCCCGCGGTTTTACCCGCGTTGTATCCGTTCCCGTAGGAATTTCGGGATGAAAAATAGCCTATAACCTTCCCGTTAAATGTGGCTATCTATTACAAAAATAATTATTCAAATCGGTTCAGTAGTTTCTGAGATTAGCGCGTTTAAACAAACAAACAAACAAACAAAACAAACTCTTCAGCTTTATAATATTAGTATAGATTTTTGATCCCGAAATTCCCACGGGCACGGGCACAACGCGGGAAAAACCGCGAGGCACTACTAGTATATGTATATAGGGATTTAAGTAAAACCTTTCCTGTATAAAATGTATCTACCACTATGACCAAATAGAGAAGACAATCTATTCGGAATAGGATTTGGTAGAGTTGATATAGCAAGGTAACAAATTGTAATTATCATATTGAGTATGTATAACACAGAGTGCCCTTGCGTGGTATGTAACAATTGCAGTTCCGAGATTGGAGCCATGTGACACTTAATGTTTTGAATTTTGCATATATTACATATCAAAATCACTCATTAAATCTCTAATAAGGAATACTGACTGACTGCTTAACATGCCCTTCGAAGTACATTAGTGCTTGTATACAAAAGCTACTATCGGTAACTGTGCCCGTGCCCTTGGTAATTTCGGGATGAAAAATAGCCTATAACCTTCCCGTTGAATATGGCTATCTATTACAAAAAAGAATTGTTCAAATTGGACTGGTAATTCCTGAGATTAGCTCGAACATACAAACAAAAAAATTTACAAATTTTACTTCTTTATAATATTAGTATAGATTAAGAAAAATAATTTTCTTTTTGATAATTTCACCCCCTTCTTCTAGCACCTTCAATAATGCAACATAGACCATAAGATTTGCTCTATAAATACAGCCATATTTTATTTTAGTATGCTGTAGGTACATTTCCCATAGTGTTGTGGATGGTATCAATTCAGAAACCGTCTCATTTCACTACTTATTACTTAACAAGTCCGTAATAGTAGTTTATGCAACTGTCATATAATGAAGGGTATTAAAACACGAGTGTGAGTCATAATAGTAACGAGTGTTTTAATACCCGTGTTATATGCAGTTGCATACACAACTTTATCTTCACTAATGCAATTAATCAAACAAAATTTTAAAAACAAAACACATTGCGAAACATTAAATTCACGCGTACGTGTATTGTCACAGTGAACTTGCCGCCATTAAAATCTAACCAATGAGAGCGCAGCTGCGCGCGCCGCGCAGGGCGCGATGTTATAATGAGATTTTACGATATCGATGTGGATATTATAACATCATGTGCAATTGCTTAAATTGAGTGTTTTAGTTGTCTGCGCTATAACAGTAGTAATTATAAGTCAAGTATTGGAAACATAAGTAGAATGTTACAACATTAGTGTAGATAAATATATAAAACACTCACTTTCTTGAATCCGTTGGGCAGCATGTGACGGGTCTTCTTGTTTGATCCATAACCGATGTTGGGCATCAAGTACTGTCCCTTGAAACGCCTGCGCACCCTGTTGTCGATACCTGGAAACATTGAGACAGGATTTAAATACATTATACTAGGAAACAAGTGAAGTACCTACCTATACTTGGTTAGGGGTTGATCTTTGATGGGCTAAAGGCATAGGGTGTTCATAACCGCTTATTAACAGTACTTAAGCTATCAAATGGTATGTCCCTTTCCGACATACGCTATTTGCCAAAGAGCGAAAGAGACAAAACACTTTGAAACACTGTTGAATATTGTTTGTGAGTAAGACAGATAGTTATATCTATAATAGTAATGAATATAGTAGTAATTGTAATTAGAAATGTGTAGTAGGTAATCAGAGTTTTTTGTTTGGTTTTAATATATTTTGAAGTGTATAAGGTAATATAGAGAAGGAAAGAGCAAAAGTCGTGTCGTACGACCAGCTGAAGAGGATGGCAGATGACAGAGGAGAGTGGAAAGAACTCCATCGACAAGAGCACAGCTCTTAAGTTTAGAAGAAGAAGGTAATATGTTACTTACTATATTACAAGATATTTCTATGTTCAAATTTATTAATACCAATCTCATTTGTTTATTTACCTACCCTCTCCATAATTAGTAATGAAATTAACATATACATGTATTTAAACGATGGTTTTAAATGTATCTACCACTATGACCAAATAGAGAAGACAAACTATTCGGAATAGGATTTGGTAGAGTTGATATAGCAAGGTAACAAATTGTAATTATCATATTGAGTATGTATAACACAGAGTGCCCTTGCGTAGAGGCTAGTTTAGAGGTCTAATGCCCGTTTTCACCGACATCCCCTAAACCACCACATAAGTATGGGACCCCTTACTTAAAAGGTCCTCTAAACCAGCCCCCAAGTTAAATTTCGTTTCACCATCATTCCTATCACCTAACTAGGGGACACATAATTATGTGACGTTTATTTTTCGATATTAGTGACGTGTTAGTGACTGATGCACGACTGATGCGTCTTTGAACTTGTCGATACTTTTAAACACTATAGTTTTTTATCAAATTCTCTAAAGTACATGCACATATTGATAAAGTTTATGATAAAGATTGTTTTAATAATAATAATTAATATTATTTCGTTCATATTTTTAATTAATTTAATATGTTCTAGCATATTTACTATATACATGCATAACGAAACACGCATTTAATCTGTGGTCATTTGTATTTGACGGTTGAGTTGACACTTGGATTTACACCTACTTTGTTATTTGTTTGTTGTGATCCTGTGTTGTGATCTACGCTACAGTTGTGATCGTTTCTTCGTACTTTCATCAATACTTTATTCGTCAATCGTTACTATGGCAGAAAAAAGGAAGCGGAGGGAGTCAAAATTTCACAGTGGACGAGAAAGATAAGTTGGTGAAATTGGTGTACGCGTTTAAGAACATAATTTTATATAAAAAGACAGACGGTACAACTAACCAAGCTAAGAACGAGGCTTGGTTAAACCTCTGTACCTCTGTACCCAATATAATTCAACGGGAAATATGTACAGGTTAGTTAAAATTTAAATAAAAACCAACATGCCTTATTTTAACTATACATCTATTTTTTTTATCTTAGGAGTAAAGATGCTCTCATGAGGAGAGGAGGACCATCAACTGCAAAAACAGACCCAATATTGGACCAAGTCTGCGATTTGATGGCTCGAGGTTGCAGTGGTACTTCTTGCTGATGTTTTAGACCACATACAGATACCACAAATGAACTAACTAGTGAAGAATAGGCTATAATTTTAGATGCTGAACCCATTACTGTAAGTACTGCCAGATATATTATTTACAAACTTAAATTATATTGCCCTAGGCAATTTAAGTACTGTACTATTGTAATAAATTGTGAAAGGACTTGTCTATCTTTTTGTTTTTTTGTTAATCTTATCTTAACCAATGAGATAGCATATATCTAGAAATAGGGCAGGTTACTTATCTATCTTTCTAATATCTTTAAACAAGCAATGCTTGCTATATGTAATCTGAATCTCGGAAATGGCTCTAACGATTTTCATTAAATTTAGTTTGCAGGGGGATTCAGGGGAGGTAAATCAATCTAGCAAGGTTTAATTTAAAAAAAACTTCAATAAAAACCAAACAAAGCTCGGTCACCCAGGTTCTGTTAATTATTCCAGATAAAGTCGCAATAACTTAATATAATAAAAGTATTCTGGTAAGTGTTTTAATATAATTTGTTTTCAGAACATGGCAATAAATGAAAACGTGATAGAAGACGAATGTGAGGTAACACCATCACGTTCAAAGATACCAACTCCTATATGGAAAAGGCGAAGGCCAATATTAAAAGAGCAAAACCATCCACTCAATCAAATAAAAGGTATGTTATCACATAAGAACATTTATTAAGTTATTGTTATGTAACAAGTTATCAAAATAATTTGTAATTTGTGATAGTCTAAATCCATATGTGTTCTGGGATGTAGTTGTGGTTGTGACATTCCTTATTATTTGTGCTGTCCTCTTGTCGTAGGATTTAAGTAAGGAGTCAACAGATGATTCTGAAAAGAAATAACATCTCTACTTTTTATAAGTTCATAATACTTATTACAATTTATTTACTTTACAGGTGGAAACTTCAATCTGAAGAATTTATTTGGTGTACCAAAGAATGACTAGAAAATCTAAGAGAAATTGTATTTTTAATAATAAATAAATTGATTATCTATGATAAATGGATTGTATTATTTATTATATATGTATAAATTGCTATTTTGATAAATAGCCGAGTCATGTGTTGAACCTGGCCAACGTGCCACAACATCTCTTATTAACAAATTGGCTGATGCTACCGTCTCAACACTTATAGACATATATCCCTTCATGTTTCTGAATAGCTCTGCATCATCTCCACCTTAAAAAGTTCAAATAACAAGTTTAGTTTAACTAAAAATCGGAGTTTTAAAACTAATATAGGTATAGTCTTGAAGTTTCACCTGGTGAATATATAATAAAATTAATTACCTATGCAAATGAAATGGGTACACACAAGTGTATCAGAAACATTGACGGCGTAGACTAAGGAAAAAAATATACTCACCTAATATCAGGGAATTCTAAAGCGTGTTCTTCAATCTTTGTTCAATCTTTTCCAATAAATACAACACTGACGATTTACAAAACATAAATCTCCGAAAAAAGTCGGTTTCGTCAAAACTTTCGAAGTAATTTGGTCATTTTCGATATACGGCGATTATTTACGTCGAATATAGTAGAAACATTTTCTAAATTATCTAAAAATTCATATAAATCACTATCCATCTTCGTTGCTTAAAAGACAACGCACTTATGGGTCGGTTTATGTGCCCAGTTGTCGACCACCTAAATTTAGGGGACCTTTTAGCGTTTAGTTGACCCCTAACGGTTGGTGAAACGGAACCGCCCCCTAAACGGCCCCCTAAGCATGTTTAGGGGATCCCCTAAACTTAGGGGATGTTGGTGAAAACGGGCATAAGGCCTGTTATTTGAGATAAGAAGGGCTTAATATGGCAAAAACTGATAGGAATTACAAAAAAGAATGTGCGATGTTAAAACTATCAAATTATTGTATTTTCATGGATGAAATGGTTAGATCTTTGGTGATATCATTTGCTTACTTCATTATAATGTTTCTATTTTAATTTGTTTGAGGTTTTAAGGATAATATTAGTATATTTCTAAGAACATTGCAGGTACCGCACTGATGCACATAACCTCATTTTTTTTTGTAAACATATCACAAATTTATTTGGACAGCATGATTTAATCACGATAATGTAATTCTTTGATAGTTTTGGTTGTTATTTTGCCAATAAAAGCTATTTTGGAAGGTTATTTCACACTTGATTTTTAGTTAGAGCATGGGTTCCGATGAAGTATGGAATTCTTACCTCTGGGTTTACGCCAGTTCCTCTTAATCACGATAATGTAATTCTTTGATAGTTTTGGTTGTTATTTTGCCAATAAAAGCTATTTTGGAAGGTTATTTCACACTTGATTTTTAGTTAGAGCATGGGTTCCGATGAAGTATGGAATTCTTACCTCTGGGTTTACGCCAGTTCCTCTTAAGTTTGTCATAGCGATCTGACTGGTGACGAATAAATCTTTTCGTCCTCTTTTTGACGATTGTAGGCCTGTATACTGGTTTGATAGCCATTTTGATTGTTTCTTCAAGAAACGCGGCAGTGAACCACGCGGTGACACGGCCACACGAAAAGGAAAAAGGAATAGACAATCGGTGACATTGTAGAGCTGTAGTTTGTTTTCAATGTCCAGTAGCTAAAGAGGTTAACATTTTTGTTTATGGATTTAAAGGGTAATGATCATTTAATAATTTTAATAGCTTTAATTTGGAACATGAAATTATCTCTCTTGCGCTAGCGGTTAATGATAATTAATTTCATTATTACAAATTGCTCAAAGTCTATGGAGTAATCAATATTCATGGACATATTTACATAAAGCTTTTCAATTTTAACATTTTTACAATCTGTGGTTACTCATAGAGAATACAAAGTGACAGCTAACTGTGCAACGAAAACGAATCTATTCTCTATGCCACAGACGCCAAATGTCGCCATCGATCAATGACATTTTGTGTAGTTGAATTTATTGATACGAAGCGTTAATGTAAATAATAAACAATTTTGTCTAAAAAGTCGGCTTCCAGTCGATATGTATGCCAAGGGCAAGGGCTCTACGGTGCCTTCGGACGCTCAGGCTCGTGAGAAATTAGCGTTATATGTGTACGAGTACCTCTTGCATGTCGGTGCGACGAAGGCGGCGCAGACTTTCCTGTCTGAAATTCGATGGGAAAAGAATATAACGTTGGGTGAGCCTCCAGGGTTCTTGCACTCGTGGTGGTGCGTGTTCTGGGACCTCTACTGCGCAGCGCCGGAGCGAAGGGACACATGCGAACACTCGTCGGAAGCGAAAGCCTTCCATGATTATGGCTTCGTAAATTCAGGATACGGAGTTAATGGAATCGGACACAACGCCGGCCCGGCGCCTCCAAACGATGGTACGTACACAAAAACCTCTAATAAACGCCACGAAAACCTATTCCCAACCAAAATGAGATCAGTGGAACACTCTTATCTGCTAAAGTAAATAAAAATTACGTTTTGCGGTTGGAATAAGCTGATTTATAGTCGTGGTCTGGTTTTCAATGTTGTTACAAACGTACGTGTATTGTTTTTGGTGATACTGTCGTGTCCTAGATACTATTTTTGTTGTGTAGCATGTTTTTTCACTGACAACTATAAAAGTCTTCAGTGTACCTTGAAGATATACGCAGTTAAGAGGCTATGAGTCTGGGTGTCAAATATAGTCATATAAAGTATTTGTGTATGTATATGTAACTAATAGAGCCCCGCGGTTTTACCCACATTGTGCTTCTTCCCATGGGAATATCGGCAATTTTCATACATATAAACCTTCCTATTGAATTACTCTATCTATTGAAAAAAACGCATCAAAATCCGTGCAGTAGTCTTTGAGTTTATCGTGAACAGACGGACAGACAGACAGACCCGGCCGGGGACTTTGTTTTATAATATGTAGTGATATTACACAGTGAAGTACACCGAATAGGATTACACATTATCAACGTAGTTGTAAATTTTATTAATTGCTTAACAAATTTGAAGTATCTATCTTATATGCTAAAAGGATAGATACAATCGATAGAAAGAGAATCTAGCTTGGTGAAAGAGAATGGTGATAGAATTATCAAAATGGATACATGTTTTTAATATTACGCAGACTGCTAATAAAAACATGATGTTTCCTACCCAACCACCAATTCATATAACTTTATAAGCAAACTAGCAGCGCTCCGCGGTTTTACCCGTTTTGTACCCGTTCCCGTGGAAATTTCGGGATGATAAATAGTGTATAACCTTCCCGTTGTCTGTTGCTATCTATTACAAAACGAATTATTCAAATTGGACTGATAATTCCTGAGATTACCTCGAACAAACAAACAAACTTAAAAATTTTACCTCTTTATGATATAAGTGTAGGACTGCCTTCACACTGGATTCTCAATATACTGTTTTTAAATATGGGACTATACCTATGTAAGCAAACTCCTTATTAGTATGAGCCTGTAATGTCCCACTGCTGGGCAAAGCCCTCCCATCTCACTGAAGATATCAGTTCAGACCTAATTCTAATACTGAAAGAAATATAATTCCTAATAAATGAGATTGCTTGGCTACTTTTATGAAATTCACTAATACTTTTAGTCACATAGGTCCCATTTTGGAGTATAAAGTTGTTTTTACATATGTTTCCATTGAAAGTGTATAATATACAATGATTTTAATTAACAGCCTCCATGGTCTTGTGGCTTGAGCGCCCGGCGCACGATCCGGAGGTCCCGGGTTCGATTCCCGGTGGGGATATCTCACAAAAATCACTTTGTGAGACTGTCCTCAGTTCGGTTAGGGCATTACAGGCTGAATCACCTGATTGCCTGAAAAGTAAGATGATTTCGTGCTTCGGAGGGCATGTTAAGCTGTCGGTCCCGGTTACTTTCTACGAATAGTAGTTAGCCATGTCAGAGGCCTTTGTCGGCTCAATAACTCTGACACCAGGATTGGTCAGGGTGACCGTCCACTCGATGAAGAAGAAGAAGACAATGATTTTTTTTAAACCTGACTATAAATTACCAAATCAGCACAATAAAACACTTAAACTGAAACTTTCATATATTGTTTTGTATGATGTATATAATACTAGCCGTGCCCCGCGCTTTGACTCGCGTTGTCCCCGTTTCCGTGGGAATTTCGGGAAGTTTTATACATATAAACCTTCCTCTTGAATCACTCTATCTATAACAAAAAACTGCATCGAAATCCGTTGCGTAGTTTTAAAGATCTAAGCATACATAGGGATAGACAGCGGAAAGCGACTTTGTTTTATACTATGTAGTGATTGAAAAAATGTTTAACCAGTTTCGATAATGTCCATCTATTCATGAACAACACATTGGTATTGTTATTAATAAATGACCTAAATATGAATAGAGTTAGCTTATCACCAGCCATCTTGAAAAAACAGATTTAAACTACAACGGGCGGTTCCAATCTATACTAATATTAGCAAAACGCCGCGGCTTTACCCGCGTTGTGTCCATTCCTGTGGGAATTTCGGGATGAAAAATAGCCTATGTTACTCGTGGATAATGTAGCTTTCGAATGGTGAAAGAATTTTTAAAAACGGTCCAGTAGTTTTTGAGCCTATTCGTTACAACTAAACAAAGTTTTCCTCTTAATATTAGTGTAGATAACATAGCTTGCTTGTTTGAACATGCTAATCTCAGAAACTACCGATCCGATCTAAATAATTCTTTTTGTAATAGATAGCCACATTCAACGGGAAGGTTATAGGCTATTTTTCATCCCAAAATTCCCACGGGAACGGGCTTTACGCGGGTAAAACCGCGGGTGTTGCTAGTAACCATAGTTTCGATTCGAATAATTATTTTTGTAGTGGATAGCCACATTCAAGGGGAAGGGTATAGGTTATGTTCATACCAAAATTGTCACAGGAACAGCTGCAACGCGGGTGAAACCGCGGGGCGTTGCTAGTGTTAGTATAAATTTGTATTGTACTTCTTCTTCTTCTTCATCGAGTGGATGGTCACCCTGACCAATCCTGGTGTCAGAGTTATTGAGCCGCCAAAGGCTTCTGACACGGCTCATGTAACGACTACTATCCGTAGAGAGTAACCGGGACCGACGGCTTAACGTGCCCTCCGAAGCACGGAGTCATCTTAATTTTCGGGCAATCGGGTGATTCAGCCTGCAATGCCCTAACCAAACTGAGGACAGTCTCACAAAGAGATTTTTGTGAGATATTGTCCCCACCGGGAATCGAACCCGGAACCTCCGGATCGTGAGCCGGGTGCTCAAACCACAAGACCACGGAGGCTGTCCTATACTAATACTTGCAGCGCTATATGTTTCTTATTTCCTGTGTATTTATAATCTAGCTGTCCCGCGCGGTGGTTCCACCCGCGACCCAATAGATGTCGCTAGTGTGAATCTAAACCATCCAGGGTGCCATCCAGACGCATACAAAAAAAACATTCACATCGGTCCAGCCGTTTAGGAGTTCGGTGACACACATACGGTAGAATTATATATGTATATATAATCTACTAGCAGAGCCCCGCGGTTTTACCCGCGTTGTGCCCGTTCCCGTGGGAATTTCGGAATTTTTAATACATATAAACCATCCTCTTGAATCACTCTATCTATCTAAAAAAACCGCGTCAAAATCCGTTGCGTAGTTTTAAAGATCTAAGCATACATAGCGACAGACAGCGGAAAGCGACTTTGTTTTGTACTATGTAGTGATGTATCTATCTATCTTTCCAGGCATGGGCGGTGGCGGCATGCCTCCCGGCTTCTTCCCGAACTCGCCGCTGCGGCCGTCGCCGCCGGCGCCGCACCCGGGCTCGCAGCCGTCGCCGCACGGGCCGCAGCCGCAGCTGATGGGCGCGGGCCAGCCCTTCATCGGGCCCTGGTACTCGGGCGGGGGGCCCCGCGGCGCCGTGCGCATGGGCACTATGGGCAACGAGTTTAATGGCCCTCCCGGTGAGTTGGGTGTTGTTTTTATGAACTAGCTGTGCCCAGCGGTTTTACCTGCGTTGTACCCGTTCCCGCGGGAATTTCATGATTTTAAGTAGCCTATGTCCTTCCTCAGGTCCTGGACTAATTGTGTACCAAATTTCATTGAAATCGGTTCGGTAGTTTTGGCGTGACAGACAGACAGACTGAGTTACTTTTGCATTTATAATATTAGTTAGGATTTTCGAGTAGATCAGTGGGCAACCCTGGTGTCAGTTTTAAAACCGCCTAAAGCCTCCGACATGGTATGACGATTGAAACAACCGGGACCGACTGCTTAAAGTGCCCTCAGCATGGTAGCATTCAGATAGAAATACCAATATCCGCCACCCATCCAAGTAGGGGTGGAGCTGCACGTTGCTACTAACTACCTCACGAGCGGTACATCTGCCTCATCACTACTCTTGTTATTGAATTCCTAATTCGCCCACCAATTCCAGGGCAAGGCATGATGGGCAACTCACTGGAGAGGGGCGGGGGCGGGCTGCTGGCGGGCGGGCGGATGGCGGCGCCGCGGGCGGGCGCGTGCGGGCCCATGAGCCCCGGCGCGTACGCCGCGCCCATGCGGGGCGGCGGGCCCGGCGGCGCGGGGCTGGGCGGGGGCGGCGCGGGGCTGGGCCCGGGGGGCGCGGGGCTGGCGGCCGCCATGGCGCTGGGCCCGCGCGGCGCGTGGCCGGGCGCGGGCGCGGGCCCGCAGGCGCCGCTCAACTACTCGGGCGGCTCGCCCGGGGCCTACGGCGCGCCGCCCGGCTCCAACGGCCCGCCGGGACCGCCCACGCCGATTATGCCGAGCCCACAGGATAGTAGCAACTCAGGTATGTCAATTGTTCCAACTGATTATTTAACAAATCGGTCCGGAACGGCTTGTCCGATTTTTATGAACGGCGTGCTTATTTTATTAACATTGTGACACGAGAATTTTATGTTTAAGATTTTATGTGACCCCCATTTTTTTTTAACATGGTGTAAAATTTTATATAAAAATAGACATTGATTTACGTAAATATATGCTTTCTATAAAATGAGCAAAATTCTGGTATGTTTTCTATATAATTACTAGCTGCGTCCCTCGGTTTCACCCTCGTTGTACCCGTTCCCGTGGGAATTTCGGGATGAAAAATAGATGTTGTCCGATTCTCAGACCTACCCGATATGCACACAAAATTTCATGAGAATCGGTCGAGCCGTTTCAGAGGAGTTCAATTACGCACCCCGTGACACGAGAATTTTATATATTAGAGATAGATTAAGTTAGGCGCGAAGTGAAGTGTCAAATTTGAGATTCGTAACTTGTCCATAGGCCTAGGCGGGGTGGACGGCATGAAGTCGTCGCCGGGCGGCGTGGGGGGCGGCGGGCCCGGCACGCCGCGCGAGGACTCGGGCTCCGGCATGGGCGACTACAACTTGAGTGAGTATTTCTAGACTACTTGCCGAAGGTGGGTACTTTTTTTGAGGGGAAGTACTTTTTTTGAGAGAACGTACTTTTATATTTGAAGGCGGGTTTTTTTGGGTGGGACGTGTTTGGGATGGGTTTTAAGGGGTGGGTACTTTTTTGAGGGGAAGTACTTTTTTATTTGAATTGATGGGATTTATTAGAAGGGTTGTTTTGGGAAGCATTTTAGGGGGTGGGTACTTTTTTGAGGGGAAGTACTTTTTTATTTGAATTGGTAGGGTTTATTATAAGGGATGTTTTGGGTGGGATTTTAAGGGGTTTAGGTTGATGGTAGCTCTTGTGGGGCTTTTAGGGTCCGTTTTATTGAAGCGCAGCGGAGCTCATTTGACCAAACACAACGCATTACGAAGCGATGTCGATGCGTTGTTTGACAATTACAATTAACAGCCTCCGTGGTCTTGTGGTTTGAGCGCCCGGCTCACGATCCGGAGGTTCCGGGTTCGATTCCCGGTGGGGATACTTCACAAAAATCACTCTGTGAGACTGCCCTCAGTTTGGTTAGGGCATTGCAGGCTGAATCACCTGATTGCCCGAAAAGTAAGACGATTCCGTGCTTCGGAGGGCACGTTAAGCCGTCAGTCCCGGTTACTTTCTACGGATAGTAGTCGTTACATGAGCCATGTCGGAGGCCTTTGGCGGCTCAATAACTCTGACACCAGGATTGGTCAGGGTGACCATCCGCTCGGTGAAGAAGACTATTTCAATGCGTTATGATTGGTTGATCTATCTCAGCACAGCTCCGCTCCGCCTCAATGGAAACACACCTTAGATATGTTTCTTTTTAGGATTGTGGGTACTTTTTTGAGGGGAAGTACTTTTTGGTAACGATGCGGGGTTCGTTTTTTCTTTTTAAAACTCTTTTCGAAACTGTATGCAACTTTTTATACATATTATGGCTGAGGTGAAGTTTAAATTACTATTAAAAAGTAACTTGCTAAAAATACTTTTTGAAAAGTGGGGTAGGTATTTGTGAATCGGTACTTTTTTGAAGGCACGTACTTTTCTCTAAAAGTTGAAAATTTAAAGTTTGATGTACATTTATTTTGATTTGGGATAGGTACCTATTTAATTATAAGTACAATTAAAAAGTATTTATTTTTCGTACGATTTTGAAGTTTGTACTTTTTTATAATACAAGTACTTTTTGAAAAATTAGTACCTACCTCTTGTGATAGTATTTATGTATTTAGATATATAAGATTAATTTAAAATAAAATAAAATAATGTTTTTTTAAAAGTACCCACCTCCTAAATTATGTAAAATATTATACTTTTTAAGTAAAAATGCACTTTTTATAATTATGAATAGAAAAGTACCCATCTTTATAATTTACTTTTATAATAAATATGAAATTAGATACATTTTGTGATTACTTTTTGTTTCTTGTTCAAAAACGTATTTTTTCTTTTGATTATGTTAATAAAATTGGGATGTTGTAACTTTTTAATTTTGGTTTTATTTTTTTATTTTCGAAAAAATAGTAATTATACAGTAGTTCAGAATTGAGTGGCTTTTTTGAAATATTTTGACAAAAAAAAACTTACGAAGATTTTTTAGTTATTTTTTTATTAAATGTGTTTAAAAAAATACCGGTACTAATATAAAAAAAACTGAAGAGTTTTTAGTTCGCTAATCTCTAACCACCAGTCGGATATGATTTTTTTTGTTATTCTTCTCAACCTATGTCGGTCCATTGCTGGGTAAAGTTCTCCCACGCTTCCAACATTAATTTTGTAGAAACCCTCTTTAGTGTAGCGCCACATCTGCGGAACGTACGGCGCCGAACCTTCCGCTAAATACACTCTTAGTGTATTTCAAGTTTGCAAAATACATTTAAATGCGTTTTAGCTGAAAAAACCGCCCTAATGAAGGTACTCACTACGCAGAACGCGGCGTAATTTCGACTGATGAGTCATAGATAACTTGAAATACACTACGAGCGTATTTAGCGGAAGGTTCGGCGCCGTACGTTCCGCAGATGTGGCGCTACACTTACATACAATAATTTTTTTTTTCCTATCTTACTTGTCCTAAGATTAGCAAGTTAAAAAACACTCTTCAGCTTTACTATATTAGTATAGAAAAAATATTTTTAAAAAGCTACTCAATACAAAAAAATATTATAACATTTTGCACCTAGTTATTTATTTTTTCTAAACTCATGAAATGAAGATTATTTTGCATAAAAAAACAACTCTACAGTCAGGTTTAGACCACCAAAAGACTTCTGACATGGTCTAAAAGTCTAAAAGTCTAAGCACGGTAGCGCTCAGATAGAAATGCCACTTTTGACCACTTGTCTAAGTACGGTTTACAAAAGGTCATGGCAATCAATCATTAAGTGGAAAATCATTAAAATAGTATTAATAGAGAAATTACATATACCTTATTATTACATAAAATAAAATAAAAAATCATTTATTGCTTTAAAAAATCAAACACAGAATCACAATTAGAATTACAGCTAGCAAAAGGTGATGGCTCAGCTTCTGCTGCCCAGGGCGAGACACCCCGGGCAGCGCTGATTTTCAGCCACCCCTGTTCCCTGAGGTGTTGTGCGGGAACTGGGAGTTAGTACCTCCGCGTACGTAAGTTCCCGTTTCAACAAATAATAACTGGGAGTTAGGGTGCTATGTCTTAATAAAAAAAACTTACAATATAATATAATAAAACTCTTAAATCACTACATAGTATAAAACAAAGTCGCGTCTGTTTGTCTGTTTGTCTGTATGCTTAAATCTTTAAACTTACGCAACGGATTTTGATGCGGATTTTTGTAATAGGTAGAGTGATTCAAGAGGAAGGTTTTTATGTAAAAAAAATCCCGAAATTCCCACGGGAACGGGCACAACGCGGGTAAAACCGCGGGGCGCTGCTAGTTAATAATAAAACACAATGACAATTAAGGGGATACATAATAATTATTAGTCAATTTTGTGTAATTATCAAGAATATCAATCCCTCCGTCTCTTGAGCTGCACGCACGTTGCTTAACATTTAAAGTGCTATCGTCAATTAAAACACGACATTAGAGTCTAATTTAAATATAATAAGGGTATATCTTATATATAAAATTCTCGTGTCACAGTGTTCGTTCGCGTACTCCTCCGAAACGGCTCGACCGATTCTCATGAAATTTTGTGAGCATATTGAGTAGGTCTGAGAATCGGCCAACGTCTATTTTTCATCCCGAAATTCCCGCGGGAACGGGTACAACGCGGGTGAAACCGCGGGGCGCAGCTAGTGACTAATAAATTCCTACCATAATATAAATGCGAAAGTTTCTGACGATGGATGTGTGTATCTTTATTACTCTCTCGAAAAAACCACTGGGCGGATTTGGACGAAACTTTACAGTAATATAGGTTATACATCAGAATAACACACGGGATACATTTTATCCCGAAATTCCTGCGGGACCTGGTACAATACGGGTAACACCGCGTTGTGTTCGTGAAAAAGTAACAAACATACATATTTACTCACAAACTTTCGCATTTATAATATTGGTAGGATTAGTAGGATTTAGGCACTGAATAAAATTAAGAATGATCGTGCAATCTATCCTTATATTAAAACTTTAGTAATAAAAAACACTTTGAACAACAAAAACTTTGAAAAACATACAAACGAATGACAAAAACAATAAAGGCTCATCTCACCGTAGATATCAGTACAGTAAGGATGAATAACTATTATACAAGACAACTTCACTCACATTTAATTAGACCCAAACTAAGCTCTAAGCTTGTGCTATGGAGTCTAACTGACACTACTACATACACAAATATTTTAGCTAACGTTACCCAAAATAAATGGTATACATACCAGTAACCTACAGGTTAGTCAAAATAATCTTCAGTTCATGGAGGCACCTTTTTATTTGTAGTTTTCTGTTATCGCTTGTCGCTCTCTTCTGTAGAAGCTTGAGCGACGAGCGGGGCGTGCGGCGTGCTAATACTTATGGCTATAAAGTTATAAAAAGTTATGACTTAAAAGTTATGAAAGTGAATAGGGTTTGCCTATGACATCATTGTTACTCACATGGAAGTTAGTAAAACTTAAAATAACTTAAATAAACTTCTTGAAGTGAGTTCTGAAGAACACTTGACTTAAACTGGTGATTTCGGAAGTGATTAAATATATTTGAAGTCGTATTGAAGTTTAAGTGGCTTAAAAGTTATAAGTTATAACCTAAAATTGACCTGCAAATTTATAAGTAAAATAATTCAAACATGTCAAATTTACTATTATTATTATTTTACTATTAAACATGTCAAATTACCGACAAGGTGTTAGAAAAAAAAGTTTTTTTCTGGTTCACCAATTGCATTTCTAGGAAAAGATGAAAAATAAAAAATAGTACTTACACATTCATACGGCTGAATATGTGTATAATGTGTTTGTAACTGTATCTAAAATGGTGAAAAATGAAGTTAACAAAATATGTACATTATGTGAATATGTGTGCAATGAAACGTGATCAATATAAAAAAAATTAAAAGTTATAAAGAAAAAAAACTATTAACAAAAATAAAAAGTATAATAGCATTACCTTGTAATGTCCCACTGCTGGTCAAAGGCCTCTCATCTCACTGGAGATATCAGTACAGTGAGGAGGATAAGTCATAATCACCACGCTTCCCAAATGCGGGCCGGTGAAAAAAAACCAAAAAATTTATAAAAAAGAGCTACGAAAAAAAAGAGCTAAAAAGACAAAAACTTATAAACAAAAAGGTTACAAGCCCACGCCGCACGCCTCGCCCCTAACCGCACACAGCACAATTATCCTTTTGTTGTTCATTTATACCAATTCATAGATTACTAGAAGTATCTAATAATTGAGAAGGACACCCTTCCCAAGGTTTTGGCGGGCCGGGAGGCGATCAGAACGATCAGACCGAATCGGCAGCCATTTTGAAAATAAAGGAAAGCATGCAAGAGGAAGCGAAACGGTTTGAAAAGGACCCCGATCATCCGGACTATTTTATGCAATAATTGTTTTTTCGTAACCTTTTTTTGAGACAGAGGGGTTATAAAGATGTTTTTTCATACCTTTTTTATTTTGTATTACTTTCGATTGTGGGGTTGTAGTTTTGAGAAGTTTTTTTAAATGATTTTCTTAACCTTTTTTTGGGTTATATGGGTCACAAACTTATTTTTTTGAATGTCAAAAGAGCTGATTAAAATGTCGTGGAATTCAGAAATATTAATAGCTTGGAAAAGGTTCTCAATTTATGTGGTTAAATTTTCATGTTCTTAACTTTTTTTTAAAGAGTCTGAATCAAAGTGAGTTCTTTACCAAACCACAAGAGATCTTACCTGGGGAATTATAAGTTGTAATCAATCATAACTTTAGACTCTTCATAATAGTTTTTAAAACCTTTTTCCTATCCAAAATTGGTTTAATAACCTATTTGTTACCCACAAATATTAACTCAGTGAAGTAATATTATCTTTATAACCCTTATTCTGTCTAAATGGGGTTTTCATAACTTAATTTTATCCCCTTCAGATATTTAAACTTTAAGTTCTTTGGGTTACAATAGCGTTTACCGTTTATTTTGCAATAATTATGTGTTTTAACCCGAAATGGGTTAGTTTTTGGGTTATTAACCGTTTTGATGTGAAACGGATATATCTTTTTTTATATTTTGAGTTTTTATCAGCTGCCAACTTACCTTTTTCGAAATATGGATATGGCTTTTTGTATCACCATATTCATGTCTATCCTGTACGAATTGTGGGATGAAAAGTAGCTATTAGCTAATTCTCTAAAAAGGGTCTATCATATAAAAAGGATTTTTTTTTCGAATACCTTTAATTTCATAAAAAAAAATATTTTTTTATTGAATGTTTGGCATAATGTAAAAGTTATAAGAAGCCGATTATTTTTTGGTTTAACTAAAATAGCCAGATTACAAATGATATTAAAGCCATATCCAATATTTTAATTTTTAATTGGAGATTAATAAAAACAAAACATATTTTTGATCTCAGAAATCGTTTTTTCCCTGTAAGTTGGCAGCCTTTATAAATATCACACGATCTGAATAAATAAAAAGTATGTATCATTATTTTTCTCGCGCACATTATAATTATGTTTTATTAAATAATAAAAATAATATATTTATTTATAACCTAGTTGTAGTTTTATGTAAATTGCTGTTTTAATTTCGAATCACAAATGTTTTGTACCGACTCGATTGAAAGAGGTTCTGTATTTGATGATATTGTGGTTTTTTTTCAGAAATTTTGAGTTTTTTTATATCTCGAATGATTAATGTATTTGTTTTATTCATTGATGTATTTTTCATAACTTTTTTTATTGTATTTGAAGTTGCATTTTGATAAACTGACATGAAATACATGTCCCTAATGATTGTTCTATATTATTTGTATGGTATTATTATTATGTATAATATTACATCTGGTAATGAGGTTCCAAAAATACGAGCACTTACAACAAAAAAAAAACGACAGTTTTTTAAATTTTAAATTTACTTGGGTATCAAAATACACCTTTTGTGGGAGTTACAGCGACACAAGTTAAACTCAAAATAATCTTATTTTTGTGTCGGGAGGCTGACTAATCGAACTTTATTGATAAAGACTACAGTTCTGTTTTGCGTTTTTCTTAGTTTATGTTGAATGCAAACAAATATGAAAGGTTCTCCAATCAAAGACAGTTAATTCTAGAGAAGACAAAGGTGATGGGGTAGGATAGGATGAAATCACTAAACATTTTCCCACTAAAGAGATTGTTGTCAATGGTTGGAAAATCGATTATAATCGTTAATATTTAACAACTCGCAAAAACGTTTTTTTTGTAATGTGGTGTTTTTTTTAAATTATTTTTGGAACCTTATTCTGAGTATTTCGGAAAAAAACATCTTCACAACATTTAAATGTAAAAATAAATATAATTTAAATTAATAAAATAATATTCTTCCATCATTAATTTTGTTTTTATTAGTGATTAAAAATAAAATATAAATTATTTAGATTTTTTTAAGCTCTATAATGTTCCTAGATTTGTATTTTTTTTATAAGAACAGTTTTTTGTTTTTTCGTGTTTTGGTAAAAATGTGGGTTGGTGTGTAATTATTTTTTATATATTTGGAGTCTAAACTACCAGTTTTGTAAACTACTGTATAATTATTTTTGACGTTTTCAAAGTGTATTTTGAAAATGGCAAAGTTATAAAGGTTACAACTTTAAACCGTACCATTTCTATAATGTAATTGGATTTAGTAAAGGTTATGAATTAAAAAATAAGTATGTGTCATATCTTTATTCATTTTTATTAAAACACGTTAGAATAATTCATTTCCGATATAAGTAAAAATGGTTTTTTTTATACATCATTTGCGTCGGAAAAGGCATTTATCAATAGTAAAAGGTAAACTATAGATTTTTATATTATTAAATGAAAATCTCTTCACAAAAATGTGTTTATTATTGTGTCTAAGAAAAATAAACAAATTTTGATAAAAAATGAGATTTTTTGATCTTAAAAAGACAGTTAAAATTTCATTTTTCATTTGAGTTTGCTTATTTTTCATGTAATTTTATGTATTTTTTGTGTATTTTCGGTTATTCGGTGAAATGTTTGTGAATATTAAGATTTTCGTAACATCACGAGATAAAACCGAAAGTTTAATATCAATATTTTTGCTAATATTTTTTCGTGTAACCGAAAATAAAACTGGTGTATTTAATGAGTTAAATAAATTTATATCGCTAATATAGCGCTGTAACTTTTTTTGGTATTTTAAAGTTAGTTATAGTAATATTTTTTGGGGTGTAAGGAAAAATTTGTATAAAATAGCTATAGAGATTCGGAAAGGTAGGGATAAGTTACAAAGTTACGAGAGTTTTTTCGCTCTGTCCATAACAAGTTTGGGTTCTTTTAGTGCCGAGAGGAAAACTGAATCGTCATAACTTCGGTGATAACTTTTTTCACCATTTTTTTAGGCGAAAAGTTACGAATCTCGACAGATGACATTTTTTCAAAAGTGTACATAAAAATGTATGAATTATTATAACGTTATTTTTATTTATATTCCGAAGTATTGAAATTTTTAATTAATTTATTACGAAAAAATTGAAAATATTTATTTTTATTTTTTCGAAACGGAATGTGAATAAAAAAATGTTGTTTTTGATATGAAAAATTTTTGGACGAAAAAAATAAATTAATATCAAAATGTTTTAGCTAATTTTACACTAAAGGACCCAAAAATTTGTAAATTTAACAATCAGCGGTAAAAAATATAGATTTTAAGTAAGAAATTAGTATAAAATTAGATTTCAATGCAAGATTTTTTTTATTTAATATTTTTTTTAAGATAGAGTGAGGGTTGTACGTTAAGATTTTATTTTAATTTTTTTTGTGAATTAATAAAATAAATATTTTTTCGTATCAGTGTAATGTTTATAAACTTAATAAATAGTTATTATATTATAAGTCGTTTTATTTTTTACCTTCTATCTATACTAATATTATAAAGCTGAAGAGTTTGTTTTGTTTGTTTGTTTGTTTGTTTAAACGCGCTAATCTCAGAAACTACTGAACCGATTTGAATAATTCTTTTTGTAATAGATAGCCACATTCAACGGGAAAGTTATAGGCTATTTTTCATCCCGAAATTCCTACGGGAACGGGTACAACGCAGGTAAAACCGCGGGGCGCTGCTAGTTTTAAATATATTTTCCCAAAAATTCCATACTTTAGATACAGGGTGTCATATAACTTTAATCCTACTACTTATGTAATATTATAAATGCGAAAGTTTGTGAGGATGTATGTATGTATGTTTGTTACTCTTTCACGAAAAAATTACTGGACGGTTTTGGATAAAACTTTACAGTAATATAGGTAATACATCAGAATAACACACGGTATACATTTTATCCCAAAATTCCCGCTAGTCTATGACTTAAAGAGGTAAATTTTTTAAGTTTGTTTATGTTCGAGCTAATCTCGGGAATTACCCGTCCGATTTGAATAATTCTTTTTGAAAAAAATGGCTACATTCAATGGAAAGGTGTAAAGGTTCATCCAAAGCCGGTCTATGGACATACATCCTCGCATTTATAATATTACTTTGTATAGATAAACCCCTTTTATTAATTTACTAGCTGTGCCCTGCGGTTGTACCCGCATTTATTCCGTCACTGCTTACCTTTTAAACCTTCCCTGGACTTTCATGAATATTTCAAGACCAAAATTAGCCAAAACGGTTCAGCCGTTCTCGAGTTTTAAGCAGACTAACGAACAGCAATTCATTTTTATAGATAGACTAGCAGCGCCCGCGGTTTTACCCGCGTTGTGTCCATTCCTGTGGGAATTTCGGGATGAAAAATGGCCTATGTTACTCGTGGATAATGTAGCTTTCGAATGGTGAAAGAATTTTTAAAAACGGTCCAGTTGTTTTTGAGCCTATTCATTACAAACAAACAAAGTTTTCCTCTTTATAATATTAGTGTAGATTAGGTGAATTGAGGGTAGTTCGCTAGTCAATACCAAGACATCGCATGTTTCGGCCATATGCTGTATTCTCACACACATTACGTTATGAAAATCACGACGCTTCATAAACTTGTAAATATTAGATTAGTACTGGTGCCGACAGAAGTTGGATGTAATTTTAACTACGCCTCGCCCCGGTCTCGTGGTTTGATTAAGCAATGTAAGCTCATTGCGATTGTTCAGCATCGTGCAGCTCGATCTTACTTGGATGGGTGGCCGATAGTGGCATTTATATCTGAGCGCTACCGTGCTTCGGAGGGTAGGTAGGTACGTAAAATTGTTCGTCCCGGTTGTATCAATCGTTAGACCACGATGGAGGCCTTTAGGCGGTCGAAAAATTCGACACCAGGATTGGCCAGTGACCTACACGATCTTACTGTTACTGGGCTACGCCAGAAGAAGCCATTTTGACAAAAATATTTTCACCGTTACTTTAAAATAAAACACTTCTGTAACTCACTGTACATGTCAACAATTTGACCATATTACAATTTCACCATAAATAATTCAAGCAAGTTGTAGACTTTGACAAATAAATGCGCGGGAAACGACGCCATTTCGCGGCAGCCATGTTTAAATAATCACGTCCCTTTTTACGGAGGATTGGTAAGTTTTATAAATTAAGTATATAATTTTGAATGGAAGTAGGCCTCATGGGTAGGCCTTTGTCTAATTTGAAATAAAATAATTTATTTGCGTTAATAGTAATTATCTAATACTAATACTATTAGAAAGAAGGTAAAATTTGTAAGTTTGTATGTTCGATTTTATCTTGAGAATTATCAGTCCGATTTCAATAATTATTTTTGTAATAGATAGCCACATTCAATGGGAAGGTTAAATAGGCTATTTTTAATCCCCAAATTTCTACGGGAACGGGCACAACGCGGGAAAAACCACGGGGAACGGCTAGTGATCTAATATAATAAGAAAAATTAATACCTATACATAATTAAAAATACAAAAGAAATATATTTTTTTACAAATTCAGCGTTTTTATATTATTTTTTACAAACAAGCGTGATGAATTTGGCGGAGACCTCGGGTTCGATTCCCGGGTCGATACAAAAAACATTTATCCTGCTCTTCAAACATGGCTCGTGTTTGAGATCACCAACCCGGTAGGCAAGCGTAGTGATTACGACATCCTCCTCACTGTACTGATATCTGAGTGAGATGAGAGGCCTTTGACCAGCAGTAGGGCATTACAGGCTAATACTTTTTTTAGATATATAGATAGTATAGTAATGTCCCACTGCTGGGCAAAGGCCTCTCATATCACTGAAGATATCAGTACAGTGAGGAGGATTAGGCACAATACTTTTAACTTTACTTTTTTAGGGCATCGCTTATCATACGCGGGAGCGAATGATGTTTGAAAAACTACGCATAATATTCTACGTATTTCTTGCGCTGTTCATTCCGTACTTGTTACAAGAATACATTTCGGCGATACTATTTCAAAAGTTGGGCCCTAAATGCAATCGATGTGGATCATGTGATTATTGACTACAAAATGGACGGGCACATTTTGATGTTTTTGCTACTCTTGATGGTCAATTTGGGGAGCGCTATTTCGGAAATTGGACTGAGATTTGGTAATTTTTTTTGTACCTAATATTATAAATGCGAAAGTTTGTGAGGATGGATTTATGTTTGTTACTCTTTCACGAAAAAACTACTGAACGGATTTGGATGAAACTTTACAGTAATATAGGTTATACATCAGAATAACACATGAGATACATTATATCCCGAAATTCCCGCGGGAACGGGTACAACGTGAGTAACACCGCAGGGTGCGGCTGGTTTATATTTTTAATGCTTTGGTGAGTGGTATGTGCACTCGCCTGCCAAGACTGGGGTCCCGTGTTCAATTCCCGGGTCGAGCGAAAACATGTTTCCTACTTTCAAACATGGCTCGTGTTTGGGATCACCAACCCGCAGCAAGCGTGGTGATAACGACATCCTCCTCACTGTACTGATATCTTCAGTGAGATGAGAGGCCTTTGCCCAACAGTGGGATAGTGCTTGTTTTAGAATATTTTTGTTTTAGTTAGTTATAGTACTTGGTTTTTTAATTATGAAGGTATGCCAGTATCATGCAAAAGACTTTAAAAAAAAAGACGTGTGGCACTCGGGGACTGCCGCTGTAAAGCTATTGCATAGTTATTTTTTATATCACTAGATGGCGTTAGTGGGGAGCGTGAGGTTTTTTCGTTAAGGAATTTCTGGATTCGGTCCCCGCGCTCAAGGCCCGCGATAGAAGCTATGCAATAGCTTAAAAGTATTCTAAGTACATATTGTAATTTAAAAATTTCTGCCAGTACAGTTTCTTTACTTTAAGTACTAAAAATAGATTTTATTGCAGTGCTGGTTGTCGAAAATAACGAACAAGAGTTATCACAAAATATCGCTAAATCAATAAAATATGTCGAAAAATCAAAACCGGGAGTAACAATATCAGAAAATATAATATTTTTGGACCGAGAGCACGAGGACGAATCATATAGAGTATGTAAGTAATCAATAATCTATACGGGTTGGTATCTATTGGACTTCGTCTCGATATGACTAGGTAGCCGATACGACATAATCGTAGTTTGACTAAATCTCGATTGGACTCGATCTCGATTGGACTTGATCGTTATTTGACCAGATCTTTGTATGACTAGATAGCGTTATGACTACTCAGTGTATTGTTTTGTGGGAGTACAGTTGTGTTCAATATGATGATGACTTTTAACTAAAGGGTCTACTCGGCCCGCCGGCTTAGACGACTACTACAAAAAAAAAATAACCCTAACCTACCGAATAGTACGTAAAAACAATTTTCTTACTATTCGGTAGGTTAGGGTTATTTTTTTTTGTATCAGTTACGTAAAAAAAAATAACCCTAACCTACCGAAGAGTGTGGTCGACTGAACCCGCGGGCTCAGTAAACCCTTTAGCGGTAGAGAGTGGTCGACTGAACCCGCGGGCTCAGTTGGCCAGACAGGTGGAACGACTCACCCACGCAAAAAATCGAAAGGGGTCATTCAGCCCGCGGGACGATTTTTATGTGGGATCAGATGACCATGAAGGCAAATAATCCAATCGAGTTAATACTTTTTGATACAATTGTACGTCATATAAATTATGTGGTCAATCTGATAAATAGTCATACAAAGATCTGGTCAAATATCGATCAAGTCCAATCGAGATCGAGTCCAATCGAGATTTAGTCAAACTACGATTATGTCGTATCGGCTACCTAGTCATATCGAGACGAAGTCCAATAGATACCAACCCATTCAGCCTGCAATGCTTTAACCAAACTGAGGGGAGGTTCACAAAGAGATTTTTGTGAGATATCCCCACCGGGAATCAAACCCAGAACCTCCGGATCGTGAGCCGAGCGCTCATACCACAAGACCACGGAGGCTGTTAGTTCACTGAAAACGTGACTGAAGCTTTTCCACTTCCAGTATGCTCGTCAATCTCTCAAGGAGTGACCATCATCATTGACGTGTCCTGGTCGCCATGGCAACGGGCCCAGGACCTGTCGAGTGACGCTGGGGTTCCTTACGTGAGAGGAATCCTGGGGTCTCAGGAGTTGGTGGCGGCGTTGGATCAGTACTTGGAGACGAGGAACGCTACAGATGCAGCGTATATCCTGGAAGACGAAGCTGGTATGTTAATTTGTAGTAGTGGCCTATACTCGGTTCGAGTAGGTCAGTGGCCAACTGATACTTACTCACTGATACTTACTCACTGATACTTACTCACTGATTCTTACTCACTGATACTTACTCACTGATACTTACTCACTGATACTTACTCACTGATACTTACTCACTGATACTTACTCACTGATACTTACTTACTGATACTTTCTAATTGATACTTACTACTGATACTTACTCACTGATACTTTCTCACTGATACTTACTCACTGATACTTACTCACTGATACTTACTCACTGATACTTACTTACTGATACTTTCTAATTGATACTTACTACTGATACTTACTCACTGATACTTTCTCACTGATACTTACTCCCTGATACTTAATAACTGATACTTACTGATACTTACTCACTGATACTTACTTACTGATACTTTCTAATTGATACTTACTACTGATACTTACTCACTGATACTTTCTCACTGATACTTACTCCCTGATACTTAATAACTGATACTTACTGATACTTACTCACTGATACTTACTTACTCTCACTATACAGAAGTGGACAAGACCCTGTATCAGCTGCTCCTCTGCTCAAACAGCCGCGTGTGGGCCCACGCCGGCCTCACGAGGGACTCGGCCCGCGCGGTCCGCACCATGCGGCCGGAGCCGAGCTTCTATGTACTGCTCGGGACCAGTGCGTGGGTCTTGGATACTTACAATAGGGTGAGTTTGGAGAAAGGAACATATGACTGCAGCACTCAGTGCTGAACAATCGATTTTTATATTTCACTAGCAACACCCCGCGGTTTTACCAGCGTTGTGCCCGTTCCCGGGGGAATTTCGGGAATTTTTATACATGAATCCTTCCTCTTGAATCACTGTAACTATTTAAAAAAACCGCGTCGAAATCCGTTGCGTAGTTTTAAAGATCTAAGCATACATAGGGACAGACAGCGGAAAGCGACTTTGTTTTATACTATGTAGTGATTTTTTATTAGTTTATATTATCAAAGTAAAAAATACAACCAATCTTAAGTGTATATACTTTACCAATAATTAATGCGACAAAGTCCTTCCCACCAGGCTGTGAAAGAGAAGCTAGTGAAACGTCCGTACAGATGGAACCTTGTCTTCACTGACTACGCCACCGGCACGTCAGACTTGAGCAATCTGATACTCCCCACTATGATACTGCATGTAGATGATAGCGAATGCTGCAAGTTGATGGGGAAGGAAGAATGCACGTGTTCTAGCATGGTTGAGGTGAGTTGACGGGTTGGGGAGGGGTTGGTGAGGTGGGGAGTGGGTTTGGGGTGTTGGGTAGTGGTTTTTGGGGAGTTGGGTAGTAGTTGGGGGGGGTTGGGTAGTGGTTTTTGGGGGGTTGGGTAGTGGTTTTTGGGGGGGTTGGGTAGTGGTTTTTGGGGGGTTGGGGTGATGAATAGTTTTGGTAAGTGCCAACATGCCAAAACTACTACCCGTTTTGGCATGTTGGGAAATACATTGCCATGCTGGGTATATGTTGGGGAGTAGTTTTTTGGGGTGTTAGGAAGTATAGTTAAGGAGGTGGAAGTGGGTAGTAGTTTTGGGATGTTTGACATCCTCCTCACTGTACTGATATCATCAGTGAGATAAGAGGCCTTTGCCCAGTATTGGGACATTACAGGCTAATAATTAATCATTTAAAAGACAAGTAAATAAATTCTCATAATTTTCTATTTCTTTTCACAGCGTAAACAGTTGATTTTAAATGCCTTGCTCCAATATATAACAGAAGTTTTATCAAAAATGGATGAGCAGTTGACTGTCCCAGTGGACTGTGATAATATAGTTAGTACTAACGGAACACGAGATAAGATATACAAGATTATTGTTGAAGATTCTTTTAATAACGAGAGTCTGTTTTATTGGGAACATGAAAGGTAAGTTTATGTTTAACTAGCCTTGCGTTTTTACCCGTATTGTACCCGTTCCCGTAGGAATTTCGGGATAAAATGTATCCCATGTGTTATTCTGATGTATTATCTGTATTAGTGTAAAGTTTCATTCAAATCCGTTCAGTAGTTTTTGCGTGAAAGAGCAACTTGTATGCTAGACCAGACGGAATGAAGTCGGTTTTTAAGGCTTCGGTACCCGTAAAGGGTAAAAACGGGACCCTATTACTGAGACGTCGCTGTCCGTCCGTCCGTCCGTCACCAGGCTGTATCTCAAGAACGGTGATAGCTAGACAGTTGACATTTTCACAGATGATGTATTTCTATTGCCGCTATAACAACAAATACTAAAAATAAAATAAAACAAATATTCAAGGGGGCTCCCATACAACAAACGTGATTTTTTTGCCGTTTATTAAAGTACGGATCCCTCCATGTGCGAGTCCGACTCGCACTTGGCCGGTTTTTTTATTTGTGAAGTTAGTTGTCTAACATAGTTTCTCCCACAGGTTCACCCTGCATGTTCGCAGCCGGTTCGTGCTGCACTCGCACACTGCAGCCGGCCTGCAGCGCGTGGCGCGCTGGTCGTTGGCGGACCAGTTCCGCTTGCTGCCAGGAGTGCAGCTGGAGCCGCTGAGGATGTTCTTCAGGGTCGGGACTGCACAGGTGGAGGAAGAAAAAATGAAATCCTGAGTAGTTACTAGAATTTGGAGATTTCGGTCGAATATGATTTAGTTTTGGAACGAAGTTCCTTATCGCGCGTTGCGAAAGGGGCTAGACGGAAAAAATGGTAACGACATTTTTTAGGCCAGAGAGGGACATACAGAGAAACTTGCGCACGCCAGAGAGAGACAGACAGAGAAACATGCGCGGCGCATGTTTCTCTGTCTGTCTCTCTCTCTCTCATAGAAAGCAAGCTAGATATTTTCGTTTCGTCTTTCTATTTCGCATTGAACAGTGTGGTGTCGCGACGATTTTTTTTGTTGATCATAAATAAACTTCGTTCCATCCGGGTGTCCCTTGACACCTCTCAAGTTTTTTTATTAACTTCAGTGGGATGAGAGGCCTTTGCCCAGCAGTGGGACATTACAGACTGATACTCCCTTACTTCCCAGGCCGTACCCTGGACCCTGCCGAAGCTGGACCCGTCGACTGGAGAACAGGTCTACTCTGATGATGGAGAGCCTCTGTACGAGGGTTATTGTATTGATCTCATTGAAAGACTGGCTGAGGTCAGTATCAAATTTGAATATCTTTCAGATCACTAGCAGTGCCCCGCGGTTTTACCCGCGTTGTGCCCGTTCCTGTGGGAATATCGGGATTTTTTATACATGTAAACCTTCCTCTTGAATGACTCTATTTATTTTAAAAAACCGCATCAAAATCCGTTGCGTAGTTTTAAAGATCTAAGCGTACACAGGGACAGACAGCGGAAAGCGACTGAGTTTTATACGATGTAGTGATGCGAAAGTTTATGTTTGAAAGTTTATGATACTCTTTCAAGAAAAAACTACTCGACGGATTTGGATGAAACTTTACAGCAATATAGGTTATACATCAGAATAATACATGGGTTAAATTTTACCCCGAAATTCCCGCAGGAACGGGTACAACGCGGGTAAAACCGCGGGGAGCTGCTAGTGTAAAATAAAAGTAGAGAATACTTTCGTACTTTCAGTTCAAAATACTTATCTGTTTATTTTTTTCAGACTATGGAATTTGACTACGAAATAGTTACCCCTAAAACGGGTACTTTTGGAAGAAAACTACCCAATGGTACCTGGGACGGGGTGGTGGGGGACCTTATGAGAGGGGTGGGTACCTCCCATATTATTTATTTATTGTTTACTAGCAGCGCTCCGCGGTTTGACCCACATTGTGCTCGTTCCCGTTGGAATTTCTGGAGGAAAATTAGCCTAAAAACTTTGCGTTGAATGTGGCTATCTATTACAAAAAGAATTATGGAATTCGGATTATTAGTTTCTGAGATAAGCGCGTTCAAACAAATAAATAAAATTAAAACAATCTCTTTAGCTTTCTTAACTACCTATATTAGTATAGATTTTTACTTCCTATTCCACAAACTATATTTCGCCGACGCCCAATTTCACCACGGAGTTTCACAGTCCAGACAAGCAGCGAAGACTACATTAAAAAAACAAAACAAAATGATTTAAAGAACACAACATTATATTAAATATACATTGTTTATATAATAACTTACTTATTGTTCTCGTACTTTTTCAATAAAATCGCTAGTAGTTGCATCATGATTACGACACCATAAATAAACCCATACCATTTCCCCGACCTTCCATTTCCCCGACCTACTATTTCATCGACGGTGTGTTCATAGAAACCTTTATTTCTTAGGAGACAGACATGTCAGTCGCTGCTCTCACGATGACGGCAGAGAGAGAAGAAGTCATTGACTTTGTTCCTCCGTACTTTGAGCAGACCGGGATACTTATTGGTAAGTACAAAGTATTTATTTACAACTAGCCCCGCGGTGTTACCCGCATTGTAACCGTTCCTGTGGGAATTTTTATACTTACAAACATCTTGAATCACTTTATCTACTATTAAAAAATAGCATCAAAATCCGTTGCGTAGTTTTAAAGATCTAAGCATGCATAGGGACAGACAGCGGAAAACGACTTTGTTTTATACTATGTAGTGATAAAGTATTTGTGTATGTGTATGTAGTAGTATCAGTTAATTAGATTCCATAACACAAGCTTAGAGCTTAGTTTGGGTCTAATTAACCGTGAGTGAATTTGTCCGGGTGTATTTATCATTATTTCTAGTGATCCGCAAGCCGACCCGTAAGACCTCTCTCTTCAAGTTCATGACGGTACTCCGAACTGAAGTGTGGCTTAGTATCGTAGCTGCTTTAATACTGACAGGATTCATGATCTGGTTGCTGGACAAATACTCTCCCTACTCCGCCAGGAACAACCCGGAGGCATATCCGTACCCATGCCGGTAAGTGTATCAACTTAATCCGTCCAGTAGATTTTTCGTGAAAGAGTAACAAACATATGTACATCTATACTAATACTTGCTGTGCCCCGCGGTTTCACCCACAGCGCATCCGTTCCCGTAGGAAATACGGGATAAATACTATTTATAACTCGAGAACGGCTGAACCGATTTGGCTGAAAACTGGTGGGGAGATAGCTTAGAACCAGGAGACGGATATAGGATACTATTTATCCCGTATTTCCTACGGGAACGGATGCGCTGTGGGTGAAACCGCGGGGCACAGCTAGTTTATAATAATAGTAGGTTTATATGGCTCTACATTGAACATATTCATTATATTTATAGGGAGTTCACCCTGAAAGAGAGCTTCTGGTTCGCCCTGACCTCGTTCACGCCCCAGGGCGGCGGCGAGGCCCCCAAGGCCCTGTCGGGGCGGACGCTCGTTGCTGCCTACTGGCTCTTTGTAGTGCTGATGCTGGCTACGTTTACAGCTAACCTGGCAGCCTTCCTCACTGTCGAAAGGATGCAGGTATCTATACTAATATTATAAAGCTGAAGACTTTGTTTTGTTTGTTTGTTTGTTTAAACGCGCTAATCTCAGAAACTACTGAACCGATTTGAATAATTCTTTTTGTAATAGATAGCCACATTCAACGGGAAGGTTATAAGCTATTTTTCATCCCGAAATTCCTACGGGAACGGGTACAACGCGGGTAAAACCGCGGGGCGCTGCTAGTGACTCTATAAGTTCGAGTAGGTCCGTGGTCAACCCTGGTGCAGGAGTTATTAGACCGCCTAAAGGACGACATGGTCTGACGAGTGAAACAACCGGGACCGACAGTTTAACGTGACCGAAGCACCGTAGCGTGAACATAGAAATGCCACTATCGGCCACCCGTCCAAGTAGGGGCCGGGCTGCACGTGTAACGACTATTTACATCCATAGAAAGTAACCGGGACCGACGGCTTAACGTGCCCTCCGAAGCACGGAATCATCTTACTTTTCGGGCAATCAGGTGATTCAGCCTGCAATGCCCTAACCAAACTGAGGACAGTCTCACAAAGTGATTTTTGTAAGATATCCCCACCGGGAATCGAACCCGGAACCTCCGGATCGTGAGCCGGGCGCTCAAACCACAAGACCACGGAGCGGTTAGGTAGTGGTTTTTTTTATTTGCCATTTTGTGTGCAGACGCCGGTATCCTCTCTGGAACAGCTGGCGAGGCAGTCCCGCATTAACTACACGGTGGTCGAGAGTTCCTCCATACACCAGTACTTCATCAATATGAAGTTTGCAGAAGACACGCTGTATAGGTAAACTTAGTTTACTCCCACCTGTTCTGTTGACAGAACTACTGGGACTTTATTTACCATTAGTTTTGTCCACAAAACAATTGGGAATACAATTCTCACTTGTTCTGTTGAGTAGTTCTGTTGACAATACTAACTATTCGGTAGGTTAGGGTTATTTTTTTTTACTAGATAAAAGTCAGGTGTAAAGCATAGTCTTTTAAGTCACAGAACTAATGGTAAAAAAAGTCCCAGTAGTTCTATCAACAGAACAGGTGGGAGTAAACGGTACTTTAGACTTACAATATCACTTTTTGCAAAGGGTGTTAATTTTTTAACCCCTATTCAAAAATAGGGGTGTTATAAGTTAATTTGTCTATCTGTCAGTGAACGTAGCTTCTAATTAATGCAAGAAATGAAGAATTAACAAAAACATCTCAATATGTGAGACATAGTTGTTGACGACGTGAGTGTCAATTATATATTTTTACGAGCAGCGACCTTTTACCCGCGTTGTGCCCGTTCCCGTGGGAATTTCAGGATGAAAAATAGCCTATAACCTTCCCGTTGAATGTGGCTATCCATTACAAAAAGATTTTTTCTAATCGGACCAGCAGTTCCTGAGATTAGCGCGTTCAAACAAACAAACCCTGCAGCTTAATAATATTAGTTTAGATTAAAGTATTGGTGCATGTGTTGTAGTAGTATCAGTTAGTTAGATTCCATTTCACAAGCTTAGAGCTTAGTTTGGGTCTAATTAACCGTGAGTGAATTTGTCCGGGAATTATATTTTATTGGAACGAAGTTCCACGCGCGTTGCGAAAGGGGGCTAGACGGAAAAAATGGTAACGACATTTTTTAGGCCAGAGAGGGACAGACAGAGAAACATGCGCACTCCAGAGAGAGACAGACAGAGAAACATGCGCGAGAGAGACAGACAGAGAAACAACTCTCTCTCTCTCTCTTATAGAAAGCAAGCTAGATATTTTCGTTTCGTCTTTCTATTTCGCATTGAACAGTGTGGTGTCGCGACGATTATTTTTGTTGATAATAAATAAACTTCGTTCCATCCGGGTGTCCCTTGAAACCTCGCAAGTATTATTTTATTTATTTATACGGCAAAACAACGTTTGCCGGGACAGCTTGTAACAAATATTATGTTTCCAGGGTATGGAAAGAAATAACGTTAAACGCGACGTCAGACCAAGCCCAATACAGAGTGTGGGACTACCCCATCCGAGAGCAGTACGGACACATACTGTTAGCTATCAACGCGTCCGGTAAGTGAGTAAAAGTAAGACGATTCCGTGCTTCGGAGCACGTTAAGCCGTCGGTCCCGGTTACTCTCTACGGATAGTAGTCGTTACATGAGCCGTGTCAGAGGCCTTTGGCGGCTCAATAACTCTGACACCAGGATTGGTCAGGGTGACCATCCACTCGATGAAGAAGATGAAGAGTAAGTTTGTACACCGCCTAAAGGACGACATGGTCTGACGAGTGAAACAATGGGGACCGACTGTTTAACGTGCCCTCCGAAGCACGGTAGCGCTCAGATAGAAATGCCACTATCGGCCACCCATCCGAGTAGGGGTCGAGCTGCACGTTGCTAACAATCGCAATTAATTAACATCGCTTAGTCAAACTACGCCACGATCGCAAACATTACTACACACTAGAAAATTCCTATTGTATGTGTCATTTAATATTTTTACTAACAGTGCCTTCCGGTTTACTCCGCGTCCGCGTCTGTTCCCGTAGGAATTTCAGGATGAAAATCACTTCACACCTTCCTCTTGAATATTGCTATCCGACACAAGAAGAATTATCCAAATCGGTTTGGTATTTTCTGAGATAAGCGCGTTCAAATAAACAAAAAATCTTTTTCAGCTTTATTATATTAGTAACTAACAGCGCGCCGCGGTTTTACCCGCGTTGTGCTCGTTCCCGTGGGAATTTCGGGATATTTTATACTTATAAACCTTCCTCTTGAATCACTCTATCTATTAAAAAAACTGCATCAAAATCCGTTGCGTAGTTTTAAAGATCTAAGCGTACATAGGGACAGACAGCGGAAAGCGACTTTGTTTTATACTAGTGAAGACGTAACTTTGTGCAGGTCCAGTAGCTGATGCAAAAACTGGCTTCGAACAAGTAAACGAGCATACGGATGCAGACTTCGCATTTATTCATGATTCTGCGGAAATAAGGTAAGTATTTACATGGATAATGGTCAATTATAACAAATACACCCGGACAAATTCACTCACGGTTAATTAGACCCAAACTAAGCTCTAAGCTTGTGTTATGGAATCTAACTCACTGATACACAAATACTTTATCTACACTAATATTATAAAGAGGAAAACTATGTTTGTTTGTAATGAATAGGCTCAAAAACTACATCTATATATATAAAATTCAAAGTCCTGACTGACTGACTGATAATCAACGCACAGCCTCAACCGCTACACCTAGAAACATGAAATTTGTCAGGAAGGTTCTTCAAGTGACGTAAGTGCATACTCAGAAAGGATTTTCGAAAATTCCTACGAGAACGGGCTCAACGCGGGCAAAGCCGCGGGGCGCTGCTAGTCTACCATATACACCTATCTAACTTTGCTTTCCCCTTAAGATACGAGATCACTCGGAACTGCAATCTGACTGAGGTAGGCGAAGTGTTCGCGGAGCAGCCGTACGCCATCGCGGTGCAGCAGGGCTCGCGGCTGCAGGAGGACCTGTCCCGTGCGCTGCTCGAGTTGCAGAAGGAAAGGTTTCTAGAACAGCTGGCTGCAAAGTGAGTACGAGAGACGGGCGCGCCTCCGTGGTCTTGTGGTCTGAGCGCCCGGCTCACGAACCGGAGGTTCCTGGTTCGATTCCCGGTGGAGACAATATCTCACAACAACCTCTCCCTAAATCGCCTAAAGGTGACGATATGGTCTGATGGTTGAAACTACCGACTGCTTAACGTGCCCTCCGAAGCACGATATCGCTCAGATAGTAATGCCACTATCGGCCACCCATCCAAGTAGGGGTCGAGCTGCACGTTGCTTAACAATCGCAAAAAGTTAACATCGCTTAGTCAAACTACACCACGAGCGGTACGCTTTACTGTAATATAATATACATCTGAATCGCGGGAACGGGAAAACGCGGGTAACACCGCGGGATGTGGCTAGTAATATCTAATCTTTATTTCCTAGATATTGGAACGAGACGGCTCGCCAATCCTGTCCGGATGCAGACGAATCGGAAGGAATCACTCTTGAGAGCTTGGGTAAGTTATCACTACATATTATACTAGCAGCGCCCCGCGGTTTTACCCGCGTTGTGTCCGTTCCTGTGGGAATTTCGGGATGAAAAATAGCCTATGTTACTCGTGGATAATGTAGCTTTCGAATGGTGAAAGAATTTTTAAAAACGGTCCCGTAGTTTTTGAGCCTATTCATTACAACCAAACAAACAAAGTTTTCCTCTTTATAATATTAGTGTAGAAAACAAAGTCCCCGGCTGCGTCTGTCTGTTCGCGATAAATTCAAATACTCTATCTATTACAAAAAACCGCATCAAAATCCGTTGCGTAATTTTAAAGATTTAAGCATACAGACAAACAGACAAACAGAAGACAAACAGATGCGACTTTGTTTTATACTATGTAGTGATGATTTTTTTGTTTGTTTTCAGGAGGAGTGTTCATAGCCACACTTTTTGGTTTAGGATTAGCAATGATAACTCTAGCCTGGGAGGTGTTCTACTACAAGAGAAAAGAGAAGAACAAAGTGAAATCACTAGACGCTACTGTCGAGAAAACAGCTTTCGGAGAAACCAAGAAAAGTCTCGAGGAAAAAGTCATCGAGAAAGTTGCGAAATTACGCAAAAGAGAGAAAAAAACAAAAAAATCTGTTACTATAGGCGATTCTTTTAAGCCAGCACAGAAAACTAATGTTTCGTACATAAGTGTTTATCCTAAAAACGAATATAGACCTTAATTTAGTGTAATTAAGGGTAGGTTTCGATTGTCGCGGTGCGGAGACCGATTACCCAATCACAGCGCATTGGTAGTGTCAAACAACGCATTGACATTGTCAAAATGCGAATTGCAACCATGACACCTAGCAATAAAGTAGCAAATCCTATGAATAAAATTAGTTCTCACTTTTCAAATGAGGCGTTATTCACCGAGACGTATTTTTTGCGCCGACCCGACATCTAGTTGTGTATTGTTGATCGAAGACGCGAGCCCTCACAAAGCTTAGCTTTTAGCTAGTAAACTAGAAAACTTTCACGCCTTTTAGTAAATAGTAACTGCCTAATTCATAACCGCTCTTTAACTAAAACACTGTTAGTGTTTTGTCTCTTTCGCTCTTTGGAAAACAGCGTATGTCAGAAAGCACTGACCTCTATATACACTGGACTGGCTGCTGTCATAATAATTTTGTGCCTATTTGAGTGTCGCCATTTTGGCGCTGTAGGCCACTGTAGGCAGATACGAATGTCCATGGAACTAAAATTAGTTATGTATTAAAGTCGACTGTGGTACCCCTATTTGTCAGAATTAGTTCTCGGGACACTCGCAGGGGCGCTTCAAATTGCCACACAAAATTAGCTGTCATTTGTATTGTAACAGCCAGTCCAGTGTGTATAGAGGTCAGTGGTCAGAAAGGGCAAATCATTTGCTAGCTTAGTTAGTAAATAAAACACAGCTTCAACTAACAAATATAATTAATTTATTTACAAAAAACAATGTTTATTTTTACTCCTAATCTTAAGTCTGAAGTACAATTAACAAGTTTATGCTAATACTAGCTGTGCCCCGCGATTTTACCCGTTCCCGTGGGAATTTCAGGATGAGAAGTAGCCTATAACCTTCCCGTTGAATGTGGCTATCCATTACAAAAAGAATTTTTCTAATCGGACCAGTAGTTCCTGAGATTAGCGCGTTCAAACAAACAAACTCTGCAGCTTTATAATATTAGTATAGATATATAATTCTACTGTACGTGTGTATGTCACTGAACTCCTAAACGGCTGGACCGATTTGAATTATTTTTTGTATGCGTCTGGGTGGCACCCTGGATGGTTTAGATTCACACTAGCGACATCTATTGGGTCGCGGGTGGAACCACGCGGGACAGCTAGTCTATAATGAATTTTCACGTTTATTTCACCAAAAAACCCGATCAGTAGGTTTTGATATAACAAAATTTTTATCTTCCAACATTTTTTTCCCAAAATCCACTTTGTATTTGTCCAAATTCAGGTACTCCCCGTCGTCAATATCTTTAATGAGCTTCTTCACATTATCTCTCGTTTTCTCGACGAAGCAAGCAGCCAGCTTCATGTCATGTTCAGCATTACGAAGTCCTATACAATATGCCCTGTGAACATACAAATAATCATCATTACATAGTATAAAACAAAGTCGCGTCTGTTTGTCGTTTGTCTGTCTGTCTGTATGCTTAAATCTTTAAAATTACGCAACGGATTTTGATGCGGTTTTTTGTAATAGGTAGAGTGATTCAAGAGGAAGGTTTTTATGTAAAAAAATTCCCGAAATACCCACGGGAACGGGCACAACGCGGGTAAAACCGCGGGGCGCTGCTAGTCTATCTATAATATAAAAATGAATCGCTGAATCTGTTGCTAAGCGCATAACTTCAGAACGGCTGCACCAAATTGGATGATTCTTTTTTTAATGTGTTCCTTATTGTCAGGACAAGGTTTTTATATAAGAAAAATAAGGAATAAAAATCTCAAAATTCCCACGGGAACGGGGGCGCTGCGGGTGAAACCGCGGGGCACAACTAGTTCTATATAAATAAAAATGAATTGCTGTTCGTTAGTCTGCTTAAAACTCGAGAACGGCTGAACCGATTTGTCTAATTTTGGTCTTGAAATATTCATGAAAGTCCAGGGAAGGTTTAAACGGTAAGCAGTTAGGAAAAAAATGCAGGTGAAACCGCAGGGCACAGCTAGTATTTAAATAAGTCGCCTCGGTGGTCTAGTGGTATGTGCACTCGTCTGCCAAGTCTTCTTCTTCATCGAGTGCAGGTCACCCTGACCAATCCTGGTGTCAGAGTTATTGAGCCGCCAAAGGCCTCTGACATGGCTCATGTAACGACTACTATCCGTAGACAGTAACCGGGACCGACGGCTTAACGTGCCCTCCGAAGCACGAGACTGAGGTCCCGGATTCAATTCCCGGGTCGAGCGAAGACATGTTTCTTACTTTTCAAACATGGCTCGGATTTGAGATCACCAACCCGCATTAGTCAAGCGTGGTGATTACGACATCCTCCTCACTGTACTGATGTCTGAGGTGAGACGAGAGGCTTTTGACCAGCAGTGGGACATTGGACATGTTTTCGCCAGATTCTATATTATTTTAATTATGTTTACTTCCCGAAATTCCTACGGGATACATTACCTGGAAGCCCGCGCTAACACAGCAGTCATAGCCAATATTTCAGAGCCTGCTTCAGCCAATCTTTGCAGCTCTCTGAGAAGAAAAAAAAACAATTTTATACCAATTTTCCTACGGGATAAACTAATAAAACTACTGGAATCCCTATAAATCACATATATTTACTAACCAACCCATTTCCCACTCATTATCCCAACTTATCCCACTTTTCCCGCGGTATACTCACGTGTACGCATGCTGCACTTCCTTCCCGTGTCTTCCCATCATAGTCTCACACGCGAACCTCATTCGTAGCACGCAGTACTCAAGTTGTTCTGAGACTTTTTTCAAAGATGGATGCAGATGCTCGGCGAGGTATAGATCGAGCTTGGGATCGTCTTTTTCCTGCAGGATAGAAGGTATAGGTGAACGAAGTATAAATATAAATAAATAAATACACCCGATCAAATTCACTCACGGTTAATTAGACCCAAAGTAAGCTCTAAGCTTGTGTTATGGAATCTATCTCACTGATACTACTACATATACATACACGAATACTTTATAACAATATATAATTGTCACCCAGACGTCGTCGCCAACAACTATGTCTTCACATATTGTTGACTCCGGGCGGGAATCGAACCCGCAACCCCTGACACAGTAAGCGCTCTCACTGCCACTGTGACAACGGGCTTGTCGAACATACATACATCCTCACAAACTTTCGCATTTATAATACTAGCCGCGCCCCGCGGTGTTACCCGCGTTGTACACGTTCCCGCGGGAATTTCGGGATAAAATGTATTACATGTGTTATTCTGATGTATAACCTATATTACTGTAAAGTTTCATCCAAATCCGTTCAGTAGTTTTTGCATGAAAGAGCAACAAACATACATCCATACATCCATCCTCACAAACTTTCGCATTTATAATATTATTAGTATTTCACTAACTTGGTGTCTATTAGCGAACGCCTTCCTAATGATGAAACTCGGGTGCATGAGCGGGTTTCTAATTTGTTTGATCTCCTCGGCCATTGTCTTACTGGCGTGATGTATGCCCGCCACAGCTGGAAGAAAGCATTAGCCTGTTATTCGTCTCGGTGGTCTAGCTAGTGGTATGTGCACTCACCTCCCAAGCCTAGGTTCCTCCTCAAACAACTTTTTTTTCTTATAGACATCCCTTATCCCACCTAAAACACCTCTATCCCCACCTAAAATACCACCGCCCGACCAAAACACCTCTATCCCCATCAGAACACCTTTTCCCTCACCAAAACACCTCTTAATGTCTCACAGCTGGTCAAAGGCCTCTCATCTCACCTCAGATATCAGTACAGTGAGGAGGATGTCGTAATCACCACGCTTGCTGCGGGTTGGTGATCTCAAACACGAGTGCTTGAAAAGTAGGAAACATGTTTTCGCTCCGGGAATTGAACCCGGGATCTCAGTCTTGGCAGGCGAGTGCACATACCACTTGACCGTTAGTAGAATATAATATACTAGCCGCGCCCCGCGGTTTCACCCGCATTGTACCCGATCCCGCGGGAATTTTGGGATACAATGTATCCCATGTGTTATTCTGATGTTTAACCTATATTACTGTACAGTTTCATCCAAATCCGTCCACAAGTTTTTTCGTGTAAGAGTAACAAACATACATACATCCATCCTCACAAACTTTCGCATTTATAATATAAGTAGGATTTATTCCGCACTAGCAGCGCCCCGCGGTTTTACCCGCGTTGTGCCCGTTCCCGTGGGAATTTCGGGATTTTTTTTACATAAAAACCTTCCTCTTGAATCACTCTACCTATTACAAAAAATCGCATCAAAATCCGTTGCGTAGTTTCAAGATTTAAGCATACAGACAAACAGACAAACAGACGCGACTTTGTTTTATACTATGTAGTGATTACCTATGAACACATTGGCTCCATCCAGCGTTTCTCCTCGCGACGCCAGCAGCCTCATATCCTCTAACATCTGCGAGCACTCCTCCTGTTTGTCCAGCGCTGGGATCGACAGGAGTTTGAGGGCAGTCGACAGACCGTGGGATGTCATGAAGTTTCTGAATTATTACATTAAATGTGTATATATGTACAATGCGATTAAAATAAGAATAGGACCGGGCCTAGCGCCATGTTGTGACGTCACAACGGGAACTTGGTATAGTGTGCAAAAAAAGAAATGTTAAAAAATATTGGCTTGTTTTATATTGTAATAGCACGTACTTTTTTTGCACACTATACCAAGTTCCCGTTGTGACGTCACAACATGGCGCTAGGCCGGTCCTATTCTTATTTTAATCGCATTGTATATAAATGTAAGGAATGGGCGGAGGCCTTTGCCCAATAATGGGATACCTGAACATAATCCGTCCGTACTGTAGTGATATCTCCGGTGAGATGGGCGGCCGTTGCCCAGCAGTGGGAAAAGGCGACCAGTGAATTAATAAATAAAAATAAGTTTGTAGAAGTATTCGTCTCGGTGGTCTAGCTAGTGGTATGAGCACTAGCCTCCTATGCCTCTCTTAAACACCTATATTTTCTTATTAACATCTCTATTCCCCACCTTAAACACCTCTTCCCCACCTAAATAACCTCTTTTCTCATCTAAAACACCTCTTCCCCACCCAAACATCTCTGCCCCCACCTAAAACACCTCTTCCCGACCAAAACACCTCTATCCCCACCTAAAACACCTGTTTTCTCATCTAAAACACCTCTTTCCCCACCTAAACACCTCTATCCCCACTAACACATCTATCTCCACCTAAAACACCTCTATTCCCACCTAAAACACCTCTTCCCCACCCAAACACCTCTTCCCTTACCTAAAACACCTATTCCCCACCCAAACACCTCTTCCCCTACCTAAAACACCTCTTCCCCCACCAAAACACCTCTTCCCCCACCAAAACACCTCTATCCCCACTTAAACCACCTCTTCTACTAACCTGCACATAGCCAGTTCCACTTGTACATCGGGCTCGGTGTATCCGTCGAGTAGTCCAGCGGAGAGATACTCCGCGCTCTCGCCCGCGTATAAGTCTAGTAGGGCATCGCCAAGCGTGGCGCGGATGAGAGAGAGCTCGGATAGCGGTTTGCCTGGAGGAGAGATAGGTGTTTGATAGATATTGTGATGAGATAGAGATTGTGGTGAGATATATATGATTTTAAATATAGAGTTTGGAAGTAGAATAGTATGTGGTTTTTAATTAGAGAAATGTGGTACATTGATATACATATAATTATGCTACATAATAATATTAAAAAAGTATGGATGGATGTATGGATGTATGTTTGTTACTCTTTCACGCAAAGACTGCACAACAGATTTGGATGAAACTTTACAGTAATATAGATTATACATCAGAATAACACATGGGATACATTTTATCCCGAAATTCCCGCGGGAACGTGTACAACGCGGGTAACACCGCGGGGCGCGGCTAGTACATCCATCCTCACAAACATTCGCATTTATAATATTAATAGGATAAATGTGATAGTTCCTAATAGTGTTTACCTCCGAAAACTCTCGGCTTGACGTAGTCACAGACTGCCTGCACTGCCTTCTGCAGTCTGACGCGGCACAGCGTGGCCGCGTAGAGTCGGGACAGCGCTAGCGCGTCGGCGAGTTGATCTTCAGTGCAAGCGTCTAGCGGGGTGGCTGGAGTAAATAGTAAGTACAATTAAGACTTCAGTCATTTCGTGCAGGTCACTGGCCAACCCTGGTGCCGGAGATTTTACACCGCCTAAAGGACGACATGGTCTGACGATTGAAACAATCTCCGAAACTAACGATCCGATTTGAATAATTCTTTTTGTAATGGATAACCACATTCAACGGGAAGGTTATAGGGTGTTTTTCGTCCCGAAATTCTAACGAGAACGGGCGCAATGTGGGTAAAAACGCGGGCAGCCGCTAGTATGTATATAAATCCATCTTACTATACACAAAATGGGCCCATCAAAGATGCCTAATTGCGGATGAAACCGCCAACAGTAACTTCTTCTTCATCGAGTGGACGGTCACCCTGACCAATCCTGGAGTCACAGTTATTGAGCCGCCAAAGGCCTCTGACATGGCTCATGTAACGACTACTATCCGTAGAGTAACCGGGACTGACGGCTTAACGTGCCCTCCGAAGCACGGAATCATCATACTTTAACAGTAACAATCAGTTTTAGCCCCATAGAGGCTCTATTGAACGTAAATCCATATTACCTGGAGTATTGTTGAAAGTCACAAACGGGTCCTTGGAGATGACTCCGTGAGCGTCCGGGTGCACCAGGAACGCTCTCAACCGAGACCCTTCCACTATACATAACACAAGCTGGTATCCCTCTGTGTGTGCGCATACTTTCTCTCCAGTTATACGCCATACACCTGAAAAGAATTATAGTGAGAAACTAGCAGCGCCCCGCGGTTTTACCCGCGCTGTACCCGTTCCAGTGTTAATTTCGGGATGAAAAATAGCCTATGTTACTCATGGATAATGTAGCTTTCGAATGGTGAAAGAATTTTTTAAAACGGTCCAGTAGTTTTTGAGCCTATTCATTACAAACAAACAAAGTTTTCCTCTTTATAATATTAGTGTAGAAGTGTAGATATAAGGGCGTGCTTCTATTGAAGCCGAGTGAGCTGTGCGGAGCTCAATCGATAACTTAAACATGCATTGAATTTGTAAAAAAAGTAGTCAAAAGTAGCTTCTTCATCGAGTGGTCAACCTGACCAATCCTGGTGTCAGAGTTATTGAGCCGCCAAAGGCCTCTGACACGGCTCATGTAACGACTACTATCCATAGAAAGTAGCTAAGAACCTTTCTCTTACTATTCAATAGGTTCTTATAAAGTATTCGTGTATGTATATGTAGTAGTATCAGTGAGTTAGATTACATAATACAAGCTTAGAGCTTACTTTGGGTCTAATTAACCGTGTGAATGTTTCCAAGTGTTTATTAATGTTATACCTTGCCCGTCCATATCAGCAACCGTCCTAAAATCAGCCTGAGTGAGTCTCTCAGACACTCTCTCTTTAATACACAGAGAAATTGTCTTATTTCCTTCAACTAGATCGTCAATCACTGCATTGTAGTGTTCTTGGTTTAAACCGATTCTTAAGGCCTGTAAACCCACCCAGTGGTCGCTCAACTCCTGCCCCAGCTCAAAATCTTGGCTTATCACCTCTAAATAACGCAAACTTTCAGTGCAATTTGCTGCTAGGCCATTTTTAGTGAGACTCACTGGCGCAGCAAACATTTTGGTTAGTTTTAATATGTTGCGGCGGTCTTCTTTTGTTTTTTCTGAGTCTGAATACACTTTTTGGATTGCGATGAGGCGTTTGTCCATGGCTTCGGTTTCTTCTTTGTTCAAAATCTCGGGGTAAGCGAGGATATCTTTATTGAAAATTGATACGAAAACATCTTTCATGAATGGCGGGATTTTAGGTTTTCTCCGTTCTGTACGTTCTAGAACTTGTATGTCTTCGAAGTCGAACTTTTCTTCTTGGACTTGAGGCTGTGATGTCTGAGAGGAATTGTAGTTTGCTGCTGAAAATCTGAATTTTCGTAAAGATACTTTGTTGCGGCCGGTCGTCGGTATTAAACACAGTTTTCGGGCAATATTCATGGTTGATAACAATTGAGTACAGTTGAGTTTTATTAGATATTGCAACTATATGTCTTTAATTAAAATTAATAACTCGTTTATTATTATTTCTTCCAGAAAATGCAATGTTTTGCGTAACTTTCAATGAGGTTAGAAACAATTAAAAACATTCGTCAAAGTGACAAATGATAATTGTCCAACTGTAATTTTGACAGTGACATTGACAAAAAGATTATTTAGTTTTATTAACGAAATGGTCAATGTTATATTTTTTATTCAGCCTCAGCCATTGTACCAAATTCATAAGAATTGCTCACAATGTTTTTGAAATTCCGGATAATTTTATCCCCTTTTAAATAGATAATATAAAAATCATTTTATTCAACGAAACCACAATCAGTATTTAAAATAATCTTAACTCCTTCTCTTATTGATAATAATAAAGTTGGCATTCAAAATAAGCCTGCCAGCTCATGAATACAAACAAAAGGTTTAATTAAACTTCTAAAATTATATCTCTTAACTTATAAAATGAAACAAATTCAAAACATGTCCAATTTTAAAGTGAAATCCACTTTCCAATTTTTATTTCACACTTTCCTTCCCCAAACTACCTCTTAAAATATCCAAAGACAATAGCTACCTTTTTTATTTTCAGCCCGCAATAATTACAAATTTAACCCAGCAAAAAGGTTCTAATTAGCGGATTGTGTCTATACATAATACTAAGTAGGTTTTAATTACTTGGTCGAATATAATTTTTATTATTTGGTAACACCGAAGGGGGGGGTTTAGTGATGTCACCTTTGTTAATGTAACGAAATAACATTTAGTAACGGTATAGCGAACGTACTCGTACGTACTATCGGCTTACTCCGGGGGCGGCAAACTACGCGGTTAGCCGCTCTAAGAATAAGAATAAGAATAAAATTTCCAATTTTAATATGGATTTTTCTGTTTGTACGCAAACTAATAACCGCAACTAAATTTCAACCGCGGCGATTGAAGGACGTTTGCAGCCTGATTCGCGTCTGTCCGCCATTTTTATATAGGTACACTAGCTGGCGGATTTTAGTTTGCCTCCATGGCGATCAGCCGCAATTCCGTTTCGTTTCGTTCCTTTTGAGGTTCTAATACCCCTGGTACCTTCTTTTTTACGAAAACAATTTAAATTAAACAATTATTTGATTCTGCTCCGAACTTATATATACATTGCGGAAGGATGAATGAATTATTTAATTTCATCAATAAATATTTTTTATTTATTTTTGTCCTAAAAACTGTACCTTGGTAATAAAATGGGATTTAATATAATAGTTACTTTTTTAAATAACGTAACGTTAGTGTACATAGAAATAACATAGAAATACCGTTACTTAAACAATTCCTCAACGGAATCCCTACAACCCTCGACCCGAGAAAGGGATGAGGTGAGCCATAACCACCCCGTATCCTCCCCTTGAACACGATTTGGAAATTTGAACCCTATATTAAGGATAAAAGGCTTGAAATGGTGTAAAGGGTGAAAATTAAGATATTTTACATGTACACGTATATGGTACCCATGAAATATCCAGTGGGTATCCTTAGTCGGGAAGGAAAGATCTTTTCCCTCAAAAAAGCGTTCCGCTCAACAATGAAGTTGAAAATGTTATGAAAAATCATGATTTTATCATGTTTCCCTGCATTTTCATCATGAAAACCCGAATCAAATAGTTCATATTAACAATTAGTGCGTAAAAATGTGTAAGAAAGTGATTTTTACTATATAAGTGTGAGGTTGTGTGTGTGAATGAATAAAAATTCATGTTTTGGACCCGATGCGCTTTGATGGTAAGGAAATCGCTTATTAATCTTAGCTGCGATGAAATAACGTTAATAATCTATAACTTGCTAAGAAAATACTATTCTTTCCTAAAGTAAAAAGGTTATAATGCTATCGATATAATTAATTAACGTAATTTGACGGGGCTTCTCGGTATTCGATACAAAATTTTGCCCCTCCCTATATTGTGCTATTTATTTTTAATTCGGGATTTGTTTTTGACCAGTATTACAATTAAAAATATGACTTGACCCAGCAAAGTTTACATAAAAGAGGTTATTATGATAATGAATAAAACCTTTATGTAGATAATGTTCATTTGTTAATATTTATTCATTATTTTAAATATTTTGTTTTATTTAATTTTTACTTAACTTAGCACATTTTTAATTTTTATAATATTACTAATAAGTACCTTCATAATATAATTTCCACATAGGTAACTAGTATTATTTATTTAACTTCTAAAATATAACTTACCTACATAAAATATGTAGGTAATGCATAGGTCCATAGATAAAACAAATATTTAAACAATCTATCGCATAATGTTGCCATTCCAAGAACATGCATTCGCAAAGAACCTTATTTAAAAAAAAGGTTTTTATTAACTCGTTTTCTACACAATGTACAAACATTCATTTGAAATAGTATTTGAGTAAATTGTGAGCGTATTTCGTAATTTATTTTACACTATGTAATCCACGCCACCCGAATACAAGGATACCATAAAACTTTAGATACAATATTGTATTTCTCACCTACATCTACCGCGTATCTATCTAAGTACCTATCACTACACAGTTTTTTAAAACAAAGTCGCTTTCCGCTGTCTGTCCCTATGTATGCTTAGATCTTTAAAACTACGCAACGGATTTTGATGCGGTTTTTTAAATAGATAGTGTGATTCAAGAGGAAGGTTTATGTGTATAAAAATTCCCGAAATTCCCATGGAAACGGGCACAACGCGGGTAAAACCGCGGGGCGCTGCTAATAGATTATAAGATTCGTCGTTTTCATACCAGGGATGTACTAAGGTAAGTACTAACAGCCAGGGGGCTAAGATCCAACTCAAAATAAAAGTCCTATCTTAATGTAGTGCTCGTGGCGTAGTTCAATGTTAGTTCATTGCGATTGTTAAGCAACTTGCAGCTCGGCCCCTACTTGGATGGGTGGCCGATAGTGGCATTTATATTTGAGCGCTACCGTGCTTCAGAGGGCACGTAAAATTGTCGGTCCCGGTTATTAAAATTGTCAAACCGTCAAAGGTCTTTAGGCGCTCTAAAAGTCTGACCACACGGTTGGCCACTACTCTATTCGATATGATGGTGATGAATTCTCTCTCTCTCTCTTCCTGGCTATGTGTCCCACATGCATGGTGGTGGGGTCAGCCTTCCTTATTTTTCTCCTCCACTTCGCTCTTTCGACGTCGTCATCGCAAATCTTGCACTCAGCCATATCCTTGGACACTACATCCGTCCGTCGTTTTTCCATTCTGAATTTGTTAAATAAATATATTTCTTGTTTTAACAGAAATTTTGGATAGCCAAAGTTTAGCCTAAATAAATAAAATTGAAAAAGTTACTAAGCAAACTTTCGGGATTGTCGCCCCGGGCGACGCTAATCCTAAGACCTTTTACCCCCTACCCCTTGATCCTTCATCCTAGATCCGCCCCTGTCCATAAACTAAATAAAGGTAGCCCTTCAAAACAAGATTGAACAAGTTATATTAAAAACAAAGATCAGAGCAGAAATTAGCAAACTCCTCGAAATAATCTCAAATTATAATTGAATACAAACTTCGTGTTAAAGTTTCTGTGATTTCCATAATCTGGGGCTTTTCATACCTTCACCAAAAAGGTACATAGATATTTCATCACGTGCAGTACCCGTTTTCGCGGGAATTTTGGGATGAAATGTAGCATTATACCTTCCTCTTGATCGTGACTATAAATAATCTTATCTTTTAATATTACGCCTCGGTGGTCTAGTGGTATGTGCACTCGCCTGCCAAGACTGAGGTCCCGGGTTCAATCCCAGGTCGAGCGAAAACATGTTTCCTACTTTTCAAACATGGCTCGGGTTTGAGATCACCAACCCGCATTCGGCAAGCGTGGTGATTACGCCTGAAACCTCCTCACTGTACTGATATCTTCAGTGAGACGAGAGGCCTTTGTCCAACAGTGGGACATTACAGGCTAATACTTACTTTTTTTTAAATATTAAAAATGCGAAAGTTTTTGAGGATGTATGTGTATGTAGTATGTACTCTTTACCTAATACTCTTTCACGCAAAAACTACGGAATGGATTTGTATGAAACTTTACAGCATAGTTATAGGTTAATCAGAGTAACACATGGGATACATTTTTACCCTGAAATTGGTCTCACAATTAAAACAAGCAGCTCCGACCGCACGGTAGTGCTCAGATAGCAATGCGAATGCAAAATAAGTGTTGCGTTTGCATCGGTTTGTCACCTGAAAATCCTTTGAGCCGCATATTTCTAATACGAATACTGATCAATGTTCAAAGTACTTCAACGCCTTTGATTTCTGAATGTAGCAGATTTGAATATTCATTTCATCTCATTACTTTTTCCTTAAACTGTTGGAACGAAGTTCCTTATCGCGCGTTGCCAAAGGGGGCTAGACGGAAAAAATGGTAAGTAACGACACTTTTTAGGCCAGAGAGGGACAGACAGAGAAACTTGCGCACGCCAGAGAGAGAGACAGACAGAGAAACATGTTTCTCTGTCTGTCTCTCTCTCTCTCTTATAGAAAGCAAGCTAGATATTTTCGTTTCGTCTTTCTATTTCGCATTGAACAGTGTGGTGTCGCGACGATTATTTTTGTTGATTTATACTAATATTATAAAGCTGAAGAGTTTGTTTTGTTTGTTTGTTTGTTTGTTTGTTTAAACGCGCTAATCTCAGAAACTACTGAACCGATTTGAATAATTCTTTCACTGTTAGATAGTCTATTTATCGAGGAAGGCTATAGGCTACATTTTATCCCGAAATTCCCACGGGAACGGGCACAATGCGGGTAAAACCGCGGGGCGCTGCTAGTAATAAATAAACTTCGTTCCATCCGGGTGTCCCTTGACACCTCTCAAGATTTTTTTTAAAACACGGTTTATACTCGTATGACTTGCTACCATTATAACGGAACAATTTATATAAATGCAGCTAGCTTGCTCCACCCCTACTTGGGTGGCCGATAGTGGCATTTCCATCTCAACACTACAATGCTTCGAAGAGCACGTTAACCAGTCGATCCCGGTTGTTTCACTCGTCAGACCATGTCGTCCTTTAGGCGGTGTAACAACTCCGACACCAGGGTTGACCATTGACGTACACGATATGTATTAATGAACTAGCTGTGCCCCGCGGTTTCACCCGCAGCGCCCCCGTTCCCGTGGGAATTTTGAGATTTTTATTCCCTATAAACCTCACGGAGCCCGGGACATTTCCAACGAATGCAAAACCGTGGAAATCGGTTCGTGCGTCCTGGAGTTATAGCGTCAGGAAGGGAAACCCGACTTATTAAGCTATTGCATAGCTTCTATCGCGGGACTTGAGCGCGGGGACCGAATCCAGAAATTCCGTAACGAAAAAACCTCACGCTCCCCACTAACGCCATCTAGTGATATAAAAAATAACTATGCAATAGCTTTACCGCGGCAGTCCCCGAGTGCCACACGTCTTTTTTTTATATAGTAGAAGATATGCTCCGCAGGTGATGGGAAGTCAAGCCGGTGCGGTGATGATTCAATATGAACTGGTGGCTGCTGATCGCTTGGAACGCTGTCTCCGTGTGGTGTGTGGCCGGCATCGCGCCTGTTATTAACATAGGTGAGTTGTGTTATGCCCGGGCCACACATACGAGAAATGCCATAAATTATATAGATAATGGACGTATACCGTAGGTGTAGCCACGACTATACGTGATAATTTGACAATTACGTACAGATGTAGTGAATAATCCTTTCCTTTCGTATTTTCTCGGAAATGTTCGTTTTTGTCTTACTACTTCACTCGCACTCAGTACCCATCGAGACAACGTCAAACGGGCAGTTTGACATTTGACATTGATAAGTAAAGTATGCGATTTATTTGATACCTACACGTAATTTAATAATACAGTAATTCATAGACACATCGGCACCATTCGAGTGTTATCGTTGTTCCGAGTTTTGCCGATAGGAAAGGATTATTCACTACATCTGTATGGCGTAGGCGATAGCTCGAGTGGCGGTACATCAATGAGAGAAAGAGACAGTTTAAGTGTATCCACCCACTTTATTGCATTAATTATTGAGATAATGGGCATTGACATTAAGCGTAAGTGTGGCCCCAGCATTAGTAGATATTTAACAGTGTTTTGTCTCTTTCGCTCTTTGGCAAATAGCGTATGTCGGAAAGAGACAAACCAGTTCATAGGTAAAGCGTTTATGAAAAAGGCACTAAGACATTTTTAAGCTATTGCATAGCTTCTATCGCGGGCCTTGAGCGCGGGGACCGAATCCAGAAATTCCGTAACGAAAAAACCTCACGCTCCCCACTAACGCCATCTAGTGATAGAAAAAATAACTATGCAATAGCTTTACCGCGGCAGTCCCCGAGTGCCACACGTCTTTTTTTCATAATGAGACCGCTTTTTATTAAAAGAATGTGTTTCCCAGGGGCAATCTTCACGGAAGACGCTCGGGGAGGCAGTTCGGAACTGGCCTTCAAGTATGCGGTGTACAGGATCAACAAGGAAAGGACTCTGCTCCCGAACAGTACTCTAGTGTACGACATACAGTACACCCCCGATAGGGACACCTTCCAGACGTATAGGAAAGGTAAGATCGACCAGTAACATTAAATGTATAGGTACTTCTTCTTCACCGAGTGGATGGTCACCCTGACCAATCCTGGTGTCAGAGTTATTGAGCCGCCAAAGGCCTCTGACATGGCTCATGTAACGACTACTATCTGTAGAAAGTAACCGGGACCGACGGCTTAACGTGCCCTCCGAAGCGCGGAATTATCTTGCTCTTCGGAGAATCAGGTGATTCAGCCTGCAATGCCCTAACCAAACTGAGGACAGTCTCACAAAGATATTTTTGTGAGATATTGTGCCCACTGGGAATCGAACCTGGAACCTCCGGATCGTGAGCCGAGCGCTCAAACCACAAGACCTCGGAGGTTATTAATGTATACTAGCCGACCCGGCAAACGTTGTTTTACCATATAAAAATGAAGGGGTGGACCACCCTAATCACTATCAATTGAGATGTAAGCTATCCTATCTTTCAAGTTGGATCAAATTGCACTTAAAGATACACGTTACATACTTATACATCGCCAAATAATCTACTTAAAATTAACCTTAAAATTAACCAAAAACAAAGCCCCATTTTGCTATCCTGAAACTTTCACAATGATTCCTGAAACTCGTATATTAATAAACCCGAACAATGCCTCTGAAAAAACTGAAAATTTAATACAAAACTGAAGAGCTCTCCGCGTTTCCGGTTTCAGAGGCGCCATTTTGTTTGGACACTTCATGACATCCTTTTTGGCGCGAAAAAATTACTTTAGTGTGGCTTTTTTCGAGGGCTTTCGGTATTGTATAACTTGTTAAAATAGGTATATAATGTTGTTTATATTATGTACTAGCAGCGCCCCGCGGTATTACCCGCGTTGTGTCCATTCCTGTGGGCTTTTCGGGATGCAAAATAGCCTATGTTACTCGTGGATAATGTAGCTTTCGAATGGTGAAAGAATTTTTAAAAACGGTCCAGTAGTTTTTGAGCCTATTCATTACAACCAAACAAACAAAGTTTTCCTCTTTATAATATTAGTGTAGATACATATATTCTTGAAGCCTTTGTAGCACTCGTGGCGTTAAACTAAGCGATGTTAATTCATTTCTATTGTAAAGCAACGTGCACCTCTGCTCCTACTTGGATGGGTGGCCGATAGTGTCATATTTGAACTGCGAATAATTCTGTTTTTAGATATATACTAGCTGCGCCCCGCGGTTTCACTCGCGTTTATACCCGTTCCCGCGGGAATTTCGGGATGAAAAATAGACGTTGTCCGATTCTCAGGCCTACCCGATATGTACACAAAATTTCATGAGAATCTGTCGAGCCGTTTCAGAGGAGTTCAACCACGGTACCCGTTCCCGCGGGAATTTCGGGATGAAAAATAGACGTTGTCCAACTCTTAGGCCTACCCGATATGTACACAAAATTTCATGAGAATCGGTCGAGCCGTTTCAGAGGAGTCCAATTACGCACCCCGTGACACGAGAATTTTATATATTAGATAGAATGCATAAACATAGAAACCTCTTCGCTGTACTATTCATAAAAACAGTATTAGTTTGTAATTTCCTACTGCTGAAGATATCAGTACAGTGAGGAGGATTAGGCACAATCACACACCTAATGCGGGTTGGTGATCTCAACATGTTTGAAAAGTAGGAAACATGTTTCGCTTGACCCGGGAATTGAAACCGGGATCTTGGCAGGCGAGTGCACATACCACTAGACCACCGAGGCGTTCATAGGGTACTCATGCGTTAATTAGGCTATTCATAAGTTATCTTTCTTTAAAAAATAATTTATTTTAAATAAAATATAAATAAAAATAAGTTTTTTTTTCTTTATTTATTCCAGCGTGTGCCCAGCTGAAGTCGGGTGCTATCGCCCTGTTCAGCGGTGAAGGAGTGATGCTGGGGTCCACCCTCTCAGCTACGTGCAAGACGCTCCACTCTCCCCACTTCTTAGCTGCACCTGCATTGACACATTGTAAGTACTGGCTTCTTGTAAGGCGACGATTACACGTAAAGTATTTACTGTGATCCAACAGTAAATATCACGTATCGTGGTATTTACTGAACGTGTAACCTAATGTATTGATGGATGACAGTATTTATTGATGGATTTCTAGATTTCTTGATTCTGTAATGATGATCTGTCAGATTTATGATTAAAAAAGGTGTTACTATTGTCAGAAGTGTTATATTGTTCTATTAATAAATACTGTACGTGTAGGCTGGTGTATTAATCCATCAGTAAATACTGTAATCCATCAATAAATACTGTATTGACGGATCACAGTAAATACTTTACGTGTAATCGTCGCCTAAGCGAACACTGCTCATTGTGAATTGAAGCTTCGTTTACGGATACACTTCGCTTTTATTTTTGAAAATATCTGACGTTTCTCCTTGACAGGAACGGTATGAAAAATGTATTTGGCCGGTAGTGGTATTTTTATTTGAGCGATGCCGTGCTTCGGAGGGCACGTTAAGCAGTCGGTCCCGGTTGTTTCAATCGTCAGACCATGTCGTCCTAATGCGGTCTAAAAATACCGAAGCCCGCGTTGGATACTAACCTACTCTAAATTTATACTTATACTTTAAGGTGCTCCCACACTGCTGTTATAGAATGTTAAGTAACGTTAGTAAACATTTGTTAGCTAACATTTAATCACCAAAGTCAAAAAATGTTTTCATGTTAGTAAATGTTAATTAACATTTTTGAACAAAATTTTGTTTGTAAACATTTTATACAGGTGACGGCGGGGTATGCGGTGAGTCGGGGGCCAATGCCAGATTCATCCATCAGTGTAGGAGCACTTATAACATATAACAGTTCCTAACAAAATGTAAGAATTGACAACATTTGTTAGTAAATGTTTTAGTGTTCAAAAATGTTTATAAACATTTTGTAACAGCAGTGTGGGAGCACCTTAACACTATAATTCTGCCAATTAAATTTAATCCTTATCTTACAGCTAATAGCTCACAGTTTACCGTGAACCTGTACCCCCCAAGAGATTTGATGGTCAAGGCATTCTTGGATCTAATTAGTTATTTGAATTGGACCAGAATGGGGGTAATTTACGAAGACTATGGATATGGTAAGCAGATTGTTTATTTAAGATTAAATTTTTACTGAGACTTCGCTGTCCGTCCGTCCGTCCGTCACCAGGCTGTATCTCAAGAACGGTGATAGCTAGACAGTTGACATTTTCACAGATGATGTATTTCTATTGCCGCTATTAAAATAAAACAAATATTCAAGGCGGCGCCTCATCTATATCACTACATATTATAAAACAAAGTCCCCGACCGCGTCTGTCTGTTCGCGATAAACTCAAATACTACTGCACGGATTTTGACGCGGTTTTTTTAACAGATAGAGTGATTCAAGAGGAAGGTTTATATGTATAAAAATTCCCGAAATTCCCTCGGGAACGGGCACAACTCGGATAAAACCGCAGGGCGCTGCTAGTATTAAATAAAATCTCACGTTTCTTATTATTTCCCAGGGGAACTGAACCTAATATCGATAGCTAGTGATGGCCGTGACATGTACGCTGTCCGCTGCCACGACTCGAAGGAGTACAGGCGAGCGTTGGCCCTCCTCAAGGCGCAGGGTATCGGCAACATCTTCGTGGACACAGACCCGAGGAGAATACGGCAGCTGGCTAGAGCTGTGAGTATCTGACTTCCGTACCCAGGCGGCAAATATGTACTTCCTTAGTCGACACTGACCTCTATTATACACACACTGGACTGGCTGTGACGATACAAATGACAGCTAATTTTGTGTGGCAATTTGAAGCGCCCCTGCGAGTGTCCCGAGAACTAATTCTGACGTTCACTGGGTACACAGTCGACATTAAGTCATAACTAATTTTAGTTCCATGGACATTCGTATCTGCCTACAGTGGCCTATAGCGCCAAAATGGCGACACTCATTTGACGCGTGCGACGCGTGCGCCCGCTTAACGCAGTGTTGACCCATAAGGTCACAGACTTAAATGACCTTTAAGTCTGTCAACATTTCAGACAAGTGTTCATGTGATGATTTTAATAGTCCTGCTTTTATTACAGATACTTCAGCTGCAAATGAACAACGAACACTACCACTACGTCTTCACGTCATTTGTAAGTATTTCAGCACTGGATGAATGTTTTATATACTACTAGCTGTGCCCCGCGGTTTCACCCGCAGGGCCCCCGTTCCCGTGGGAATTTTGAGATTTTTATTCCTTATTTTTCTTATATAAAAACCTTGTCCTGACAATAAGGAACACATTAAAAAAAGAGTCATCCAATTTGGTGCAGTCGTTCTGAAGTTATGCGCTTAGCAACAGATTCAGCGATTCATCACTGCATAGTATAAAACAAAGTCGCTATTTTTGTCTGTTTGTTTGTCTGTATGCTTAAATCTTTAAAATTACGCAACGGATTTTGATGCGGTTTTTTGTAATAGGTAGAGTGATTTAAGAGGAAGGTTTTTATGTAAAAAAATTCCCGAAATTCCCACGGGAACGGGCACAACGCGGGCAAAACCGCGGGGCGCTGCTAGTTTTTTTATAATAGATAGTGATGATGATTAGCAAGATGGTGCTATAGACATGTTCCTCCCCAGGATATGGAACTGTTCGACCTGGAAGACTTCCTGTACAACCGAGTAAACATGAGCGGTTGGCGGCTGGTAGACCGCGGCTCCGACCGCGTGCAGGAGTCGCTGCGCGTCATGGAGAAGTTCCACCCCATCGGCGCGTCTATACTCATTGGAGGGCATATCAAGGTAGGGGGCGACGGATGTATGTTGGTACGAGAGGTTGAAGACTTTGGTTTGAGAGAGCTGGATTATAGATGGATGGATCTTCTTCTCCATCGAGTGGATGGTCACCCTGACCAATCCTGGTGTCAGAGTTATTGAGCCGCCTAAGGCCTCTGACATGGCTCATGTAACGACTACTATCCGTAGAGAGTAACCGGGACCGACGGCTTAACGTGCCCTCCGAAGCACGGAATCGTCTTACTTTTCGGGCAATCAGGTGATTCAGCCTGCAATGCCCTAACCAAACTGAGGACAGTCTCACAAAGAGATTTTTGTGAGGTATCCCCACCGGGAATCGAACCCGGAACCTCCGGGTCGTGAGCCGGTTGCTCAAACCACAAGATTACGGAAGCTGTTAAATGGATGGATGGAGGATGGATGGATGATAGATTATAATATCAGAATAACATATGGAATACATTTAATCCCGAAATGCCTGCGGGAATAGGTACAACGCGGCTAAAACGGGACACTAATAGTTATAAATAGAAAGAGGTTATTCTCGTTTTTGTAGTTTCTCCTAAACTTATTTATTAAATAAATGAATCCCATCATATGTTGTAGACGGAACCAGCGCTCCTATACGACGCTGTACAAGTGCTGGCCACAGCGCTGGCTTCCACAGAACACGTGACCGCTGGCGAGGTGTCGTGTGACAAAGAAACTCCTTGGAATCACGGGAGAGCATTGTTGGATAATATTAACAAGGTTCGTTGGAATCTGTCAATGTCCTCCTCACTGTACTGATATCTTCAGTGAGATGCCCTGATGATTAGTGAGAGCCCTTTGAAGCAGTGTAGCGGCCGTGGCGTAGTTTGACTAAGCGATGTTAGTTCATTGCGATTGTTAGCAACGTGCAGCTCGACCCCTACTTGGATGGGTGGCCGATAGTGGCATTACTATGTGAGCGATATCGTGCTTCGGAGAGCACGTTAAATTGTCGGTACCGGTTGTTGCAATTGTTAAACCATGCCATTAACCTATTCGCACTTACTTTTACTGTACTGATATCTTCAGTGAGAGGTGAGATCTTTGCTTTATGTTGGGATGAAGATATTTGTGTACGAAGGGGTAATATGTGCAATTCATTGGATAGTATGTTCAATTTATAGAATAATATGTACAATTAACTGGGTTATATGTTCAGTCAGGTCAATTGGATAGTTTCATTAAACAATATTTGAATAAATAATAATACTTAGATTTAGTAGTTTGTGCACTAACTATATGTTCGAAAAGTAAAATATAAACAGACCACATAAACAATGTAATCGCCAGTATATTTCAATATGTGCGAACATATTACACATATAGTTAATTAACACACATATTTTCATCTAACAACATTTATAAACAACAATGCGAACATATCACACACACTATAGTTAATTAACACACATATTTCCACCCATCAATATGTGCAAACATATCACACATATTCCTCTTATTTCAAGCCCACACCCGCCCATATTTGCAGGTATCAGCCCACGGCCTCACCGGTCCAATATCCTTTGAAGACGGCGTCAGATCCAGTTTCCACCTTCAGCTGATGAGACTCTCGGGAGGGGAAGGGGGTGGGACGGTGATGTCTGGGCACTGGACTCCCACTGATGGGCTTAATATCACCGATCCAGCGGCGTATATACGAGACCCGCCGCCTAATGTCACTTTGACAGTAGTTACTGTGGAAGTAAGTGATGTTTTTTTGGTGTTCGATGGATGTGGATGGATGTTTGAGATATGCTGTCTAATTTTACGGTTTTTTCATAATGGTTAGTTATGCTTGGTAATTATCGGTAACCATATTACTGAGACGTCGCTGTCCGTCCGTCCGTCTGTCACCAGACTGTATCTCAAGAACGGTGATAGCTAGACAGTTGACATTTTCACAGATGATGTATTTCTTTTGCCGCTATAACAACAAATACTAAAAATAAAATAAAACAAATATTCAAATGGGGTTCCCATACAACAAACATGTTTTTTTTCCGTTTTTTAAAGTACGGAACCCTCCGTGCGCGAGTCCGACTCGCATTTGGCCGGTTTTTGTCATTCCAAGCGATGGTTCTTAGCAATATTTGGTAGTAATCGGTTCAGCCGATTTTTTATAAAGTTTTTTTAAATTTAACACAGCTATTACCCCGTTTTTAAGTAGGCCCTTTTTGGGATTTTTAATTAAATCCCTTGTTTTAACAGGAGAAACCCTACGTAATGGTGAAAGAAGGGTGGAACCTCCAAGGGAACGCGCGGTTCGAAGGATTCTGCATAGACCTGCTGGCGCGGGTGGCTGCACGCGCGGGCTTCCACTACCGCTTGCGGCTGGTGCCGGACAATATGTACGGTGCACGGGACCCGGATACGGGTCACTGGAACGGGATCGTACGGGAGTTGATGGATAGGGTGAGTGTGGGTAGGGGGTAGTAGGTAGGGGGGGGGTTATAGGGTGATGGGTAGTTTTATGGTTTTATTCTACTAATCCCTACTATCACTACACAGTATAAAACAAAATCGCTTTCCGCTGTCTGTCGCTATGTATGCTTAGATCTTTAAAACTGCGCAACGGATTTTGACGCGGCTTTTTTAAACAGATAGAGTGATTCAAGAAGAAGGTTTATAATGTACCTACTTATATAAAATTCCCGAAATTCCCACGGGAACGGGCACAACGCGGGTAAACTGCGGGGCGCAGCTGGTAATATTATAAATATAAATGTAAGTTTATTTGTTACGCTTTCACGCCAAAACTTCTGAACCGATTTGAATGAAATTTTGTACACACTTGTCCATAGCCTGCGAAAGGACATAGGCTACTATTTATCATGAACACAGGGTTGAAAGAGGGATTAAATGTATGGAAGTGCGGTTATTTCTAAAACGACTGGACGTATTGGGATGAAACTTGACAGTAATATAGGTTATACATCAGAATAAGAAATGGGATACATTTTATCCCGAAATTCCCACGGGAACGGGTACAACGCGGGTTAAACTACGTAGCGCGGTTCTCATGAAAATACTAATGTCAGTTGCATATTTTTATTTTATAATATTTTTTTGGATTTTTTCAGAAAGCCGACATAGCTGTTGCCTCTATGACCATAAACTATGCGAGAGAAGCTGTCATAGACTTCACTAAACCGTTCATGAATTTGGGCATCGGAATATTATTCAAGGTTAGAGCAATTTATTATTTTTATATTTCGCCAACCCTGGGTGTCGGAGTATTTACACCGCCTAAGGACCGACACTGCGTTAAGCCTGCGAAAGTTTGTGAGGATGTATGTATGTTTGTTACTCTTTCACGAAAAAACTACTCCACGGATTTGGATGAAACTTTACAGTAATATAGGTTAGGTATACATCAGAATAACACATGGGATACATTTTATCCCCAAATTCCCGTGGGAACCGATACAATCCGGGTTACACCGCGGGGCTAGTATATTATATTAATTTTCTGATCATTTTCTTCCCAGGTGCCCACCTCTCAGCCTACGCGATTGTTCAGCTTCCTCAACCCTCTGGCCATTGAGATATGGCTGTACGTGCTCGCTGCCTACATATTAGTTTCATTCACTCTCTTTGTAATGGCCAGATTCTCTCCCTATGAATGGTAAGTAATTACAAAACAATTGTATTGTAAATTGTTTTACTTATGCTCGTATACTCCGGGCAATAAGACATTTAAAATAACATAAGGGGAGCCATATATTGATGGAGATCTGGGGTTAACTGTCACTACATATTATAAAACAACTAGCAGCGCCCCGCGGTTTTACCCGCGTTGTGCCCGTTCCCGTGGGAATTTCGGGAATTTTTATACATAAAAACCTTCCTCTTGAATCACTCTACCTATTACAAAAAACCGCATCAAAATCCGTTGCGTAATTTTAAAGATTTAAGCATACAGACAAACAGACAAACGACAAACATACGCGACTTTGTTTTATACTATGTAATGAAGTCCCCGGCCGCGTCTGTCTGTTCGCGATAAACTCAAATACTACTGCACGGATTTTGACGCGGTTTTTGTAATAGATAGAGTGATTCAAGAGGAAGGTTGCTTTGCAAAAGTTGCTTTCCGCTGTCTGTCTCTATGTATGCTCAGATCTTAAAAAAATCCAAAATTCCCACGGGAACGGGCACAACGCGGGTAAAACCGTGGGGCGCCGCCCGCGTTGTGCCCGTTCCCGTGGGAGTATTGGATTTTTTTAAGATCTGAGCATACATAGAGACAGACAGCGGAAAGCAACTTTGTTTTATACTATTTAGTGAAATGAAATTGAGTATACAATATATATCTATTTAAAAAATGCCTTATTAGAAGTATACAGGACATTGTCAGTGCTGGTTAGCAGTGGGCTGATATATCTCTTAATTTGCAGGTCCACGAGTACCCACATCTGCGGGCACGAGACGAAGCTGTTGACCAACCAGTTCAGCGTATGCAACTCATTCTGGTTCATCACCGGCACCTTCCTGAGGCAGGGCTCTGGACTCAATCCTAAGGTAAATCCTGGACCTAGTAATATTATAAATGCGAAAGTTTGTGAGGATGGATGTATGTTTGTTACTTTGAATGAATAGCCACATTCAATGGGAAGGTTATAGGCTACTTCTCATCCCGAAATTCCCACGGGAATGGATATAACAAGGGTAAAACCGCGAGATGCTGCTAGTTTTCTTATAAGAGTGGGTACACACGTACGTACATGCGCGACGAGCATGTTTCATCCGAGCATGACTATCTACAAACATGCTCGATCCTGCGTCTACACGTAAAAGCTTGCTCGAAGAACATGTTTAATGTGCGTTGAAACTCTCGTTTCAATCTTGTTCGAATCGAACATTTTGGTTGGCTTCGAGCATTTGTCTTGAGACTTGCATGGTACACACGTTCGTACTTGCTCGAGATCGAGCAAGTTTATCGAGCAAGTACGTACGTGTGTACCCACTATAAGGTTTTTGTGTTCATAACACTAGCTTAGAGGTTACTTAGGGTTTAATTAATCGTGTGTGAATTTGTCCGGGAATATATCTACGAGTATACTGATATTATTAAGCTGCAGAGTTTGTTTGTTTGAACGCGCTAATCTCAGGAACTAATCGTCCGATTTGAAAAATTCTTGTTGTAATGGATAGCCACATTCAACGGGAAGGTTATAGGCTACTTCTCATCCCGAAATTCCAACGGGAACGGGTGCAACGCGGATAAAACCGCGCGGCTAAGCAAAATAAATTACATCATGATCTTTTCATACTACAGACGACTCCAATCCTCATCGTGGGCCACATCACTACTCTAGTATAAAACACTAGCAGCGCCCCGCGGTTTTACCCGCGTTGTGCCCGTTCCCGTGGGAATTTCGGGATGAAAAATAGCCTATAACCTTCCTCGATAAATAGACTATCTAACAGTGAAAGAATTATTCAAATCGGTTCAGTAGTTTCTGAGATTAGCGCGTTTAAACAAACAAACAAACAAAACAAACAAACAAAACAAACTCTTCAGCTTTATAATATTAGTATAGATAAATTAGCTTTCCGCTGTCTGTCCCTATGTATGCTCAGATCTTCAAAACTACGCAACAGATTTTGATGCAGTTTTTTTTAATAGATAGAGTGATTCAATAGAAACGTTCATACGTATAAAAATTCCCGAAATTCCCACGGAAACGGGCAAAACCGCGGGGCGCTGCTAGTTAGTTATATATAACATAACCACAGGCGACTTCAACCCGGATCGTGGGCGGTATCTGGTGGTTCTTCACGCTGATCATCCTGTCGTCGTACACGGCGAACCTGGCGGCGTTCCTGACGGTGGAGCGCACGGTGCTGCCCGTCCAGTCGGCGGCCGAGCTGGCGGCGCAGCGCAGCGTGCACTACGGCACGCTCAACGGCGGCTCCACCATGAGCTTCTTCAGGGTAAGTTAGTATAGGTATAGTAGACTCGTAAGCCTAGTTCGCATTAAGCTTGTAATTTTGTCGAGTAGCGAGTAGTTTAGTAACTAAAATACTCGCTACTGCCCCAAAATCGTTCGCACTTCGTTCGAGTACAGTTTACAAGTGAGTGGTGTTTTATAAAATGAACAGTCTACATTTCTACGAAATTTTTTCGATAACTAATGTACTCGACTAATTCGACAGGTTCGGACTTGTTTAGCCGGCGAACTAGTGAGAACGGACACGTGGTGGGGGGTCCTACTCGCCTTCAAAAATAGAATGAAATGGATCGACTCGACTAAATTACTTACTAACCTACTAGACTAAATTTTTGGTGTTCAGACATGTTTAGCTACTAAATTACTCGCTACTCGACTAAATTACTAGCTTAATGCGAACTAGGCTGTAGTTTGAGTAAGCAATGTTAGTTTTTAAGCAACGTGCAGCTCGACCCCTACTTGGATGGGTGGCCGATAGTGGCGTTTCTATCTGAGCGCTACCGTGCTTCGGAGGGCACGTTAACTTGTCGGTCCCGGTTGTTTCACTCGTCAGACCATGTCGTCCTTTAGGCGGTGTACAAACTCCCGACACCAGTGTTGGCCACTTACTCTTCTTCTTCTTCACCGAGTGGAGGTCACCCTGACCAATCCAGGTGTCAGAGTTATTGAGCCGCCAAAGGCCTCTGACATGGCTCATGTAACGACTACTATCCGTAGAGAGTAACCGGGACCGACGGCTTAACGTGCCCTCCGAAGCACGGAATCATCTTACTTTTCGGCCAATCAGGTGATTCAGCCTGCAATGCCCTAACCAAACTGAGGCCAGTCTCACAAAGTGATTTTTGTGAGATATCCCCAACGGGAATCGAACTCGGAACCTCCGGATCGTGAGCCGAGCGCTCAAACCACTAGACCACGGAGGCTGTATGGTTGGCCTCTGACCTACTCGAACATCATAGATAGTTAGATTTTATCTGACGTTTCGGGCTCACAGAAGACCTGTCTTCTTACTGCAAAGGGGCCGAAACGTCAGATAAATATGTAAAACCAAAGCGAAGTGTATCCGTAAACGTAGATTCAATTCAAAATGAGTAGTCGCTTTGAACCAATAAGAAAACTGCTTTCACCTTCTCCAGGATTCGAACATAGACATCTACCAAAAGATGTGGCAGCACATGTCCACCGCGTCACCGCCAGCGCTGGTCTCCTCGTACGAGGAGGGCGTGCGGCGCGTGCTGGCCGGGAACTACGCGTTCCTGATGGAGTCCACCATGCTGGACCACCGCGTGCAGCGCGACTGCAACCTCACGCAGATCGGGGGCCTGCTGGACTCTAAGGTCAGTTTGGAATCTGAGGTCAGTTGAAATTCTGACGTCAGTTTGGACTCTAACTTCAGTTTGGACTCTAACGTTAGTTTGGACTCTGACGTCAGTTTGGACCCTGACGTCAGTTTGGACTCTAACGTCAGTTTGTACTCTAACGTCAGTTTGGACTCTAAGGTCAGTTTGGACTCTAACGTCAGTTTGGACTCTAACGTCAGTTTGGACTATAACGTCAGTTTGGACTCTGACGTCAGTTTGGACTGACCTGAAAACAGGAATTTTTGGTTACTTTTTGTCTCATTTCCAGGGTTACGGCATAGCAACGTGGAAAGGCAGTCCTTGGCGAGACAAGATCTCTCTCGCTATCCTGGAATTACAGGAGAAAGGGGTGATCCAGATCCTGTACGACAAGTGGTGGAAGAACACGGGGGATGTTTGTAATAGAGACGGGAAGGACAGCAAGGCTAACCCGCTAGGGGTGCAGAATATCGGTGAGTTATTATTTACAGGTTTTTCTTGGCACAGAACCTTATAGCTCTATTATATTAGTTAACGTTCCGCAGTTTTACCCAGGTTATGAACAGCCTCCGTGGTCTTGTGGTTTGAGCGCTCGGCTCACGATCCGGAGGTTCGGACAATATCTCACAAAAATCTGTTTGTGAGACTGTCCTCAGTTTGGTTAGAGCATTGCAGGCTGAATCACCTGATAGCCCGAAAAGTAAGACGATTCCGTGCTTCGGAGGGCACGTTAAGCCGTCGGTCCCGGTTACTCTACGGATAGTAGTCGTTACATGAGCCGTGTTTGGCGACTCAATAACTCTGACACCAGGATTGGTCAGGTTGACCATCCACTCGATGAAGAATCCCGTGGGGATTCCGGGGTGAAAAATAGCCTATAACCTTCCTATTGAATGTGGCTATACATTACAAAAAGAATTATCCAAATCGGACTGTTCGTTTTTCAGATAAACGCAATCAAACAAACAAAAAATAAAACTCATAACTTCTACACCTCTTTTACCTTAGGGGGAGTATTCGTGACGTTGCTCTGCGGGCTGGCGCTGGCTATAGTGGTAGCCATTTTGGAGTTCTGCTGGAATACCAAGAAGAACGCCTCGCAAGGAAGACAGTCACTCTGCAGTGAGATGGGAGAGGTGAGTCATGTGTTTATGTCAGACTACCCGACCCCCCGCTGTTACCCGCGTTGTACCCGTTCCCGCGGGAATTTCGGGATGAAATGTATACCATGTGTTATTCTGATGTATAATGTATGTTACTGTAAAGTTTCAACGAAATCCGTTCAGTAGTTTTTTCGTTAATGAGTAACAAACATACATACATCCTCACAAAAATTCGCATTTATATTATTTTGTATAGAATTATTTAATTTAGGTAAATATAAAAAACATGTTTCGGATGGGTGGCCGATAGTGGTATTTTTATGTGAGTGCTAGCGTACTTCGGATGGCACGTTCAATTGTCGGTCCCGCTTATTTAAATCGTCAGACTATATCAGGCGTTTAGGCGGCTCAATAACTCTGACACCAGGATTGGTCAGGTTGACCATCCACTCGATGAAGAAGAAGACAATAGGTACGTACAGTTTTTTTATTGAAAAACCTTTCGTCTTCCCAGGAGTTACGCACAGCCATGCGAGGCGGTTCCTCCACCAGAACAGTCCTCCGAGCTGGATGCTCCAGATGCTCTCCAGCAACACACGTGCCTCCAGCGCCTTCCAGATATGAAGTAAGTTCATAACATGCATGTAAATACACGCCATCTGTTAGCAGTTGGTCGAACTAATTCAAAAACTTACTGTCATATACTTGTTGCCAACGCCATCTATTAGCATTGAATGAGACTAACTTGGTTTAAACTTGTTTGTGCTTGTTATTAGCGCTATCTATGAAGTTTATATTGTACTAATTTAGTACACTATTAAGTTAATAGATGGCGTCGTTCTGTTAGACAATTTTGCGTTGGCGCTAATTTGACTGTCTCCTCCAAGGTACAAGAGTCATGCGGCGGTGGAGTAGAGTTGAAGGAGTTGGTGTGGTCGTAGCGGCGCGCGCGGGGCCCGGCCTCCGCGCCCGCCTCGCCACACCGACACCACACACACGGTAAGACACGACACGGTAGATAAGACACAGTAAGATTATATGTCATGGTAAGATATGACACGGTAAGATATGGCACAGTAAGCCATGATACGGTAATACAAGACACGGTAAGATACGTCACGAAAGATATGACACGGTAAGATATGACACTTAGACATGACACGGTAAGACATGACACGATAAGACACGACACGATAAGATATTATATGGTAAAATAAGACACGACAAAACGTAAAAGTAAGACAAGACACTATAAGACAAAACACGACATGCCGAGAAACGAAAAGACACGACACGGCTAGAATAAATAAATAAATAAAACATTCAAAAGACAACACACGTTGAGCTGACAAAGACGTAACGCACACAACACTGACACAACACAAAAGGAGAAATGTAACAAAGCACTTTGACGATGTCGAAACGATTCACCATTCATTTTTGTTATTTATTTCATTTTCAGGTTCTGGAACTCTCAGGAGGACCACGTCGTACGTCCTGAAAGAACCGAAGAGCAAAAAACATGTACAAATAATAGCTTAATACATAACAAATAGAGCCTTATACATAAAAGCGACTAAAACACAGATATACTGTGTTTTGTCTCTTTTGCTCTTGGGAAAATTGCGTACGTCAGAAAGTGACAAACCATTTGATAGCTAAACTGGACTTAATCCATGCTTATTATGATGGCTCTTATGGCCATATTAACCTTCGATCAACAATACACAACTAGATATCGGGTCACGTACAAAATCAAAGCTGAATACTGTCCGCGTGGATGACGTGTGACAGCTTATTTTGTTTACTACCGAACTGAGACAAAAGTTTTAAAACAGTTCGAAGTTCAACCTAATTACAACCATGACACCTGGCAATAAAGTAGCAAATCTTATGAATAAAATAAGAGCTCACTTTTCAAATGAGGCCTTATGCACCGAGACGTATTTTTTGCGCCGACCCGACATCTAGTTGTGTATTGTTGATCGAAGTTATTAACGCTTAATAACATCATTTTAGTTATGAAATGGTTTGTCCCTTTCCGACTTACGCTATTTGCCAATGAGCAAAAGAGACAAAGCACTTTAAAACAGTGATTTAGATAAAGTGCGTTTATGAAAAAGCGGTTAGTAACATAACCGGAGCTGGTTTATATTAGGTTGTATTTTCACTCCGGTTCTCGTTCTGAACAAAAAAATTGTTCGGAGTAAACAATTTGTTCTGAGCAAATGCTGTTCTGACGTTTGCAGTGACAGATGTTTTCATCTGAGAAGGATTTAACTGACAGTTCTGCCGATCCATAAAAGTTTACTAAAGAGGATTTTCTCTGCTCAAAAAAAAGTATGGCTGCTTCTTGTCATATTGCATGACTTATTTCGTACGTCAGGTTGCATTTATATTGAAGTATAGCGGAACTGCTTGGATTTCAATCACAACGCCAATCCACGAATCAAAACGCATTGAAATTGTCAAAATCTACAAACAGAATTGATGTGGTTGGTCAATTGCAATCACATTGTAATTGTTGTACATCTCCGCTTCGCTTCAACGGAAACGTATTCTAACTGACCAATCGTAGCGCATTGAAATTGTCAAAGGTCTTTGTAATGAATTGGGATTAGTCAATACAACTTCGCCCAGCTCCACTTATACAGAAGCACTGTCAATCCCAAATGCATTTGTCCTAATATAAACTATCTCCTACAACTGGTCTCGATAACCAATTTCACTCGTGATAAAATGTCATTAACTGTCAAATTTGACAGCTAAGATATCTGTATGAAATTGACATTATACAATGACATAATAAAATCTGAAATTATCGATTGATATTGATTAAAGGGATCGATCGTTAGTTAGTTAATGCTCGAGTTAACAGATGCTAGATTCAGTAATATTAAAGTATTAATAATAATGTAATATTTCGTAATTTTATACAAATTATTAATAATTATGTACCAGTGAATACTTAAATTAAGTCTTTAGCAATGGATACTCAAATTAAGACCTACTTAAGTAGGTAATGGCCTATATGATTCCGGTGCAGATGAAAGGCGTGTCACTTTAAGGGTTTTTTTAATTAACCGGTTTTGGACGTCTTTCTTTGACGCCTATGCTCGTTTTGTATATTGGCAGGGACGCACGGCATGCAACAGGCTGACAAAAACCATCAGAGAAATTGATAGGGCCTTTAATCTTAACGGCATGACAATTGTCCAAGTAAATGGTCATGATATTTCATCTATATGCTCTGTGGTTCCATTCAAGCGGAACCACTGACCTCCATTATATACAATGGACAGGCTGCAGTCATAATAATTATGTGCCTATTGCAAATAGGGGTACTATTTGCTTGCAGTTGCTTGCAGTGAACATCAGAATTAGTTCTCGGGACACTCGCAGGCGTTTCAAATTGCCACACAAAATTAGCTGTCATTTGTATGGTAACAGCCAGTCCAGTGTGTATATAATAGAGGTCAGTGAGCGGAATGGAGCTGTGTTGAGTTTCATCGACCAATCACAACACGTACAATCAGGTTTTGACAATGTCAATGCGTTGTGATTGGTGGTGCCGTACCGCACAGCTCCGCATGAATGAAAACGTACCCTAAACGCAATAGTATTTTTTTAATTAAATCAACTTATTTACGCCTGAACGAATAAGCCTATTAAAATCTGTATTCAAAATATATTTTCGGAAGGTAACAGTGAATGAAAATATTTTAAAAAGAAATGAAAATCTTTGGACGTCATAAATTAAAAATATTTATTTGATTTTGATTACAATGTTATAAAAATGTACATGTTTTTCTAATGTTATAAATATCATGGTTTTATAACATCATATAAATGTTATAACCCAGTTTTATAACATTAGAGAAAAATGTATTAAAAAGTGCTATGATAAGGCTATCAAATAAGTGAACACTAATTCCAAAAAATACAGAATTTTGTACGATAATAAACAATTATAGTTTTATAACGTAATGTAAATATATATAAAAATACATTGATGTGCGTGTGCTTGTGTCACTTTAAAATACAATCATATTTTTCGCTGTAATATAATATATATATTAAATAAATACTTTTGTGTTTCTAAAGAAACCAGCATTTGGCAAGCGTGGTGATTACGACATCCTCCTCACTGTACTGATATCTTCAGTGAGATGAGAGGCCTTTGACCAGCAGTGGGACATTACAGGCTAATACCACAGATTACTAAATAGTTACTACGTAACTAATACGTTTACTTTACTTTCTATAACACGTAGTGTTTTTTATTATTTGTTTAAACGGGAACTCCTGTTGAGAGTTCCTCAACACGTTTCGGTCTCGTCCGGTGACCTTCATCAGGAGGTGGGTGAAGCGAGAGCGACAGCGTCTCTCCCCGCACAACAGTAGCCTCCGTCGTACGTAAGTTCCCGGATAAACAAATAATAATGACATTAACGTAGGTTTCAATTAAACGTAATATTTATAGATGTTATATAAATATTATTAGTAAGATGATTCCGTGCTTTGGAGGGCACGTTAAGCCGTCGGTCCCGGTTACTTTCTACGGATAGTAGTCGTTACTTGAGCCTTGTCAGAGGCCTTTGGCGGCTCAATAACTCTGACACCAGGATTGCTCAGGGTGACCGTCCACTCGATGAAGAGGAAGATGTTATATAACATAGAACATCATATATAAGTAAAGTGCATTACAGCGAAAAATATAACATTTGAATAAATATAATTTTGCACGTTTTGTATGTAGTTAGATAAGTAATAATGTGTGAGAGATTTCTGTTTGTCTGTTTCTATTATTGTATTGTTATGTCATGTTATTTTTGGGAATGTAAACCCACGGGTGAAACCAGGTATCGAGTGAACTTCAAAACTGATTTTTCGATATTTTAATTTTATAACAACCATTTGTAGTTATTTTGTTTTTGTTTGAAGTGAAAACTTCTTTTGCGTCTTCTTTAGGTTTTCAACTTAACATAGCTGTATTAATTAGTATTTTACAGCGAAAACATGTTTAAAAAAAATACAAATTGATAACGAACTCGTTTTTAAAGTGAAATGAAAAAAAATGAAATTACATTAAATTGGACTTTCGTCGACTAAAAATAAAGTTTATTTTAAACTCTGTTTTATAATCTGCAAGAGTAGAAGACACGACTATAGCTTTATGACATCGATAATACGTCACATTCCACTATTTACCGACTTCAGAAAGGGGCGAGGTTTCTTACGTCATCGCTATACCATTTTCCTCAATGAAATAGTTGTCGTTGTTTCAAAAATCAGTCATAATGATTTGAAATTTAACTCTCGGAAGAATAAGTTGTATTATATACCCCTGGTTTCGCCATGTTGGTTTATTCATTGTACTAATATAAGCTGGAGAGTTTGTTTTTTGTACATTTGTTTGTTTGAACGCAATTATCTCAGAAACTGCCAATCCGATTTGAATAAATCCTTTTGTAAAGGATAGCCACATTCAACGGGAAGGTTATAGGCTATTTTTCATCCCGAAACTCCCACGGGAACGGGTAAAATGAGGGTAAAACCGCGGGGCGGTGCTGGTTTCTATACGAAACGAGTATCTTCTAACAATACTGCCTTATTCATAAATGTAAAATATATTCGTAATTTGGTTTAAAATCAACGAATTTGTTTTGTTTGAACTTCTTGTTGTTTAAATATAAATGTTTAGAATATTTGTTTTTGTTTAATTTACAAATATTATTATACTGCCATCTAGTATAGTAGGTAAGAACTAAAATCACTTTAAACCGTTTATTTCAACACCACATTATAATAAGAAAAAAATAATATTATAGAGCCTATTACTAAAACTGCTGAACAAATTTTGATTTATTTTACAAAAGATTTATCGCCATTGTATTGATAACTATAAATATATTAATATGCAGATATCAATGTTATTTTGAAATAATCTACGAGCTATATAAACACTTGGACCTCGAATAAAGCGTTATCTATTGACACTCAACAACATTAATTTAATACCACGATTCTTGCGCCATCTTCTAGAATATATTAAAACTAAATGATAAGTTGTTCTTCATTAAGTTTAGCGCCATCTGTTGATAATCAACAATATCAATTTAATACCACGATACTAGCGCCTTCTCGTAGAATCTTTTAGAACTAAATGATACGTCGTTCTTCATAAAGTTTAACGCCATCTGTTGATAGTTTTCGGAAGCTATTAATGCAAGTATTTTCTGTACAGTTTATTTCTAATCCTGTTCTCGTGGTGTATTTTCTTCATTGGCAATCTGTATTTCAGGAATTCAGGCGGGAAACTCTGCAAAGGAAAAGTTGAATATTAGAAGAATGTCGCCATATTGCTTGGTGAAGTACTGAAGTAATATTTTGAGCCTAAATAACACCCGCATCTAATCTAGGGAATCTCAGAAACTACCAATCCAATTTTAATAATTCTTTCTGTAATGGATAGCTACATTCAACGGGAAGGTTAAAGGCTATTTTCCATTCGAAGTTTCTACGGGAATGGGCACAATGCGGTTAAAACCGTGGGGCGCTGCTAGTTGAAATATTAGCAATGAAAATTCAACATTCATAAAATGTCTGCGGCTTGTAATTAATGTACCTATCAAATGATCCCTCAACACGCGAATTGATCAAAATTTACTGTTTACATAATTTTCAGCCTAGCCCTTACTTTTGGAATGTATACCCGCGCGGTTGTACCCGTTCCCGCGGGAATTTCGAGATAAAATGTATCCCATGTGTTATTCTGATGTATCTATACTAATATTATAAAGCTGAAGAGTTTGTTTTGTTTGTTTTGTTTGTTTGTTCGTTTGTTTGTTTGTTTGTTTGTTTGTTTAAACGCGCTAATCTCAGAAACTACTGAACCGATTTGAAAAATTCTTTTTGTAATGGATAGCCACATTCAACGGGAAGGTTATAGGCTACTTTTCATTCCGAAATTCCCACGGGAACGGGAACAACGCGGGTAATACCGCGGGGCGCTGCTAGTAACCTATATTACTGTAAGTTTCATCCAAATCCGATGAGCAGTTTTTGCGTTAACTAGTTGCGATTGTGCAGCTGGGCCCTTACTTGGATGGGTGGCCGATAGTGGCGTTTCTATTTGAGCGCTACCGTGTCACGGGCACGTTTAATCGTCGGTCCCGGTTGTTTCACTCGTCAGACCATGTCGTCCTTTAGGCGGTCTAATAACTCCGGCACCAGGGTTGACCACAGACCTACTCGAACTAACTTTACCTTACTTTTTCGATAACTGGGGGTTGGCTTTTTACATTTTCGACTTTCAATTAGTAAGGGTCCGTTATTAAAATATTTACCATCCCTTCGTTCGTCCCTTTGCGTCGGAAAATGTGTTAATTCAGGAACATTCACTGACCCTACTGCGACCCTAATTAGTGCAGTTTTGAAAAAAGGGTTGAAATCTATTAGTAGGTATAACAAAGGGTTTTTTATCAACCATGCTTTATGCTTTACTAGCAGAGCTTAATATTATGATTCCGTGCTTCGGAGGGCACGTTAAGCCGTCGGTCCCGGTTACTTTCTACGGATAGTAGTCGTTACATGAGCCGTGTCAGAGGCCTTTGGCGGCTCAATAACTCTGACACCAGGATTGGTCAGGTTGACCATCCACTCGATGAAGAAGAAGAAGAAGAAGTACGGATGTTAGTTTCTCTTATTTTCGTGTGTCTATAATCAAATCAAATGAAAAAATCACTCTCGGTGGTCTAGTATGTGCACTCGCATGCCAAGACCGAGGTCCTGGGTTCAATTCCCGAGCGAAAACATGTTTCCTACTTTTGAGATCACCAACCCGGTAGGCAAGCATGGTGATTATGCCTAATCAATTATTCCTCACCTCCACCTCCCGTCTCCTGAAGTCCTCGCTCGGATGCCGTCCATCATCAGGGTGCGGGTCCTTGGGCTGCGGTCTCCTGGAGTCATCATCATCATCAGCCTCGGGACTGTCGCTACGGGTTCCGGATTGTTTCTGAATTACTATACATCTGGAGGAAATATGATTATATAATATACTCGGACAAATTCACTCACGTTTAACTACACCCAAACTAAGCTCTAAGCTTGTGTTATGTAATCTAACTCACTGATACTACTACATATGCATACATGCACAAATACTTTATTTTTGACAAGCCCGTTGTCACAGTGGCAGTCAGAGCGCTTACTGTGTCGGGGGTTGCGGGTTCTATTCCCATCCGGAGTCAACAATATGTGAGACATAGTTGTTGACGACGTCTGGGTATCAATTCAATTATATATTCTCATAAAGTATTCGTGTATGTATATGTAGTAGTATCAGTTAGATCAATATATACAAGCTTAGTTTGGGTCTAATTAACCGTGAGTGAATTTGTCCGGGTATATATATTATTTATTTGATTTATTATTATTATAAGAATATAAATTCGACACCCAGACGTCGTCAACAACTATGTCTCACATATTGTTACTCCGTTGACCGACCCCGCAACCCCCGACACAGTGAGCGCTCTCACTGCCACTGTGTTATTACCTTTTTTGTCGTGTCCTTTCGGCTGATATATTATCTGAAATAGAATTCTTTATTAAATCATTGTTAGCCTGAATTTCAGGGGGTTTAATCTAAATTATAACTAGCTGACCCGACAAATTGTGTTGCCATATAAAATTAAGGGGAGGACCATTCTTAACATTTAGGGCGATGAAAAATAGATGTTACAACCTACCCGATATGTACACAAAATTTCATGAGAATCGGTCAAGCCGTTTCAGAGGAGTTTAACTACAAACACCGCCACACGAGAATTTTATATAAGTATTAGAGATACATAATTATAAGAAAACTGAAACGTTTGTTTGTTTGAACCCGCTAATGTCAGGAACTACTAATTCGATTTCAATAATTATTTTTGTTATAGATAGCCACATTCAACGGAAAGGTTATAAACATTTTTTCCAAAACTTGTCTTACCAAAAACTAAAATCACTATCAAGAACAATACAGCATAACTCAAATTCATTTTGAAAATAACTCAAAATTAACAAAATATGTATTGGTTTATATACTAACAAAATATCATTTTTAAAATAGTCTTATCAAAATTGATACATGCTTTTTAAAAGTATGCGGGTGCTAATTATACCCTTATCTAATAGACTAGTATCGTACCGCGGTTTCATTCGTATTGTGTTCCCGTGGGAATTTCTGGACTAGATTATTATAGTTGAAATGGCGACGCGTCGCCACAGCCGTCGCCACAAAAGAAGGCAAAATAACATAAAATATTTTTCACCAAAAGAATTACCTCTTTTTACCAATCGGTTAAGAGTTGTGGCCTTGCTTGCGTTTGAGCACTACAACCAATATAAAAAGATCTTTCTAACCAGCGGTATTTTGAACATTTTGTTCTGTTACGATCTGTTATGAAGGGTCATGGTAAAGTGGGTGGTCTAAGTAATTATAATTGGTAAGATCGTAGGTCAAATGAGTTATCGACGGATTGATAAGAAGGTGCAGCGAAATGAGGTAAGTCAGAAAATAAAGTTTTTGAAAATAAATTTAATTTCTGACGAAAATATTTTTTGTCAATTGAAGTAGGCCCTTTCATCATTTTTTGAACGCGCTAATCTCAGAAACTGCCGATCCGATTTGAATAATTCTTTATGTAATAGATAGCTAGATTCAACGGGAAGGTTATAAGCTAATTTTTATCCTGCAACTCCAAGAGGAACAGGTACAATGTGAGTAAAACCGCGGGGCACTGCTACTACTTATATACATACTCGTAATTAAGCTGAAGAGTTTGACTTTTATTTTTTGAACGTAATTATCTCAGATACTACCAGTCCGATTTCAATAATTCTTTTTGTAATAGATAGCCACTATCACCAAAAAGATTAACAGCTATTTTTCATCCAAAAATTCCCATAGAAAGGGCACAATATGGATAAAACCGCGGGGCGCTGCTAGTCACGAATTAAACCGAAGTTGGTTATGTTAGGACTCATTATATCATTTATTTAGTAATATCAGTTAGTTAGATTCCATAATACAAGCTTAGAGCTTAGTTTGGGTCTAAGTAACCTTGTCATTTAAATCAATGACTTAACAAATAAATACACCCGGACAAATTTACACACAGATAGTCAGACCCAAAGCAAGCTCTAAACTTGTATTATGGAATCTAACTCACTGATACTACTACATACACATACACAAATACTTTATCTTATATGTCGGGGAAACAGCGATATTTATCCCATATCGGGGACATGTCACATCAGGATAAGCACGAGCATTATACCGCCAATACAACATCAGATATCTTAGGATTCCTAGGTCTTGATCTTGAAATAATAACTCACAGGACTTCATTACAATGACATTGCTTGTATTTTACACACGATCATCATGGATTACAGATTACAGTTAGGATACGTCTAGATTCAATTAATTGATGGAACCTAAACGACCTCCCTTCACCCCATCAGTCGTCCTGTCCACGCCATAGAATATCTTTTCCCTATTCTATACTCGATTCGCAATACGATCGTGATGTCGTCAACACCTCATCCTTCCAATCTACGTTTCCCATCTGATCACAATCCAACCGTCTCCATTTCCCTCCAAAACTCTAATGTCTCATCTTTTCATATCATAGACTCACTCACTCACTCACTGCCACAGACCACCAAACAAGCTCACATCCCTCTATCGAACAACTGTCATCTGTCATAGTGCGTAACACCACAGACTTAACATAGTCTATTCTCATACCACAGACTACACCACGAAGATAGAACTCACGTCACGGAATAACAACACTACCGATTCCATCAGTCAACTGAATTTACAAACTACTCTTAAACTTCTACAGACTAAAATAATGTAGTGACGTTATAAACCGCTATCTGGTGTGGCGCCACTGATGCCACGCTCCGACACGGCCATCCTGCTAGCACACGTCCTCGTGTGTTGGCTAACCTGCACAGAAATAACCAACGAGAGTATTTGTTCGCCTCGGCCACTTCTGACCAATCATATTTCTACACACAACTCAAATAAAGAAACTTCGTAACTGTATAGTTTTTTTCTTTTAAATTACTCGAATAAAACCATAAAAGAGCCATAAGAAAATATCAACCAGAGCCATGCACCACTGTCGCTTGTAACAACAAATTAACACAATTTAATTAACCACACAAATCTAAACTTCACAAGAGTAAGCCCCTCTATCGCCACGGCTCTCTAGCCGACCAGCAATCGCAATTGCTCTCACACTATGCATATCCATCAAGTGGATCGCACACGTGCATCACCCTGTGACTGCACACTATGCCTATCCATCAAGTGGATCGCCCATGTGTATCACCCTGTGACTACACACTATGGTCTCTGCAGACCCCGACCTCCGCCAGAGCTAAACGCGCACCGCGCACCCACGGACTACTTGAGTTACCCCAAGAGACACCGATTTCTACCGGGCTACGACTACGCAATAGCTACTGGTACGGTCGAACACAATACGGCCGATAGAGCCCTTACTCGAGTTTCCACCAAAACAAGTTTACTCATCCTCATCAGAATCACTATTAACATCAACTTCGACTGGTACATGACCTACTGGCATCTTGCGTAAGAAATCACAAAGTAAATTATGATAACGTTTCATCTACCAAAACCCTGAGGCCAGTAACAGTGACAGACTCTGGTTCATTATTCACACACAATTAACAATTTAATCACAATTGATTTACTACTGAGTCTCTGTTCGTGGTCACAACACAAGATTTAGCAAACGCATTTGCCCTTTATGCACTTCCATTTCGGAATGCCGAGTCGTCCCATGACTCTACGGTCTTCGCTACCAGGCAAGACCCGACCACACTACCCAGGGCTACCGCCTACTGCCTACCCACGGACTACTACAAGTAGTAGACACCGATTTCTAACGGGCTACAGCTACGGCACCCTGGTGCGGTCTCAGACTGACCCACCGACATAAAAACCCAGTAACAATCAACAGCTTAATCAACCTCACTGTCTCCACCTTCGTCTGAGTCAGCTGTTACCCGCCCCACAGGCATCTTCCTAACACGATCATGTGCATACTTGTAAGTACGTTTAGAGTTCAAAGCTTTTCAACGTGTAACGATCACCATCGTTCGCTCACTCCTGACCTAAATAACTCTACTTCAACAAAATACTTTCACATTGCTTATCTCAACATAATACTAGAACATCGTCAGGCACAAGTACCCATTAAAAATCAAATTAATCTCAAATCAAAGTAAAGGTCAAGTGTGTGTGTCTCTATTGTCCGGCTATCCCCGTAGCCCTAATACGCAGTCATCCCTGTGACTAGCTGTGATCATCCCAGTGATCACCCATAAACCTGATCATCCCTGTGATCAGTCACTCCCGTGATCATCCCAGTGATCACCCATAACCCTGATCATCCCTGTGATCAGTCACTCCCGTGATCATCCCAGACTCAAGAGGACACGCACAACTATACCACACAGTCAAAAGTGACTACAGTTCATCATCACAAGGCTCAGAATTACTAACAATGGGTACTTGCCCTTCAGGCATTTTCCTATACCAGTCAATGACACTATATTGTGTACTCGTTCTCCTCTAAACCTCGCGGCCACAGTAATTTGCACTCGCTCGGTCAACCTGACTATTCTTCCTTAAATTCTTGATTTCAATCAAAAGTTAATTTCAATTATTATCAATCGGGAATCTTCAATGCTATGTAACACATGAATACTAGGTACCACGTCATTTTCAACTTTAACTTCAATAGACTATTAATCTCAAATGCACATTACAATATGAGCCATGAGTAAGTAACATTAAGCTTGTCTAGTCACGGCAACCAGCCGACCAGCAATCACATTGCTCAACAACACGCGGTCTCAGCAGACCACTCCACAGTACGGTCAATCCAGACCACGACCATCGCCGAGTTCGAACATTGAACTCAAGAAGTCACATAGTCACATGAAACCCTTACTCATACTCTCATATTTTACAACGGAATAAACATCCAAAATACTTTCAATAAGCTTTCTACTTTATCAAGTGGTACGAAGATTCACTACAAAACTCTCAATGTTAACTGACTCAAATATCACAAAATAGCTCACCGGATATTTCCCAACAAACCAATCATTACCGCAATACATCACCAATTTAACATCCAATGTGAATTTGTCGTGATAGATTCTTGAACAATTTGGAATGCCGCAACCCCTCATATTCCTCAGGTAACAGGACCGAGAAGAGAACCACGCTCCTCCCTAGACGAGGTTCATCAACGCTCGCAATAATTACCAGCATTGATCCAACATGAAAATAAGAAAACATATTAGAACATATCACATTACGTACAAGATTAAACTTGACTCTTTCGGAAGCTCATAATTACCTTCTTAACTCCACAATAGAGTAGAAAACTAACTAACTATACTCACAGAACATTCCAAGTTTTATAACCAATTGCAAAATAAACATTACGTAAAGCACCATAGTCGTTGGGATGATGATTCAGACATATCTCTAAATACCACGAGCTTCATAATCCAGGGGAAGGTACATGAATTTCAATCCCGTCGTCGTCGTCGCCGTCGTCGTCGATAATATGCACTAACGAGCTCAGCTTGCAGCTCTCAATATTCTTTCATCTTATCATAAACCTAGCTCCGCGGTTGAAATGGTTTATGCTCGTCCACCCGTGGGAATATAGCATCCTTATCATTCTCTGTTGGAGGCTCAGTGGCCAATAGCGATCCTTATCCCTCTGCTGGAGGCTTAGTGGGCAATAGCGATCTTTATCCTTCTCTGCTGGAAGCTCAGTGGGCAATAGCGATCCTTATCCCACTTCTGATGTCGGGGAAACAGCGATATTTATCCCATATCGGGGACATGTCACATCAGGATAAGCACGAGCATTATACCGCCAATACAACATCAGATATCTTAGGATTCCTAGGTCTTGATCTTGAAATAATAACTCACAGGACTTCATTACAATGACATTGCTTGTATTTTACACACGATCATCATGGATTACAGATTACAGTTAGGATACGTCTAGATTCAATTAATTGATGGAACCTAAACGACTTCCCTTCACCCCATCAGTCGTCCTGTCCACGCCATAGAATATCTTTTCCCTATTCTATACTCGATTCGCAATACGATCGTGATGTCGTCAACACCTCATCCTTCCAATCTACGTTTCCCATCTGATCACAATCCAACCGTCTCCATTTCCCTCCAAAACTCTAATGTCTCATCTTTTCATATCATAGACTCACTCACTCACTCACTGCCACAGACCACCAAACAAGCTCACATCCCTCTATCGAACAACTGTCATCTGTCATAGTGCGTAACACCACAGACTTAACATAGTCTATTCTCATACCACAGACTACACCACGAAGATAGAACTCACGTCACGGAATAACAACACTACCGATTCCATCAGTCAACTGAATTTACAAACTACTCTTAAACTTCTACAGACTAAAATAATGTAGTGACGTTATAAACCGCTATCTGGTGTGGCGCCACTGATGCCACGCTCCGACATATATATAAAATTCTCGTGTCACAGTGTTCGTTCGCGTACTCCTCCGAAACGGCTCGACCGATTCTCATGAAATTTTGTGAGCATATTGAGTAGGTCTGAGAATCGGCCAACGTCTATTTTTCATCCCGAAATTCCCGCGGGAACGGGTACAACGCGGGTGAAACCGCGGGGCGCAGCTAGTAACAATATATAATTGTCACCCAGACGTCGTCAACAACTATGTCTTCACATATTGTTACTCCGTTGAATCGAACCCGCAACCCCCGACACAGTAAGCGCTCTCACTGCCACTGTGCTTGTAATATCATTTTATTATCAAACTCGACTTACACTCTTCTGTTATCGCTATACCGACATATCCTGTTCATTCAGACAGTTGTCACCACACAACGTTATTAATAGTAGAGAAAGTGTATTATTAAATAGTAATTATTAATAGTTTACTATAGTTAATAATGGATTGTTTCAACGTTATTATTTTGTTTGGTAAGTTGATAGTTTTATAAGTCTGTGCCAATTTGTTAGGGCGTCGATTGAAAAGTTACTGCAAAAATTTTTTGCTATACGCCCCGCGGCTTTACCCGCGTTATGCCCGTTCTAGTGGGAATTTCGGGATAAAAAATACCTTTCGCTTGAATGTAGCTATCAATTTAAAAAAAAATGTATTGATTTAGTTCGAAATATAAAGAGATTTTGTAGGGAACTCGTGATAACTTTGAATTATAGAGAGGTTCTAAGTATCGCAGTTTGGAATTAACGAGAGTCAACTATAACACCGCAAAGCTTTTCGAAAAAGCACTTTATACCTATCAACATGCTGGGTGTCGGATCTGGATTTGTCGGCTACCGACACAAAATCGGCCTTTACCTACCTCTCTATATTTATGACTAGCAGCGCCCCTTGGTTTTACCCGCGTTGTGTCCATTCCTGTGGGAATTTCGGGATAAAAAATATAGCCTATGTTACTCGTGGATAATGTAGCTTTCGAATGGTGAAAGAATTTTTAAAAACGGTCCAGTAGTTTTTGAGCCTATTCATTACAAACAAACAAAGTTTTCCTCTTTATAATATTAGTGTAGATAGCAGCGCTCCTCGGTTTTACCCGCGTTGTGCCCGTTCCTGTGGGAATTTCGGGATTTTTATACTTATAAACCTTCCTCTTGAACCACTTTATCTATTTAAAAAATCCTCATCAAAATCCGTTGCGTAGTTTTAAAGATCTATGCATACATAGGGACAGACAGCGGAAAGCGACTTTGTTTTATACTATGTAGTGATGTACAATTAGTTGTTATTTACAAAGTAAGATGATATTATAATAAGATATGTTTGTATATTCGTACTTGTTTATCTGTTTGTCTGTTGAATCGAATTTGATTACTTTGTTTGTTTAAACGCGGATCTAGGATTTGTTTAAAGGGAGGGGGGGGGGGGGGGTCGTTTGATAGCTTCTTCTTCTTAATCGAGTGGACGGTCAACCTGACCAATCCTGGTGTCAGAGTTAATGAGCCGCCAAAGGCCTCTGACACGGCTCATGTAACGACTACTATCCGTAGCGAGTAACCGGGACCGACGGCTCAACAAGCCCTCCGAAGCACGGAATTGTCTTACTTTTCGGGCAATCAGGTGATTCAGCCTGCAATGCCCTAACCAAACTGAGGGCAGTCTCACAAAGAGATTTTTGTGAGATATCCCCACCGGAAATCGAAACCGGAAACTCCGGATCGTGAGCCGAGCGCTCAAACCACAAGACCACGGAGGCTGTTTAGTTAGCTAACTGTTCATAATACTCATTTAAAAGGCCCTTAAGATGTCAGGTCCAATGTTTGTTCTTTACAGGTCTTCTATCAACAGCTGCATCTGAAACCGGACTAAGCTTGCTGTTTCCTCTACAAAATCAAATCTACGTATATGACTTCAAGACTAACGTCTCTATCGACACTCAATCTGTTACTGGAAAATCGTCTCTATGGCTATTAGAAGGAACGTTGAAAATTCAGACTTATTACAACTACACTACGGCTCGAGTTTACTTGGATGTTACGAAGGCAAGTAATAGTATTAGCCTGTAATGTCCCCCTGCTGGTCAAAGGCCTCTCATCTCTCAGATATCAGTACAGTGAGGAGGATGTCGTAATCACCACGCTTGTCTAATGCGGGTTGGTGATCTCAAACCCGAGCCATTTTTTACACAGTTTTTGTTTAGTTGTTGTTATAGCGGCAATAGAAATACATCATCTGTGAAAATGTCAACTGTCTAGCTATCACCGTTCTTGAGATACAGCCTGGTGACGGACTGCCGGACGGACGGACGGATGGACGGACTGACGGACGGACGAACGGACGGACGGACGGACGGACAGGCGGACAGCGAAATCTCAGTAATAGGGTCCCGTTTTTACCCTTTGGGTACGGAACACTAAAAAGTTATTTTTTTTGCAGAAAACTTTAACGGGAAATATTGGCAGCGCCAACTATCATGAACTGGAGGGTGATAAGTTTCTGAAACACCCTTGGGAGCTGGACTATCAGGTATGTTACTGATTCATTCATTCATTCATTCATTCATTCACTCTTTCATTCATTCATTCATTCACTCACTCATTCATTCATTCATTCATCCATTCATTCACTCATTTCGAATAGGTCAGTGGTGAAGATGATATTATTTTATTATTTGTTTGTGTCCAACCCTGGTGTCGGAACTTTAGACCGCCTAAAGGCCTCCGACATGGTCTGACGATTGAAACAACCGGGACCGACTGCTTAACGTGCTCTCCGAAGCTCGTCGGAGGCCTTAAGGCGGTCAAAAATCTCCAACACCAGGATTGGCCAATATTTTACTCGAAATTAAATAAATTGTAAGCGCAAACACAAGCCACTGTGTTCACACACAACGGGCTGTCAAATACGATGACATATCATGTGGTTTTGCTCCAAATGTTTTTCATTTTCCAGGATAATGGCTTCATCAAATCCATCTACGTGAGCGAGGAACCGACCTGGAGTGTCAACCTGAAGCGGGCCATCTCTGTGAACTTCCAGCTGACCAGGAATGCTGGGCAAACTACGTATTCTTTAAATGAAGTGGGTATACATAATCTGCATTGTCTTATTTATAGTGCGTGTGCGGGCCGGGTGCGGGCTGGGTGCGGGCGGCCGGGGGCGGGTGGGACATCTTTCATACAAATACACAAGGAATACAACGTCACTCGACCCGCACCCGGCCCGCAGTATGTGTGTCTCACGCTTAGGGTCAACACTGCGTTAAGCGTTCACTTTTGTATGACACCGCACGCGACGGGCGAACGCTACAGTTCACTTTTGTATGGAACCGCACGCAACGAGCGCATGCTACGGTTCACTTTTGTATGGAACCGCACGCAACGGGCGCTCTCTGCGGTTCACTTTTTATGAAACCGCAAGCGACGGGTGCCTGCGACGGTTTACTTTTGTATGACCCCGCACGCGACGGGCGCACGCTACGGTTCACTTTTGTATGAAGCCACACGCGCGCTCACGCGGCGTGCGCATGCCGCGGGCGCTTGCTACGGTTAACTTTTGTATGAAACCACACGCGACGGGCGCCTGCGACGGTTCACTTTTTTTTTGAACCGCGGCGTGCGCACGCTTAACGCAGTGTCAGCCCTTAGACTTTCATTAAGTTATGCTCTTAATTCTTCTTCTCCCAGCCTTGTTTGGATGAAATCTGCACCATGGTCTACAACCTGAAGGGCTCGTCCATCAGAAAGTACACCAGCTACCGAGTGCCAACAGCCAGGAGCAGCTATAGCTGGGGATCTGTACCTTGGACGGTCGAGTACGGAGGACCGCTGTTTGTGAGTATATTGTACCACTAGCAGATGAATGGCCTTTGCCCAGATGTGGGACATGACAGGCTTTATTTATTATTTCAGGTAGACTCTGTGACGACGGCTGAAAGGAACTATGAGATGGACCCTGAGAAAGGACTCCTGAACTTGGTGCTCAAGGGCAGTTATCAATACAAAACACACGACCATATACTGTCTGTTACTTCGGAGTGAGTACCTTAATTAAGCAAAAAGAGGCTTCTCATTCGGTCATTCATTTCGAATAGGTCAGGGCTAACCCTGGTGTCAGAGTGTTTAGACCGCCTAAAGGCCTCCGACATGGTCTAACGATTGAAACAACCGGGACCGACTGCTTAACGTGCCCTCCGAAGCACAGTAGCGCTCAGATAGAAATGCCACTATTAGCCACCCATCCAAGTAGGGGTCGAGTTGCACGTTGCTAACAATCGCAATGAACTAACATCGCTTAGTCAAACTAGGCTACGAGCGCTACAAAAAGAGGTTTCTGTAAGCGCAAGGCATACATAGTATGACAAGCCCGTTGTCACAGTGGCAGTGAGAGCGCTTACTGTGTCGGGGGTTGCGGGTTTGATTCAACGGAGTAACAATATGTGAGACAACAACTAGTTGTACAACATTATTATTATTACTATATATACTAGCAGCGCCTCGCGGTTTACCCGCCCATTGTGCCCGTTCCCGTTGGAACTTAGGAATTTTTTATACACATAAACCTTCCTCTTGAATCACTCTATCTATTTAAAAACGTCTACATCCGTGCAATAGTTTTAAAGATCTAAGCATACATAGGGACAGACAGACAGACAGACAGCGGAAAGCGACTTTGTTTTATACTATGTAGTGATTTGGTATTTTTTCAGTTTATACCTGAATTACAAAGGAGATTTGCCGGCTGAAAGGACAGAGAAGTTGAACCTATCTCAGACTACTATACAATACGTCGCCGGAGACTTCAGTGATCCTACAACCGGTATTGCTAACTCGACGCAGTTCTATCTGTCAACCAAGAGTTATAATGTAAGTATCAGAAACTTTAACAGTTTTATACTAAATGAAACGGGTCTGTATCGCGTTAGAATATATAACGCACTAGTCACGCAGTGTAACCCGCGTTGCACCTGTACCCGCGGGAATTCCGGGATGAAATGTATCCCATGTGTTATTCTGATTTGTAACCTATATTACTGTAAAGTTTTATCCAAATTCGACCAGTAGTTTTTTCGTGAAAGAGTAACAAACATATACTATATTTTTTTAACTTGTCTTAAAATGTGGACAAATTTCGTCAATATTCCAGCCGAAGACGATTACTCCTTAAAAGGTTTAGTGATTTTATTTCATTCTTACCCTATCTATAAACTTTTTTCCTCTTCAAGAGTAATCGTCTTCGGCTGGAAAATTGACGACATTGGTCCACATTTTGTGACAAGTAAGAAAATACATACATCCTCACAAACTTTCGCATTTATAATATCAGTAGGAAGATTTTCATTTTTATTTTTTATTAGCTGTGCCCTGCGGTTTCACCCGCATTTATTCAGTCAATGCTTACCGTTTAAACCTTCCCTGGACTTTCATGAATATTTCAAGACCGAAATTAGCCAAATCGGTTCAGCCGTTCTCGAGTTTTAAGCAGACTAACGAACAGCAATTTATTTTTATTTATAGATATAGATTTTTAATGTTATATTTGTTACAGATTTTACTGAAAATTGCAAGAAAGGGAATAGATGCTGACAATATAGTGAGGAATGCATCTCTGATACATAACTTGGATTTCATCGAGCTGTTGAAGTAAGTAATATATTTATACCAGCAGCGCCCCGCGATATTACCCTCGTTGTGCCTGTTCCCGTGGGAATTACGGGATAAAAAGCCCATAACCTTCCCGTTGAATGTGGCTATCTATTACAAAAAGAATCGGATTGGTAGTTTTTGAGATTAGCGCGTTCCAGAAGTTCCCACAGTAACGGGCACATCTACACTAATATTATAAAGAGGAAAACTTTGTTTGTTTGGTTGTAATGAATAGAATCAAAAACTACACGACCGTTTTTAAAAATTCTTTCACCATTCGAAAGCTACATTATTCACGAGTAACATAGGCTATTTTTCATCCCTAAATTCCCACAGGAATGGACACAACGCGGGTAAAACCGCGGGGCGCTGCTAGTCATAGATAAAATCGCCGGCGCTCCTAGTAATACATATTATAAAATAAAAAAAGGAAAGTATTGCTTGTAATGGATCACTACTAGACCAAGCTCACTGAAGATATCAGTACAGTGAGGAGGAATAAATAAAGATAAAGATCTTTTAATTTGAATTTCCTAACACGACACGTTAAATTGTCGGTCCCGGTTGTTGCAATCGTTAAACCATATCGGAGGCCGTTGGGAGGGAACTTTACTTTACTTCAACCCTCATTCTTCTCCTCCACAGCACGATGTCCCAACTTAACTACGAGTCTCTGATCAAACTCTTCAATGACCTGGTCCTCGGCACCAGCTACGACATGGAGACATCCAGGAACATCTACTTGGAGATCCTTCCGCACGTCAGGAGTGATGCGTGCGCGAGGTTCATCAAGTATCTGGTGCTGGAAGAGAAGGTAACCTACATTTTAAGGGTTCCGTACCTGAAGGGTAAAAACGGGACCCCATTACTGAGACTTCGCTGTCCGTCCGTCCGTCCGTCACCAGGCTGTATCTCAAGTACGGTGATAGCTGCGGACAGTTGACATTTTGAAATGTATTTCTATTGCCGCTATAACAACAAATACATAAAAATTAAATGAAACAAATATTCAGAGGGGCTCCCATACAACAAACGTGTTTTTTTAAATATACGGAACTCTCCGTGCGCGAGTACGATTCACACTTGGCCGGTTTTTATTATCCTTTATTTTGTAGCACTCTCAGACTACGAGATAAACTGATTCACTAAAACAGAGTTCAGTGGACTGTGGTTAAAGATAAAAAGAGGTAAATTTGATGCTTAATGACATAACATTTGTTCTCTTCTTCTTCATCGAGTGGAGGTCACCCTGACCAATACTGGTGTCAGAGTTATTGAGCCGCTAAAGGCCTCTGAGTCAGAGGCCTTTAGCGGCTCAATAACTCAGAGGCCGTGTCAGAGGCTCTGACACGGCTCATGTAACGACTACTATCCGTAGAGAGTAACCGGGACCGACGGCTTAACGTGCCCTCCGAAGCACGGAATCGTCTTACTTTTCGGGCACTCAGGTTCAGCCTGCAATGCCCTAACCAAAGGGAGGGCAGTCTCACAAATAGATTTTTGTGAGATATTGTCCCCACTGGGAATCGAACCCGGAATCTCCGGATCGTGAGCCGAGCGCTCAGACCACAAGGTCACGGAGGCTGTTTAATTCCAGGAGAAAGTGGAAGACGCTGCTCTGCTCTCCCTCATCAGGAAGCTTCCCTTCAACATCGCGACCCACAGCCAACGACTGTTAGAGGAACTCGAGGTATGTCATCTGTTTGAACTTTCATTCACTATATAAAATCTATCTATACTAATAATAAAAAGCTGCAGAGTTTGTTTGTTTGAATGCGTAAGGGTCAACATTGCTTTAAGCGTACGCGTTGGTTCACTTTTGTACTATAACACGGCACGCGACGGGCGCACGCGTCGGTTCACTTTTGTATGACACCGCCCGCCGCGTGCGCACGCGTCGTTCACTTATGTATGAAACCGCAGGTCGCGGGCGCCCGCGACGGTTCGCTTTTGTATGGAACCGCGGCGTGCGCACGCTTAACGCAGTGTCGGCCCTTAGGCCTCCGAAATGGTACAACAATTTTATTAGATGGTATTAGTAAACTAGATCCCACCAAAAACATAAATGTAAAAAAGGAGAGCCAAGTTCAATACAAAAATTATGCTTGGCTATGGGCTTCGCCGCAAAAAGAATGGAGATCTAAATGAGTGCCAAGTTGTAGGCAAAATCTCAATATGTATTTATAGGAACAAAATAACATTATGAACAAGTATTAAACTCTATTTCTTCTCTTTATTGGATACCTATGACAATTGCTGTTATTTAAAAATGTGAGATCTTAAAGTGGCTGAGATTTGACTTGACCAGTTTTCATTACATCAGTCATTTTATAACGTTATTCAAAAAATAGGTATATTTTTTTTTATTCTGGTAAAAACTGGCCAAGTTAAATCTAACCCACTTTAAAATCTCACATTTTTAAATAACAGCAATTGTCATAGGTATCCAATAAAGAGAAGAAATAGAGTTTAATACTTGTTCATAATGTTATTTTGTTCCTATAAATACATATTGAGATTTTGCCTACAACTTGGCACTCATTTAGATCTCCATTCTTTTTGCGGCGAAGCCCATAGCCAAGCATAATTTTTGTATTGAACTTGGCTCTCCTTTTTTACATTTATGTTTTTGGTGGGATATCATTACTTTTTGTAAAGAAAACTAGGTATTGATATCGCTGATTGGCTGGGGCGACGGTGGACCGACCGCGTCATAAGTACCTACCGCGCGCCGCCGACGACACACCGTTGGCCGGTTGTTTAACGCGAATTACAAGTTTTTTTGTATGGGGGCACCACTTATTTTTTTACATAACTTTACGTTTATATTGCAGTTAAATAGCAAATATGATAATACTTAGATTTGGATAGTTTCAAATATCTGCTTGTAACGGTTCCAACGCTACAATTAAAAAATATATTTTTTTGTATGGGGACCCCCCCTATTTTTTAACTATTTTTTATTTTTAGATTTTTTCTTACGCTTACACACAATTACCGAGCTAGATACCAAATTTCATCCTTCTAGGTCATCTGGAAGTAGGTTAGGTTTAGGTACTATATGTCAGTCAGTCAGTCAATACTAAAATTTACGACTTTCTGACGTTCATATCTTTATAACCGTTTGAGCTAGCTTCATGAAATTTGGGCTTCTAGGTGTCCCAATGGATATAATTAAACACACGTAGTTTCATGTGTTCACGTTAAATAGTTTTTGAGTTATAGAAGGGTCAAAAGTGGCACCAAGTGGTTCGTGTAATATTACACTCGGCGCTGGCTAGCCGTTCCTTTGCTTGAACTTGGCTTGACACGCTGCCGCGTGTCTAGATAAATTTGTATCTTATTATAAAATTCTCGTGTCACAGTTTTCGTTGCCATACTCCTCCGAAACGGCTTGACCGATTTTGATGAAATTTTTTGTGCTTATCCGGTATCTATGAGAATCGGCCAACATCTATTTTTCATCCCGAAATTCCCGCGGGAACGGGTACCGTGGTTGAACCCCTCTGACACGGCTCGACCGATTCTCATGAAATTTTGTGTGCATATCGGGTAGGTCTGGGAATCGGACAACTTCTATTTTTCATCCCGAAATTCCCGCGGGAACAGGTACAACGCGGGTGAAACCGCGGGGCGCAGCTAGTATTCAATATATTTTCAGGTGTTTACCAAGCTGGGCCTGGACTTCCCTCAAGATATCAGACACGCCGGTATCCTCAGCTTCGCCACCCTCGCGCATAAGACTATGGAGGCAGGGCAGGTGAAGCACGACTACTTCGATAACATCGTCGTGAAGTATTTCCGGATGTATGGCGGTAAGGAAACAAAAGTATTAGCCTCTAATGTCCCACTGTTGGGCAAAGCCCTCTCATCTCACTGAAGAGAAGTCGCTAGTTATTGATGTCATGGTACTCGGCATGGTACGAAAACTGAGTTCCGCATTTGAATCGCGCTAAGAGTTCATGCACTAGCTATAACTAGGAGAAAACTGTAACAGTTTAACAATGAAATTTTTTAGGCCAGAGAGGGACAGACACGGAAACTTGCGCACGTCAGAGAGAGACAGACAGAGAAACATGCGCGAGAGAGAGAGACAGACATGTTTATCTCTCTCTCTCTCTCTCTCTCTCTCTCTCTCTTATAGAAAGCAAGCTAGATATTTTCGTTTCATCTTTCTATTTCGCATTGAACAGTGTGGTGTCGCGACGATTATTTTTGTTGATAATAAATAAACTTCGTTCCATCCGGGTGTCCCTTGACACCTCTCAAGTTTTTTTTATTAATTTCTCATCAATAATCAATATTGCCCCCAGACTGCCCCCGCTACCTGGACCGCATGATCTGGCTCCAAGGGCTGTGCAACATCGGGTACTCGGCGGAGTCCTACACGCGCATCATCTCTGCAGACAACACCCGCGACCGACACGAGCGCCTGTGGGCGGCGCTGGCGGGGAGTCCTAACACTGAAGTACCCTATATGGTAGGCCCCAGGGTGACATTAGAGAAGATCTAGAAAGACTAGCCGTATCCCGCAGTTTTACCCGCGTCATGCCTGTTTCCGCGGGAATTTCGGGATAAAATGTATCCCATATGTTATTCTGATGTATAACCTATATTACTGTAAAGTTTCATCCAAATCGGTTAAGTAGTTTTTACGTGAAAGAGAAACAAACATACATCCATCCTCACAAAGTTTCGCATTTATAATGTTAGTAGGATTTAAAGCTGGGTTGATTTACTTCATATTAACTTTCCCAAAGTTATTTGATACCAGCAGCGCTCCGCGATTTTACCCGCGTTGTACCCGTCCTCGCGGGAATTTCGGGATAAAATGTATCCCAAGCGTTTTTCTGATGTACAACCTATATTACTGTAAAGTTTCATCCAAATCCGTTCAATAGTTTTTGCGTGAAACAGTAACAGGCCACTGACATCTCCAACTTACTTTTTACTTCTGATGAAGAAGAAGACTTTTTAAAACCCCTTATTCCTGCACCAGGTCCTCGAATCCACACTGCCGATCTTGACCAACGACACCGAAGACATCCAGCTCCGTATCCTGTCAGCTCACATGTTCCTCAGCTCCTCAAACATCAGGGAAACTGACTTCTACTTCGTCCACAACTACATCCTGAACTGCGGCAGCAAGAACTTGAAGAAGTTTTGGTTTTCCACCGTCAGGAACTTGGCGCTGAACAGGGATTTCATCGGATATAGAGTGGCGTGAGTATTTGCTTCGGAGGGCACGTTAAGCCGTCGGTCCCGGTTACTCTACGGATAGTAGTCGTTACATGAGCCATGTCAGAGGCCTTTGGCGGCTCAATAACTCTGACACCAGTATTGGTCAGGTTGACCATCCATTCGATGAAGAAGAAGAAGAAGAAGTATTTGATGTCATTATTCTCATTAAGAACTTCCTCTATTTTGCAGTCGGTCAAAAAACCTCGCAAATTTTTCAAAACGCAAACACATTACTTATATTTTTTAAATCTTTCCAGCTCTTTCTACGTCCCCTTCGTCGCATCCCAAGTCCCACCAGTGGACGCCCAGCGCTGGGCAACTAACAACTACATCATTAGTGGGCAACTAGATGATGGGGCCCCGTCTCTTCAAGTGCTGAGCATCGGGGAGGACGTTGGGGCCCTGCCGGGGTTCGTGGGGGTCAAACTGTACACGGGGGGTCGGAGGCCTTATAAAGCTGCGGTGGGTGTACATAATATATAAACTTATGATATAACTGTAGAGAGGTCAATTCTGTACATTGAATTTATATTCAAAACTAGCTGTGCCCCGCGGTTTCACCCGCAGCGCCCCCGTCCCCGTGGGAATTTTGAGATTTTTATTCCTTATTTTTCTTATATAAAAACCTTGTCCTGACAATAAGGAACACATTAAAGAAACAATCATCCAATTTGGTGCAGTCGTTCTGAAGTTATGCGCTTAGCAACAGATTCAGCGATTCATTTTTATATTATAGACTAGCTGTGCCCCGCGGTTTCACCCGCAGCGCCCCCGTTCCCGTGGGAATTTTGAGATTTTTATTTCCTATAAACCTCACGGAGCCCGAGACCTTTCAAATGCAAAACCGTAGAAATCGGTTCCTGCGTTCTGCAGTTATAGCGTCAGGAAGGAAAACCCGACTTATTTTTATATAGTAGATAATATTTGTGTATTTTTTGTCATCTAGGTGTACCTAATAGTCGAAGGCGTAATATCAAAGTCAGAATTCAAACACACAGACATAAACATCGACAACGTCAGCACAGAGAAGCTGCACGATATTTTGAAAAGCTTTAAAAATTGGACAGTAAAGAAATCTGAGAAGGTACTTTGATTTTTGTACTTAGATTTTACCTGCATTGTACCCGTTCCCGCGGGAATTTTGGGATCAAATGTATCCCATGTGTTATTCAGATGTATAACCTATATTACTGTAAAGTTTCATCCAAATCCGTTCAGTAGTTTTTTCGTGAAAGAGTAACAAACATACATCCATCCTCACAAACTTTCGCACTTATAATACTCACTAGTCGCGCCCTGCGGTTTCACCCGCATTGTACAAGTTCTCGAGGGAATTCCGGGATAAAATGTATCCCATGTGTTATTCTGATGTATAACCTATATTACTGTAAAGTTTCATCCAAATCCGTTCTGTAGTTTTTGCGTGAAAGAGTAACATACATCCATCCTCACAAACTTTCGCATTTATAATATTAGTAGGAACCAGCAGCGCCCCGCGGTTTTACCCGCGTTGTACCCGTTCCCGTAGGAATTTCGGGATGAAAAATAGCCTATAACCTTCCCGTTGAATGTGGCTATCTATTACAAAAAGAATTATTCAAATCGGTTCAGTAGTTTCTGAGATTAGCGCGTTTAAACAAACAAACAAACAAACAAACAAACAAAACAAACTGTTCAGCTTTATAATATTAGTATAGATTAATTTTGTTTCATTTCAGCTACACATTGACGTGGTAGTCAAACTCCATGACAAAACAGTATTCGCGACTCACATGAACCAGACGAGATTTGAACGCTGGAACAAAGAAGATTGTAAGTTATCTATTACTAGCAGCGCCCCGCGGTTTTACCCGCGTTGTGCCCGTTTCCGTGGGAATTTCGGGAATCTTTTTACACAAAAACCTTCCTCTTGAATCACTCTACCTATTACAAAAAACCGCATCAAAATCCGTTGCGTAATTTTAAAGATTTAAGCATACAAACAAACAGACAAAAATAGCGACTTTGTTTTATACTATGTAGTGATTAAGAGAGTTCATCAGTTGCTAGTTAGCGAATTAACTATCTGTCAAACAACATAACGTCAGTATGTCAGGGAGGTTTCCTACGCCATATCGAATTATAAAATGATCGAAAATAAAAATATCGAATACTATAATTCATCGAACTATAAAAAAAACGAACGTATAAAATATCGAATTAAAAAATAATTTTACGATCAAAATATCGAATGGTGACAATATCGAACGCCTACAATAATAAATTTATCAAAAATCAATATTTTATCTGTCTTCTTATCTATAAAAAATAATTAGCTTCAGGCGCTTCGGCACGCTCGCTTCGTTTCATCGATTTTTTGATCGTTCGATCAATAGTGTTCGATATTTTGATTTTCGATCATTTGGTATTCGCCATGGCGTAGGAAACCCATGTCAGGGTGTAGTCGAGTAGCGAGTATTTTGGTAGCTAAAATACTTACAAGAGGGTGGTACTCCCTCCCTAACTTACGTTTAGCGACTAAATTACTCGCTACTATATTAAAATACTGCCGTAGAGCGAACAAGGCTTTACGGTTTTTAAGCTATTGCATAGCTTCTATCGCGGGCCTTGAGCGCGGGGACCGAATCCAGAAATTTCGTAACGAACAACCCTCACGCTCCTCGAACATTGCCTACGTATATGCCCAGAACACAACGTTAGCGCGATGCAGACATTCAGCACACTAACGCCATCTAGTGATATAAAAAATAACTATGCAATAGCTTTACCGCGGCAGTCCCCGAGTGCCACACGTCTTTTTATTTCTTATACTACTTACGATTTTTAAATATTTTTTGTCTCTTTCAGTCGCCTACATAGTTGACTTCCTGAGATTCGGAAGTCATATCAACCAACAACTAGTGTACTATCCGTTTCAAACAGACGTCCACATATCCACAGAGATAGGTAAGAACTGTTCCCGTGGGAATTTCGGGATGAAAAATAGCCTCCGTTTAATGTGGCTCGACCAACGTGCAGCTCGACCCCTAACCCTGAACTGACCTCTGAAACAACCGGGACCGACAATTTAACGTGTCCTCCGTACCACGGTAGCGCTCAGATAGAAATGCCACTATCGGCCACCCATCCAAGTAGGGGTCGAGCTGCACGTTGCTTAACAATCGCAATGAACTAACCTCACAGTCAACTACGCTACGAGTACTACTATAATATTAGTAGGGTAGGATTAAATGTCGTATATTATCCCACAGGAACTCCAATTCGGCTGCAATCTACGATCCTCTCCTTCACTTCCATCAGAGGAAACCTGACCGCTCCGTCAGGAGACGAGGAGACCTGGCGGAATGATCTTCATATCAGGTATCAGAAAACAATTGATTATTATCTATAATATAAAAAGCGGCCAAGTGCGAGTCGGACTCGCCCATGAAGGGTTCCGTAGCAGCGAGTAACATAATAAAGAAGTTCTTGAAATAAATGTTTTTTTATTTACATTTGAGTTATTGAATGAATAATCAGTATTTTTTTGCGGTTTACGATTTATGTCGTAAAAAAAAACTACTAACTAGACCTCGTTCAAACCAATTTTCGGTGTTAGATTACATTGTTATGTACATCATATATTTTTTTTAGTTTTATCATTCTCTTATTTTAGAAGTTACAGGGGGGGGGACACACATTTTACCACTTTGGAAGAGTCTCTCGCGCAAACTATTCAGTTTAGAAAAAAATGATATTAGAAACCTCAATACCATTTTTGAAGACCTATCCATAGATACCCCACACGTATGGGTTTGATGAAAAAAAAAATATTTTTTTCATTTCTAAGTATGGGAGACCCCCCTAAAATTTTATTTTTTTTCTATTTTAGTGTGAAAATATTAATGCGGTTCACAGAATACATCTACACACTAAGTTTCAACAACATAGCTCTTATAGTTTCGGAGAAAAAAGGCTGTGACATACGGACAGACGGACGGACAGACAGACAGACAGACATGACGAATCTATAAGGGTTCCGTTTTTGCCATTTGGCTACGGAACCCTAAAAATGAATCGCTGAATCTGTTGCTCAGCGCATAACTTCAGAACGACTGCACCAAATTGAATGATTCTTTTTTTAATGTGTTCCTTATTGTCAGGACAAGGTTTTTATATAAGAAAAATAAGGAATAAAAATCTCAAAATTCCCACAGGAACGGGGGCGCTGCGGGTGAAATCGCGGGGCACTGCTAGTTATATATATAGGTATATATTGAAAACAATGATTGAATAAATAATCATTTATTGGTGCAGTCCCCCGCGGTTTTATGCACATAGTAGCTTTCCCGAAGGAATTTGGGATAATAAATATAACCTATAACCTTCCCGTTGAATGTGGTTATCTACTACAAAAAGAATTATTCAAATCAGATGAACACTTTCTAAGATAACTGCGTTCAAAAGCCACCAAGCAGTCATACCTAATTGTATTGTTCCTCAGATACCAAGGTACCGCAGTAACCACTCTCTCCACGGCAGCGCCACTGTTACAGACGGTCCACGTCGGGAGGATACAACAGTCCTTAGTCGCGCATCTGCCGATGAGGTTCAATATATCAGTGTACGCACATGATAAGTCTGTGGTGTAAGTAATATAACATAATAATAAAATACACCCGATCAAATTCACTCACGGTTAATTAGACCCAAACTAAGCTCAAAGCTTGTATTATGGAATCTAACTAACTGATACTACTACATATACATACACAAATACTTTATCTTATATATAAAATTCTCGTGTCACAGTGTTCGTTCGCGTATTCCTCCGAAACGGCTCGACCGATTCTCATGAAATTTTGTGAGCATATTGAGTAGGTCTGAGAATCGGCCAACGTCTATTTTTCATCCCGAAATTCCCGCGGGAACGGGTACAACGCGGGTGAAACCGCGGGGCGCAGCTAGTAAGAATATATAATTGACACCCAGACGTCGTCAACGACTATGTCTTCACATATTGTTACTCCGTTGAATCCCCAGTCTGACCTGGCCAAACCCTGGCGACCAGCAGGCTGGAGTCGCCATGCACTCCCGAGCGGAAGTCGCCACGGAGACCAAGACTGAAGGGTACGACTACATGCTCCGGAGCGGGGAAGTGGAGGTAGGATATGGGCATGGGGGTATACAAGGAAAGGAGTCAACGTATACACACGGGTTTTTTCGCGGTAGAAAGTTTATAAAGCAAGTAGTAACTTAATAACTAAATGAAACGGGTCTCTATCGCGTTCGATAATTTAGCGTATTTTACTAAAATACGTACCCGACGTTTCGAGCGGATTACACCGCTCGTGGTCACGGGATAACTCAAACGTCGTGTACGTATTTTAGTAAAATACGCTAAATTATCGAACGCGATCCAGACCCGTTTCATTTAGTATAATGAGTGCAAATCGTGTGAGTTTAAAAAGTATGTAAGTAATAACTTACTTTTTATTTCCTTACGCTTCAAGTGAATAGTAGCTAGGACTCTTGTGTGTTGGGAGTGTGTGTATTAAATTACACGGATTGATTTTTACAGAACCGGAAGGACAGCATATTCTTCGACTGCGAGCGGCCGATGACCGGGGCTGAGGTGCTGAACAAGCTGCTGGCTTCGAATTCGAAACATCAAGAGTTAGTATTGAAACGACTTCAGTATCTATATCCCACTAATCATCACTACATAGTATAAAACAAAGTCGCTATTTTTGTCTGTTTGTCTGTATGTTTGTCTGTATGCTTAAATCTTTAAAATTACGCAACGGATTTTGATGCGGTTATTTGTAATAGGTAGAGTGATTCAAGAGGAAGGTTTTTATGTAAAAAAAATCCCGATATTCCCACGGGAACGGGCACAACGCGGGTAAAACCGCGGGGCGCTGCTAGTATTATAAATGCGAAAGTTTGTTAGGATGGATGTTTGTTACTCTTCACGAAAAAACTACATGACAGATTTGGCCGAAACTTTACAGTAATATAGGTTATACATCAGAATAACACATGGGATACATTTTATAGGGCGCTGTTTGTTTATTTTAATTTACTAGCGACCCACTCTCGCTTCGCTTCGGGTACTCAAGCCTTTCTCTTGAATCACTCTATCTATTTAAAAAAACTGCGCCAAAATCCGTTGCGTAGTTTTAAAGATCTAAGCATACATAGTGACAGACAGCGGAAAGAGACTTTGTTTTATACTATCTATACTAATATTATAAAGCTGAAGAGTTTGTTTTGTTTGTTTGTTTAAACGCGCTAATCTCAGAAACTACTGAACCGATTTGAATAATTCTTTCACTGTTAGATAGTCTATTTATCAAGGAAGGCTATAGGCTACATTTTATCCCGAAATTCCCACGGGAACGGGCACAACGCGGGTAAAACCGCGGGGCGCTGCTAGTGTAGTGATAAAAGCGAAGTGTATCCGTATACGTAGTTTTAATTCAAAATTTCAAAAATTTATTTTCTTTCAGCCTCTTCCACTCCATCCATCCGTCTCTAGTCATCCTGAACGGTATAGTCCTGTTCAGCTCGCCGCCCTCGGGCTCCTGCGGCGTCATACTCCAGCCGAGGCTCACCAGCTCTGATGATGTACTGGAACTGAAGATCCAGGCGAAGAGACTGGCCTTTGGTGGCGCTACAGAAATGGAACTGTTCTTTGGGCTGAACCATTTTAGGTATGGTCATTATTAATTGATACTGTAGCGCTTGTGTTGTAGTTGACTAAGCGATTTTAGTTCATACTTGGATGGGTGGCCGATGGTGGCATTTCTATCTGAGCGCTGCCGTGCTTCAGAGGGCACGTTAAGCAGTCGGTCCCGGTTGTTTCAACCGTCAGACCATGTCGCTTTAGGCTGTCTAAAACCAACGACACCAGGGTTGGTCACTGACCTACTTGGACTTACTCTTCTTCTCTTCTTCATCGAGTGGACGGTCACCCTGACCAATCCTGGTGTCAGAGTTATTGAGCCGCCAAAGGCCTCCGACATGGCTCATGTAACGACTACTATCCGTAGAGAGTAACCGGGACCGACGGCTCAACGTGCCCTCCGAAGCACGGAATCATCTTACTTTTCGGGCAAACAGGTGATTCAGCCTGCAATGCCCTAGCCAAACTGAGGACAGTCTCTCAAAGAGATTTTTGTGAGATATTGTTGTCCCCACCGGAAATCCAAACCCGGAACCTCCATATCGTGAGCCGAAACCCATATTTTGATTGTATCTTTCCAGTCTAGATAATCCGAACCAAGTCTTCCTAAAGGTGGATTCCACTGCTATACTGGAGTCGAGCTACGGAAAGACCAAAGTAGACCTGAAGCTGGAGGCTCAAAGACCTAACAGTGTTGACAGCCTGAAGAGAGAATTCAGGGTACTGTATTTTCTTTTCAAACTAAATAATAATTATCTCAGACTGCCTATATTGCACTAGCAGCGCACCGCGGTTTGACCCGCGTTGTACCCGTTCCCGTGGTAATTTCAGGATGAAAAATAGCCTATAACCTTCCCGTTGAATGTAGCTATCCATTACAAAAATAATTTTTCAAATCGGACCAGTAGTTCCTGATATTAGCGCGTTCAAACAAACAAACAAACAAACAAACTCTGCAGTTTTATAATATTAGCTGTATTTGTTTCGCTTATATGGAAAGGTTCTAAGTTATTAAAAAAATCATTTGACTTTCAACTATATAACCGTCTCTCTCTCTCCCAAGGTATCTGTCATAGGAGAAGAAAGGATAGACACATCAATCCATCAGGATCTGTCCAATACCCCAGCTGCCTTCAACGGGACCCTGGATGTAGTCTTCAATGGCACCTCTAATGCTGAACCTTCGGAGAGTAAACTCTTGGTGGAGTATAGAGGATTGCCTGGAGTAGAGGAGAACGAATTCAGGGTTGAAGTCTGGGGGAGAAATGTAAGTTTGGAGAACAGATGTGAGTGGGAGTGGGGGGTATTAGGGGGTTAATTTTCATTGGAGATAATGTAAAGGGGGTAAATAAGAGTTTTTATTATGGAAAATTTTATGTATTCGCGTATTTTTACCCCCGAAATAACACAGGGGTGTTATTGGTTTGACGTCCATGTCAGTATGTGTGTGTTTGTGTTTGTGTGTGTGCGTGTGTGCGCGCGCGTATGTGTGTGTGTTCGTGTGTGTGTTTGTGTTTGTGTGTGTGTGCGTGTAAGTGGCAACATAGCTCTCAAACGGATGGACCAATTTCGATATGGGTTTTTTATTTGAATGCCAGTTTCCTAGCGGTGGTTCTTTACTGGTGAAAATCGGTCCAACCTTTTAGGGTTCCGTTGTCATTACAGGACACTCGATTTCTAATTCGAACTGTTTTACAGTTCGTTAATAGTAGTTTATGCAACTGTCATATAAAGAAGGGTATTAAAACACGAGTGTGAGTTTATGAAACGAGCGCAGCGAGTTTCATAATAGTAACGAGTGTTTTAATACCCGTGTTATATGCAGTTGCATACACTACTTTATCTTCACTAATACAATTAATCAAACAAAATTTTAAAAACAAATACATTGCGAAACATTAAATTCACGCGTACGTGTATTGTCACAGTGAACTTGCCGCCATTAAAATCTAACCAATGAGAGCGCAGCTGCGCGCGCAGGGCCGCAGGGCGCGATGTTATAATGAGATTTTACGATATCGATGTGGATATTATAACATCATGTGCAATTGCTTAAATTGAGTGTTTTAGTTGTCTGCGCTATAACAGTAGTAATTATAAGTCAAGTATTGGAAACATAAGTACCATGTTACAACATTAGTGTAGATAAAAGTCATCATGAGCTATATGTTAAATTTTTGATTACGTACCTACTCCTGTTTTCAGCTTTCGAATATGAACTTCTTACATGTTGACCTCATGGGTCAGACGGCGTGGGGGCAACTCTTGAAGACACACAGACAGGACCCCTTCAACTTGACAGCAGTACTGAAGGTAAACACGATATTAAATAGGTCACTTTTGATCAAATTCAAATTGAAAAAGTGGATGGTCAACCTGACCCACAGATATAGTAAATATATCTGTGACCTGACCAGTCCTGGTGTCAGAGTTATTGAGCCGCCAAAGGCCTCTGACATGGCTCATGTAGCGACTACTATCCGTAGAGAGTAACTGGGACCGACGGCTTAACGTGCTCTCCGAAGCACGGAATCATCTTACTTTTCGGGCAATCAGATACAGCCTGCCACGCTTAAAGATATTGTTTATGTTCAGGAAAACAACGGACTTGCCTCTTTGAGTGTGAACGAGTCCTCTGCAGTGGAATTGAAGGTTGAAAACTTTGCCTGGCTCCTGAATAGATGGACCAATCTTCAACTGAGTAGAAACTTCGGTTATTTTGGTATGTCCTACTAATACTAAGCCCCGCGGTTTTACCCGCGTTGTGCCGGTTCCCGTGGGAATTTCGGGAATTTTTATACATATAAACCTTCCTCTTGAATCACTCTATCTATTTAAAATTGCGCAGTTCTTAAGATCTAAGCATAAATAGGGACAGACAGGCAGACAGCGGAAAGCGACTTTGTTTTGTGCTATGTAGTGATGCGAAAGTTTATGAGAAGGTTTGTATGTATGTATGTTTGTTACTCTGTCACCCAAAAATTACAGAACGGATTTGAATGAAACTTTACAGTAATATAGGTAATACATCAGAATAACACATGGGATACATTTTATCCCGAAATTCTCGCAGATACGGGTAAACACGGGTAACTTCGTGGGGCGTAGCTAGTAAAATTTATATATAACTAATCAACTCCTGCTAACTAATTTCTTCGATGCGAAGCCTTAGCCGACTTAAAAAAGGAGGAGGTTTTTATTTCAGAAGCTTTAGTAATATTTTAACCGACTTTAAAAAGGCAGGGGTTCTCAACTTGCTATCTTATCTCCAGGTGAATGCAGGGTCAAGCCGACTCAAATAGACACTATGTCTGGAGACGTGATCGACCTTCCAGCATCCAGGAATGACCAGGAACTGCTGGTGGCTGACTGTGCCAGCTTGAAGCCGAGGTAAGTTCAAGTTGCTTAAGTTTAAGCGATCACTAACAGTGCACAGTGGCAGTGAGAGCGCTGACTGTGTCGGGGGTTGCGGGGTCGGTCAACGGAGTAACAATATGTGACACATAGTTGTTGACGACGTCTGGGTGACAATTATATATTCATATTAAGTACGAGCAGCACCCCGCGGTTTTACCCGCGTTGTGTCTGTTCCCGTGGGAATTTCAGGATTTTTTATACATGTAAGCCTTCCTCTTGAATCACTCTATCTATTTAAAAAACCGCGTCAAAATCCGTGCAGTAGTATTAGAGTTTATCGCGAACAGACAGACGCGGCCGGGGACTTTGTTTTATAATATGTAGTGATGGATGAGCGAAGTAGATTCTTGTTCAGCTTTTTTCAATTTTTTCTTTTTTTCAGGTTTGCAGTGATTCAAACCGGTGATGGACTCAAGGTGTACAGCTGGGACCACCACGTGGAGATAACAACATCCAACAATCGGACGGTTGTAGACGAGACACTCTCCGGGAATGAGTTTATGTAAGTACTAGTGCCCCGCGCTGTACCCGTTCCCGAGGGAATTTCGGGATAAAATGTATCCCATATGTTAATTTGATGTATAACCTATATTACTGTGAAGTTTCATCCAAATCTGATCTGTAGTTTTTGCCTGAAAGAGTAACAAACAAACATACATACATCATCCTCACAAACTTTCGCATTTATAATATTTGGATTTTTATCCATTTTATTAATTGAAGTGCTTACATGAAAAATAAATTTATATCTCCTTTTCTAAATTAAAATAAGTCGGGTTTTCCTCCCTGACGCATGACGCTATAACTCCAGAACGCACGAACCGATTTCCACGGTTTTGCATTCGTTGGAAAGGTCTCGGGCTCCGTGAGGTTTATAGGGAATAAAAATCTCAAAATTCCCACGGGAACGGGGGCGCTGCGGGTGAAACCGCGGGGCACAGCTAGTTTGATTAAAAAAAAACAGTCTGAAGTTAAAAACTTGTTTCTTTCAGGATATCCAAAAGATCGGACACCTACCAGATAGACATCACCCGAATCGGCCTGTACGTTTTCTATTCGGCCTCTGAAGTAGTAATATTAATTCCCAGGTCATATTTAAGCACAGTCTGTGGTATATGCACAAATAAAGAATATAAGTCATGCTAAATGTATACAGAGTACTCAGAAGTTAAGTTCTATGGAAGCGGAGTTGAGTGGAACTGACCAATCGCAGCGCATTGTGACTGTCAAACAACGCATTGACATTGTCAAAGTCTTTTCGTAATGCGTTGTGATTGGTCAGTTGATCTCCGCACAGCTCCGCTCTGTATCACGCACGCATAAGCGAATTTACAAGCGATCTGGCGGCTTGTGACGCTTGCTTTTTATATTGTATACACCCGGACAAATTCACTCACGGTTAATTAGACCCAAACTAAGCTCCAAGCTTGTAATATGGGATCTAACTCACTGATACTACTACATATACATACACAAATACTTTATCTTATATATAAAATTCTCGTGTCACAGTGTTCGCGTACTCCTCCGAAACGGCTTGACCGATTCTCATGAAATTTTGTGAGCATATTGAGTAGGTCTGAGAATCGGCCAACATCTATTTTTCATCCCGAAATTCCCGCGGGAACGGGTACAACGCGGGTGAAACCGCGGGGCGCAGCTAGTAAGAATATATAATTGACACCCAGACGTCGTCAACAACTATGTCTCACATATTGTTACTCCGTTGAATCGAGCCCGCGACCCCCGACACAGTAAGCGCTCTCACTGCCACTGTGACAACGGGCTTGTCATATTTAAACTAGCTGATCCAGTAAACGTTGTTTTGCCATATAAAAATAAAGGGGTGGACCACCCTAATCACTATAAATTGAGATGTAAGCTATCCTATCTTTCAAGTCGGATCAAATCGCACACGGTGTGCAAATCAAATTTAAAATCGGTTTAGTATGTAGTTTAGGAGTCCATCACGGACAAACAACGTGACACGTAATTTTTATATTTATTTGAAAAAGGTTTCAAATAACAATGAAACAGTATGGAAATCAACGGAGAATGAATTGTCTGGTTTCGCTTTTAAACTTGCCAGCTTGTAGCGTGTAAACTAGTTCTGGGTAATAATGTAAAACGAATTTATATTAATTACGAAAGTATTTTAACGTTAATTTTTATTAATGTAACTTAATAAATGATCAATTATACAAAAAAATGTTTTTATCAATATAAAATACATTTATTATATTTGCTCCTCACTGTACTATCTTCAGTGTAAAGTGACAGGAGTAGGTCGCTGCAGGTCAAACCTGGTAAAGTGGGGCTACTCCACTTCTTCTTCTTCTTCATCGAGTGGATGGTCACCCTGACCAATCTTGGTGTCAGAGTTATTGAGCCGCCAAAGGCCTCTGACATGGCTCATGTAACGACCACTATCCGTAGAGAGTAACCGGGACCGACGGCTTAACGTGCCCTCCAAAGCACGGAATCATCTTACTTTTCGAGCAATCAGGTGATTCAGCCTGCAATGCCCTAACCAAACTGAGGACAGTCTCACAAAGTGATTTTTGTGAGATATCCCCACCGGGAATCGAACCCAGAACCTCCGGATCGTGAGCCGGGCGCTCAAGCCACAAGACCACGGAGGCTGTTATTTTTATGTTTATTATCTACAATTTAACTTAAATTTAAATTATTTACTAAATTAAACCTTATTTTAGCACCTGAATTGACATTTTAAAAGTCGGCTAACATCTCACTGACCCAAATCCAAATAAAAAGCCTTTTAACGTTCTAAACCAACCTATTCAAACATTTTAAAATAGAATTCTCCCATAGACAATACTTTGTTTTAACATTTCCGAACTATTGAAGCGGAGAACGATCAAAGTCTCCCCACAACGCTCGATTAAAGAAAATAAGCCGATTAGTCTATGGTCAACTCGCTGCCCAATCATTAGTCGCGCTAGACGCGTTCTTTATTTAAAATTATAACCGTTGGAGGTCAGTTGAGCGGCAACACTCGATGAGTGAACACGTATGATCGCTCAACAGTTATATTTGCGCTCTATTAAAGATTACCTTGTGTTTTATTTAAAGTGCCTTTTTTTATTTTTAGTTCATATTTTACACATGCAGGATAATGCCCTTATACTCAAGGCTATAATTTTTTTAAATAGACCTATTGAAATATAATAACCGACCATGGTTTTGCCCGCGTTGTGCTCGTTCCTGTGGGAAATTCGGGATGAAAAATAGCCTATAACCTTTCCGTTGAATGTGGCTATCAATTAAAAAAGGAGCTAAAGACATTGAATTGATTTTGACATAATATACGTGGTAAAAGTATGGATGTATGTTTGTTGCTCTTTCACGCAAAAACTACTGAACGGATTTGGATGAAACTTTACAGTAATATAGGTTATACATCAGACTAACACATGGGATACATTTTATACCGAAATTCCCGCGGGAACGGGTACAATTCGGGTAACACCGCGAGGCCTGTCTAGTCCATACGTAAATCCGTCTTCACAAACTTTCGCATTTATAATATTAGGAGGATTATAACTTATCTATCAAGCCATATATACTATGTTATGGTGATATAGTTATATGTAATGAGCAACACGTCCTATAAGCGGGTACGATTAACCAAGATCGTAGTTGACCAGATTTAGAAACAGCCAAATATTTTGATCGTGAGTGAGTTTACAAGTTTTTTACGTTATTAAATTTTCCAGGCACGGTCTGTTTAGTTTTTTAAAATATCTGTCAATTTTGTGTACCTAAATAAAAATGACATGACAATAAGAATTGATTTTTTTTGGACGCGCTAATCTCCCGATCCTAATACTTAATTATTTTTGTAATGGATAGCCACATTCAACGGGAACGATATGAGCTATAGGATTTGGACAAAACTTTACAATAATGACAGCTATAACAGCTGTCCCGCGAGGTGGTTCCACCCGCGACCCAATAGATGTCGCTAGTGTGAATCTAAACCATCCAGGGTGCCTAAACGCATACAAAAAAAACACTCAAATCGGTCCAGCCGTTTAGGGGTTCAGTGACATACACACGTATAGTAGAATTATATATATATATAAAGATAGGTTATACAGCAGAATAACACATGGGATACATTTATCCCAAAATTTTTACAGAAAAAGTTGTAAGAGGGTTAAACCGCGGAGCGTGTTTTGTTATACAAAAAAAATCGAAGGCCTCTCACAGCCTTTACCGACAGTACTCCCCAACGCATGCCCTCACAACAGCCGCGTACATTAGCCTATTCAATGATCACAGTCTCATCAAAGCCCAGGTTAAATGTACTATATACATCCCATGTCCTTTCAGACTCACTCAGGCTTGTAGGCTCAAAGATGTACGCTTCGAAGGACATCATCCGATTGAGTAAAGGGTGTGTAGTGCTATATGACTCAACGAGCACGATAGTCTTTTGTATAGGTACTAGTTGTTTTAACACTGGTTTGGTCGGGTTATGAAATAGGCATCTTCTTGTAGTTTGACTGAGCGATGTTAGTTCATTGTGATTGTTAGCAACGTGCAGCTCGACCCCTACTTGGATGGGTGGCCGATAGCGGCATTTCTATGTTCACGCTACCGTGCTTCGGAGGGCACGTTAAGCAGTCGGTCCCGGTTGTTTCAATCGTCAGACCATGTCGGAAGCCTTTAGGTGGTCTAAAAACTCTGGCACCAGGGTTGACCACTGACCTACTCGAACTAACTTACCTCGTCTGTGCAATGTACTGATATCTTCAGTGAGATGAGAAGTTGATACCTAATCGTTGACTGTCGAATCCGGATAATTATCCTACTCCTGACCAAAATAAATTAAATAGAAAAAGAATTATTAAAATCGGTTCAGCCGTTCTCGATTTATAAATGGTGTAACTAACACGACTTTCTTTTAATATAGAAAGAAGTAATATTATTTCATAGAAGCCTTAGGAAAATCTTAATTAGGTATCATGATAAATGGATTGTCTTTTTATCCCCTAAGGATATTATATAGCTAGAAATTATAATATCTTCACTAAACAGTATAAAACAAAACGCTTTCCGCTGTCTGTCCCTATGTATGCTTAGATTTTTAAAACTACGCAACGGATTTTGACGCCGTTTTTTAATAGATAGAGCGATTCAAGAGGAAGGTTTATATGTATAAAAAATCCCGAAATTCTTACGATATCGGGCACAACGCGGGTAAAACCACGGAGCGCTGCTAGTTACATTATAACTAGCTGACTCGGCAAACGTCCTTTGCTATATAAAAATTAAGGGGTGGACTTAACATTTAGGGGTGTGAAAAATAGATGTAGACCGAGTTACAGACCTACCCGATATGCACACAAAAATTCATGAAAATCGGTCCAGCTGTTTAGGAGGAGTATGGTAACTAACATTGTGACACGAGAATTTTATAATATACTAGCAGCGCCCCGCGGTTTTACCAGCTTTGTGCTCATTCCCGTGGGAGTTTTGGGAATTTTTATATACATAAACCTTCTTCTTGAATCACTCTATCTATTTAAAAAAACCGCATCAAAATCCGTTCCGTAGTTTTAAAGATCGAAGCATACATGGACAGACAGCGGAAAGCGACTTTGTTTTATACTATGTAGTGATATATAATGTTTCTTTCGTAAGTTCCGGTTGCTTCTAAAGAAATTATTTCCTTCTTTATACGAACACAGAGCATTATAACATAACGTCCTTGAGTGAGTACCGACGAACTCAAGCTCAAGCATACCATCCTTGTTTAAAGAGAAATTTAGGGTTCTGTTGTGAGGTTTAAAAACCCTTTATCTGTAATATAATAAAGCTGAAGAGTTTTCGGTTCCCGTTCCCGTGGGAATTTCGGGATAAAAATTCGGGATGGTTGGCCACTTCTTCTTCATCGAGTAGAGGTCATCCTGACCAATCCGGGTGTCAGTGTTATTGAGCCGCCAAAGACCTCTGACACGGCTCATGTAACGACTACTATCCGTAGAGAGTAACCGGGACCGACGGCTTAACGTGCCCTCCGAAGCACTGACCTACTCGAAATGACTAATTAATGTTAATATTATACAGAACCCGTTCTTACATTGATACTTCAAATCCCTCAAGACGTAGGCGTCCCTCTTATATTATAAACATTTTTTCTTTATTTCCCGACGCAAAAAAATGAAGATATTTTTTCAACATTTTTCAATTAAATCATAAAAATATGATTGTTTAGTATTATTTTTGACATTCATACTTTTTTGTCTGATTGTATACTGACATTTCGTGAGCTTATAGCAATACTAGCTACTTTTAACAGCCTCCGTGGTAGTACATGGGATACATTTTATCCCGAAATTCCCGCGGGAACGGGTATAACGCGGGTAAAATCGCGGATTGCTAATTGTCGTATATTATGTGAGTTAACATAAGAGGATCTATCTATGACGGACGGGGCTTACCACGTAAACCAAGCCCGGGCCTCGTTGGAACAGGCAAGTGTACTTGATCGGTTTGTAACATGTAATTAGGAATATTGCTGGTTGTTTTTGAAATAAATACTAGCAGCGCCCCGCGGTTTTACCCGCGTTGTGCCCGTTTCCGTGGGAACTTTTGGATTTTTTTATACATATAAACCTTCCTCTTGAATCACTTTACCTATTTAACAAAACCACATCCAAATCCGTTGCGTAGTTTTAAAGATCTAAGCATACATAGGACAGACAGCGGAAAGCGACTTTGTTTTATACTATGTAGTGATAAATATACCCGGAGAAAGTCACCCATGGTCAATCAGACCCAAACTAAGCTCTCAGCTTGTATTATGTAATCTAACTCACTGATACTACTACATATACATACACAAATACTTTATAAGAATATATAATTGACACCCAGACGTCGTCAACAACTATGTCTTCACATATTGTTACTCCGTTGACCGACCCCGCAACCCCCGACACAGTAAGCGCTCTCACTGCCACTGTGACAACGGGCTTGTCACCTGTTGTATTGATGTTAGCAACGTGCAGCTCGACCCCTACTTGGATGGGTGGCCGATAGTGGCATTTCTATCTGAGCGCTACCGTGCTTCGGAGGGCACGTTGAGCAGTCGGTCCCGGTTGTTTCAATCGTCAGACCACGTCGGAGGTTGGCCTACTGGAACTTACTTAATGAAAATGTCACTCGCCTAATCCCACCTCTGTTCAAACAAGGCTCCACTTAAGTCAGTTCCAGGTCAACATAAGCTCAGTCATTACAACGACCGCCGCAAATATATGACACGTTAGATGACTCCGTGATGACGCCATGATGACTCTGTGACGACTCCGCGGTTCTTCTTCTTTCGAGTCAATGGCGCAAAATAATTTTCAGTATTTATATTTTCCCGGACCAGTAATTCACAAGAGAGAGGGCAGCGTCTGAGACGTCCAGTAAGTCCTCTTTAGTGCAGGTGGTAGGGCACAGAGGACAGGACAAGAGGTGAACCACTCCGCGGTCAATTTCTTTATTTAACTAGCTGCGCCACACGTTGTTACCCTCGTTGTTTCATCCGCATTTATTCCGTCATTACCGTTTAAACCTTCCCTGGACTTTCATGAATATTTCAAGACCAAAATTAGCCAAATCGGTTCAGCCGTTCTCGAGTTTTAAGCGGACTAACGAACAGCAATTCATTTTCTACACTAATATTATAAAGAGGAAAACTTTGTTTGTAATGAATAGGCTCAAAAACTACTGGACCGTTTTTAAAAATTCTTTCACCATTCGAAAGCTACATTATCCACGAGTAACATGGCTATTTTTCATCCCGAAACTCCCACAGAAATGGACACAACGCGGGTAAAACCGCGGGCCGCTGCTAGTTATATATAAGAAGATTTCTTACAAGAACGGGCTCTACACAGGTAAAGCAGGCCAGTATAGTCAAAGATTGGATATGAAAATATTAAAATCTAGTCAGAAATAGGTTTACTTTGACCCGCATCAAAATATATAGGTCACCCCGATAGAGGGTGAGATGTAAGGGTTGACGCGCATTACAACGTAACGGCAATACGAACAATACTTCGACACCAGAGTAGGCCAATAACCTACTCGAAATAAAATGAATGGAGTCGAACATTTAAAAAGTTATAAATATAAAGACAACATTTTTATTTATTAAAACTTGCGGTTAATTAGACCCAAACCAAGGTCTTGTGTTATGGAATCTAACTCACTGATACTACTACATATACATACACAAATACTTTATAAGAATATATAATTGACACCCAGACGTCGTCAACAACTATGTCTCACATATTGTTACTCCGTTGAATCGAACCCTGACTGATACCACTACACAATATATACTTTATATGCATAAATACATGTAATATTGTTATTTTAATGAAAAAAACGCCTCGGTGGTCTAGTGTTATGAGCACTCGCCTGCCAAGACTGAGATCCTGGGTTCAATTCCCAGGTCGAGTGGAAACATGTTTCCTACTTTTCAACCATGGCTCGGGTTTGAGATCACCAACCCGTTAGTCAAGCGTGGTGATTACGACATCCTCCTCACTGTACTGATATCTTCAGTGAGATGAGAGGCCTTTGACCAGCAGTGGGACATTACAGGCTAGTATTTTACTTATTTAAAATTGAAATAAATGATTTATTTATTTATTTAACCAACCAATATAATTATAGATATTTGTCATAAATCCACAATGAGATATACTCGTATAACATTTTTTATTAAACATTGTTACACTCAAGTGAACCACTACCTTTACAAGAATTCTGATACATATTTGAGTACGTGTCTCGTTCTCCACGGTACACCAAACTCCTCAATTATGAAATCATTGAATAATATCTATGGCACGGTGTCTTGAGAGAGGGAGAAAGAGACGCTATGAGTGTGAACGAGACAGGTATAATATCTGTGATTGAAGACTTAATTTGCATGGCGCTATCCTTGTGTGGCGTAGTTTAAATAAGCGATTTTAACTCATTGCAATTAGTATTAGTATTGCATAGCTTAACCTTAAGCAGTCGGTCCCTGAAACACTGATACTAGGGTTAGCTATTGCCAGAACCATCGCAAGGAAACTGAAAAAAAACGCATCGAAATTGGTCCATCCATTAGAGCTACGATGCCACAAACACACACACACACACACACGCACGCACGCACGCACACGCATCGGCATCATTGTATAACACTCGGACTCTCTTTTCCGTCGAATAAAAATCTCCAAATCCGAACAAAAAACAATAAAATCGACTTGTATTTATTCATTTAATAACATTAATCTGTTCTGGAACTTTCATCGTTTCGCGCCAAAAAGACGACTTTCGAACAGAATCTGTTTTTGTATCAATTTAATATAACGATGTTTTTTACCCACTTTTAGAGTTCCGTACCCGAAGGGTAAAAACAGGAGCCTTTTACTGAGACTTCGCTGTCCGTCCGTCCGTCTGTCACCAGGCTGTATCTCAAGAACGGTGATAGCTAGACAGTTGAAATTTTGAAATGTATTTCTATTGCCGCTATAACAACAAATACTAAACATAAAATAAAACAAATATGGCCATACAACAAACGTCATTTTTTGCCGTTTTTTAAAGTACGGAACTCTCCATGCGCGAGTCCGACTCGCACTTGGCTGGTTTTTTTTAGAGAGGTGCTGAGTTTTTCCTCTTTTTGTGACATTTCAGTGATTGACAGCTGTCTTTTGTAGCACTCAAAGAAATATTACACGGCCACCCATCCTGGTATAGTCCGAGCTGCCGGTTGCTTAACATTCACGATGTAATAATCATTGAGGAAAAAGACGTACCGCTACGAAAAATGAAAGTACTACGGCGCTACACAGTTTGCTACGAGGCTACGGCCGCTACACGCGTAGCAATCATGTAGTCATTTTTCGTAGTAAAGTGGGAAACTACGATTTAGTATTTTTCAGGCGACGTAATAGAAACGATTTATATTTTGACGTGCGTGTGTGCGTGGAAAGACAGAAAGAGTGTGTGTGTGTGAGAGACCACCCTAACTTAACTAAGTGACAAAAGTATTAACTTAACCGAAACAAGCGCCTTTTATTTGTCAATTATTTCATTTTGTTTCCTACAATACCTTAATTATAAACTGTAAGAACGTGTAGATTGTATACTTCCCGCCCGCGAATTTACCCGCTTTGTGCCCGTTCCCGTAGGAATTTAGGGATGAAATATAACTTTCCGTTGAATATGATTATCTGTTACAAAAATAATTATTTAAATCGGATTGGTAGTTTCTGAGATTAGCGCGTTCAAACAAACAAACTTTATTATATTAGTATAGATACCAGCGCCCCACGGTTTTACCCGCGTTGTGTCCATTCCTGTAAGAATTTCGGGATGAAAAATAGCCTATGTTACTCGTGGATAATGTAGCTTTCGAATGGTGAAAGAATTTTTAAAAACGGTCCAGTAGTTTTTGAGCCCATTCATTACAAACAAACAAAGTTTTCCTCTTTATAATATTAGTGTAGATAGTGTATACGAGAACACGAACGTACTCGCTCGATACATGTCTAATTACTACGATTCAATTGCTACTATTCCCACGGGAACGGGCACAACGCGGGTAAAACCGCGGGGCGCGGCTAGTAATATTATATATTAGAATAGTCACTATCACTACATATTATAAAACAAAGTCCCCGGCCGCGTCTGTCTGTTCGCAATAAACTCAAATACTACTGCACGGATTTTGACGAGGTTTTTTTAATAGATAGATTGATTTAAGAGGAAGGTTTATATGTATAACAATTCCCAAAATTCCTACGGGAACGGGCTTAACTCGGGTAAAGCCACGAGGCGTTGCTAATATATATACAAATACTAGTATAAGATACTAGCTGCGCCCCGCAGTTACACTCGCTTTGTACCCGTTCCCGCGGGAATTTCGGGATGAAAAATAGATGTTGTCTGATTCCAGACCTATTCGATATGCACACAAAATTTCATGAGAATCGGTCGAGCCGTCTCAGAGGAGTTTAACCACGCACCCCGTGACAAGAGAATTTTATATATAAGATAAAGATATGATATATAGGCTTTATGTAAAAGCCACTTAAAATCAGAAGTTTAAACACTACAAAAAACCGCTTTAAGGGACAAAAATAACACTGACCTAAAAAGGTACAAGGTACACCATCCCTTCACTCACACAGACACAACTTCACACATATATATAGCGATACACCGAGCAGATTTCAGTCGATCGCGGGTCGCCAGCCGAAGCAGACGTATAGCGCTCCGAACGAACAAAATTATAAAACAAATACATTGAAAAATCTTTACTTTAACGTGTATATAATTCCGATGATAATGTCAGTGTTTTTTTAACGAAAGTGATAGAAAGTTAATGCTGTTGTGCGGTGATTGTGAAGGTAAGCTTTCGAATATTTCTTTTAGTAGAAATGATATGTTTTTTATCTTTTTTTTATATAATTTAAGGGTATGCGCGTATTTATTGCTTAGGGTATTGTATTGTGAGGAAAATGAGACTTTATCAAAAGGTATTCGGTACTTGCTTTTGTTGTATTGTTTAGTTACGTTAATGTACGTAATGCTTTGGTTCTGTTCAATATGTATTAATATTAACAGTGCTCGCGGTTTTGCCTGTATTGTGCCCGTTCTCGTGGGAATTACGGGATAAAATATAGCTTATAACCGTCCCGTTGAACGTGGCTATGCAATACAAAAAGAATTATTCAAATCGCATTGGTAGTTTCTGAGATTAACGCGTTTAAAAAAGTGTTATAATCCTACTAATATTAAAAATGCGAAAGTTTGGGAGGATGGATGTATGTTTGTTACTCTTTCACGCCAAAACTACTGAACGGATTTGGGTGAAACTTTACAGTAACATAGGTTATACATCAGAATAACACATGGGATACATTTTATCCCGAAACTCTAACGGGAACGAGCACAACGCGGGTAAACCGCGGGGTGCTGCTAGTCTTAGAATGTATAATTCACTTAACAAGTGACTATGTTCCTGTGGGAATAACGTGATAATAATTACATTTCTTTTAATCGGAGTAATTGAAACAACAAAAAAATAATTTAATACTTTTAACTTTTTTCTCTAGAGATCCCTTGATTATAGCACGTTTTAACAAACAAACAAAAACTCTTTATTATCTACTAGCCGCGCCTCGCTTTGTACCCGTTCCCGCGGGAATTTCGGGATAAAATGTATCCCATGTATTATTCTGATGTATAACCTATATTACTGTACAGTTTCATCCAAATTCGTCCAGTAGTTTTTGCGTGAAAGAGTAACAAACATACATCCATCCTCACAAACTTTCACATTTATAATATGAGTAGGATAATGACTTCCACGCGACACCCGTTCCCACGGGAATTTCATGGATAAAATGTACCCTTTCTCTGGAATACGACTATTTATTCATAATATAAAAAACATATTTTATATATATAAAAGAAAGTCGTGTTAGTTACACTATTAATAACTCGAGAACGGCTGAACCGATTTGGCTGAAAATTTGTGGGGAGGTAGCTTAGAACCAGGATACGGATATAGAATACTATTTATCCCGTAATTCCTACGGTAACGGGTGCGCTGTGGGTGAAACCGAGGGGCACAGATAGTAATATCATAAAAATTACGTGTCACGTTGTTTGTCCGCGATGGACTCCTAAACTACTGAACCGATTTTAAATTTGATTCGCACTGGAACTTCCAACGGGAACGGGTACAAAGCGAATGAAACCGCGGGCGTTGCTATAACTATTACAAAAAAAAACCGGCCAAGTGCGTGTCGAACTCGCGCACGGAGGGTTCCGTACTTTAAAAACGGCAAAAAATCACGTTTCTTGGATGGGAGCCCCATTAAATATTTGTGTTACTTTATTTGTTGTTATAAGTAGCGCCAATAGAAATACATCATCTGTGAAAATGTCAACTGTCTTGCTATCACCGTTCTTGAGATACAGCCTGGTGACGGACGGACGGACGGACAGCGAAGTCTCAGTGATAGAAATAGAAATAGAAATAGAAATATATTTATTACCAAAAACTAAACCTAAATACAAACATTATTAAACTTACACTAAACAAAAAGTTGTACATAGGTTTACAAGAAATAAATCCCTACCTCCTGAACTAGTGTACACTGTATCTCAGGAGGTAGTCGTTCATTCAGTACAATATTGTTATCCTAATATATTTTTTCTACACAATAACATTTTTTATTTTATTTTTATAAATATTACACAGATACATTTAAAGCTGAAATAGTAAGTTGATATTTTGATATTTACGATCGGATAACTAATAAGGATTCAGTACTAATATAATTCAATGATTTCAAATAATTTGATACAGACGTTTTAAATTTAAATTTAGAAAATTCATGAAGATTTTCAAATACCATAGCAAGTTTATTGTAGATATACGGTCCGAGAAACATCGAGGACTTTTTGCCAAAAGCTGATTTAAACAATGGAACGTGAAAAACTTTATCTTTCCGACGACTCTTGTTCTTTTTTAAAGCAGCAGGCTTAATTGCATGTTGGTGTAATGTAAGTAGTAGTACATATAACTGCCTTACTGTAAGAACGGAGGCTTCTTCGTATAGCTTTGTTGTTGGAAAAAGAAAAGGTTTAAAGTGAATGACTTTGAGAATAGCACGTTGTGTTCGTTCAAGAGTCAGTAGAGTAGTTTTCGAACAGCCACCCCAGCAGATAATGCAATATGTTAGAATTGATTCACAAAGCGCGCGATAAATAGCTAAAATCTGTTTGGCGTCACATATATGTCGTAGAGTTTTAAATACGTAAATTAACTTTCGAATACGCGACGATACGGTGTTAATATGGATTTTAAAATTTAGGGATTTGTCTATCTGCACACCCAAATATTTTATATGAGAAACTGAAGAGATTTCTGGACATCCGCATGATTGACCTTGTGTAGGTACTCTGCCGCAATAATGGGCTTTAATATTATAGTCATATGTTGGCAATGCATTTTCACATCTGATACTAAATTTTATGTAGTGTGTTTTTGTTAGGTTCAAAGAGAGAAGATTGTTATCTAACCATTGAGTTACGGTTTGCAATCCTTTATTAGCTGAAAGATAGACTTCCTCCCATGTTGCACCCTTAAATAATAAAACCGTATCGTCTGCATATGTGATAATGCTACCATTCTCTATGTCAAGGTTACACATGTCGTTGATGTATGCAATAAACAATGAAGGTCCCAATACGCTACCCTGTGGCACTCCAAACTCTATATCCTGTAGAGTGGAACTGGCGTGCTGGTCAACCAGTATACTCTGCTTCCGATTTAACAGGTAATCTTCAAAGAGTTTCAACTGTTTACCGCGTACTCCGATACGATACAACTTTTTGATCAATAGAGGTATTGAGATGGTGTCGAATGCCTTGGCCAAATCCAAGAATATGGCAAGGCATTTATCACCAGTGCCTAACGATTGTTGTATTCGTGAAGTTAAACCTAGAACTGCATCCTTTGTAGATTTTTTACAACGGAACCCATATTGATTTTTTGAAATAAGATTATTATTTTCCATATACCCTTTAAATCTATTATTCATAGCCTTTTCTATTATTTTAGACAGAGTTGATAAGAGGGCAATCGGTCGATAATTATTTATATTAGATTTATCTCCATTTTTATATATGGGAACAACCCTAGATATTTTTAATGGTTCAGGGAAGCGTCCTTCCTCAAAACATGAATTGGAAATGATCGATATAGGAAGAGCTAAATGATCTATCCCCATCTTGTATACTTTTACAGGTATTCCGTCCCAGCCAGTACTTGAACTATTTTTTAAAGCCCTAATGATATTTTTGATTTCTGTTACATCTGTCGGAAGCATGACGAAAGAATTAACATTACTTGGAGCATCTGTGATAGCACTACAAAGATCTCGCTCATTACAGTTAAGTCGGTTTAAAATAACATTGGCGAGGTTAGAACCCGCTTTTGCAAAGTGTCGATTAATTTTGTTTAGGGAGTCAGTGGGGTTTATTCCAAATGTTAACAATTCATTATTATATCTATTCTTACTACTACTGAAGTTACAAACATCTTTTATTATACTCCACTGTTTTTTAATATTTAATTTATATTTCTGCATTTCATGTCTGTAGTATTGATTTTTCAATTTTTTGAGAATTTTATTACATGTGTTTCTGTATCTTATAAATGAAATCCTTAGAATAACATTGTCTGGATCTTGTCTTAACTTTGCGTGTAATCTGTCTCTATTTTTAATGCACCTAATCAAACCTGGCGTAATCCAGGGTTTGATATTCCTATATCTCCGTTTTATCTGTGTATTTGTTGTATGTTTATTTATTAGATCTCTTAGTTTGTTTACAAATTTGTTAATAGTTATTTGAATGTCATTGTCAGTCACTACTTCTAACCAGTTTATCTTAGCTATTTCGGCATTCAAAGCAACCCAATCTATTCTAGTAAACGACTTTGCAGCGGTTGTTTTATTTTTTATGGTTTTATTGATGGACAAAATTACACTATAATGATCAGTAATAGTTGATTCAAGAATGGCAGTGCTAATAGGTGCTAGGTTTTTAGCAATAGTATGATCCAAACAACTATTCTCCCTTGTACATAAGTTATGCGTTGGGTGTAGGTTGTGCGAAGCTAACAGATTAAGGTAGGATGAAGTCGCTAAATTGTTTAAATTTATGTCTGATATGTCGATATTAATATCTCCTAATAGTATAACTTGAGAAAAATCTTTGTATTCTAGAAGAATTTGATTTAAGGAGGCTAAAAAGTTTTCGATATCTCGGAACGATGGAGGTCGGTAAACACAGATTATTACTAGATCCTTTTTGTGAGTAATTACTATACAGTTACATTCAGAAACATATTCTGGTTCAACGAATTGAAGATCTAAATTATTTTTTGCATAGATGACCACACCGTCATTTTGATTGAACAACTTTTTAGAACCAAAACTGCTATAATTTTCCAAAATGGGCAGATTATAATCCTTAGCTAGCCAGCATTCTGTTAAAATAATTAAATCTAAACTGAAATCTAATTGAGATGTATAGGCAATAAAACTATCAAAATTACGGTTTATACTTCGAATATTTTGCGTAATGACATTGAAATGTTTTGGCGTGATATTCAATAAGCGTTTACAATCTATTGGATCATTTATTGTTAGTGCTAGACCTTTACTCAGTTGGCTACAATCAATATCAGTTATTATATCTATGGTAGCAGCCATTTAAATTAAAATAAAACATTCAATATATATTTACCGTAATCAAAACTAGACTAACTGTTGTATATTATCGAGGGTACGAATGTGTAAGGCTGCACAATTTTCGTCTTTCCTTACAAAAATACGGCCATCTTTGACCCATATAAATTTGTACCCGATCTCTTTAGCCTTCTTTCTTGCCATCGCATGAAGATACTTGTTAGCAGGACTTAGATGCTCAGATATGTACACAGGAGATGATGTACCGCCATAGCCCAGATGTTGTGTATTCAGTTTGGGATTTTGGAGCTTATTAAATTTGATAGTAGCAGAAATTAAATTATCGCGAAGCCCACGATTCCTCAGCTTCACAACAATAGCACGAGGGCGATTACCTAATTTTGTTTGTTTGGCGACTCGGAATGTCTGGATTATATCATTAGGCAATAATGGACAGTTCACAGTTTCAGCAAGTTGAGCTACCATCGTTGTTATGTTTTCTGCTTTATCCTCTGGCACACCATTTATTTCGATGTTTTGCTCCCTTAAACATTGCTCCACTAAATTCAACCTGTTGCCAATTTCAGAGACATTAGCATTTAAAACAGCATTTTCCTTTTTTAGGGTGTCTATTATTTGAGACTTGGCTTCAAGGCTTGTCTTCATTTCCTCATAAGCATTGTTGAAAAAGTGTAACGCCTCCTCAAACTTTGTCATCTGGTCCTTAATGTCCCTAAGCTGGTTAGATACCAATTCTGATATAGTTGCTTTTAGTGTAATGCTTAATTCCTCTCTTATCAAAGTGCGGAGCGCATCAGATGGCAGATTGACATCAGAAGTAATATCCTCCGATGATTTACGACGTGGTTTCTTGCTGTTCCTTGTTGTAACAAAGGGTTCCTCCTGTGCATTTTGGATAGTAGAACGAATTGGCGTGTTCGAGTTTCCCGTTTTAGGAGCTGTGCACTGACATTGAGGACATAACCAATTCGATTTAAAGTCCTTGGTAAGAGTAAGAAAGCGTTTCGGTGTAATGTTCACACAAGCCAAGTCATAAGCCTGTTTGCAGGCTCCGCATCTCATTAGCTCCTTAAGATTGGTAATATGTTTATTACAACCAGCACACGAAAGCGTTGAAGACATTTTATGTCAGACCTTACCCTTCCAAAAATGTAATAGCAATGCTCCAAAATTTAGTTCCTTATGATTATGTTATAGCAATGTATTTTTGAGGCAGGCTGTACAATGTAATGGCCAAATTCACTCGGCGACGTCACAGCCAATTCGGTGCAATCAGATGTCGAACGACTGCCGATCCCACGGTCGCGGGTTCGAACCCCACCCGGCCACCAACACAATTTCCTGCAGATGTCGTCACGCAGCTGCCCGGCTCACCCGTACGCCCTCCTCCAGTCCAGCCCCCTCAAAATCTTCCAACCGCGCTCCAACTTCAGTCAGGGTCCCGTTTTTACCCTTTGGGTACGGAACCCTTCTTCTTCTTTCGAGTCAATGGCACAAAATAATTAACCACGGAACCCTAAAAATTGAGGAATCGAACGTCCTCCTTTTTATGAAGTAGGTTAAATATACCTAAAGATGGCTGTTTTATGTCTTACTAGCAGCGCCCCGCGGTTTTACCCGCGTTGTGCCCGTTCCCGTGGGAATTTCGGGATAAAATGTAGCCTATAGCCTTCCTCGATAAATAGACTATCTAACAGTGAAAGAATTATTCAAATCGGTTCAGTAGTTTCTGAGATTAGCGCGTTTAAACAAACAAACAAACAAACAAACAAACAAACAAACAAACAAACAAACAAACAAACAAACAAACAAACAAACAAAACAAACTCTTCAGCTTTATAATATTATATGTCTTATTGTAGAGCGCGAGCGTTTGTTAACCACAGACCCGCGGGAGTTCTACATTTTGGAACAAAAGGAAACCGCGAATGATATCCTCTGTGGGAGCTTTTAATTCAAAAAGGGGAATTTTATTTGATGTTGTTTGGGAATAATTCATTGATTTAATCGTGTTTTAAATTTTGCGTTGCTTTTGCGGGAAATTTGGGATAGGAACGTGTAAAAAGTTGTTGAATTTGGGATAATAGTTATAAACAGAATTTCTTACTATAAAATTGTGGAGGTAAATTTTTTACTATCAACGCCCCGCGGTTTTACCCGCGTTGTGCCCGTTCCCGTGGGAATTTCGAAAATTTTTACACACAGAAACCTTCCTCTTGAATCACTCTATCTATTTTAATAAAAAACACTAAAATTCGTTGCGTAGTGTTAAAGATCTTAGCATACACAGGGACAGACAACAATTAGACCCAAAGTAAGCTCTAAGCTTGTGTTATGGAATCTAACTCACTGATACTACTACATTACATACACAGATACTTTATAACAATATATAATTGTCACCCAGACGTCGTCAACAACTATGTCTTCGCATATTGTTACTCCGTTGAATCGACCCCGCGACCCCCGACACAGTGAGCGCTCTCACTGCCACTGTGACAACGGGCTTGTCATCAAAAAATTTTTATTATTATAAAGAGGTAAAGTTGCGAGCTTTGTTTGTTTGTTTATAAGAGCTAACCTCAGAAACGAAAATCCAATTTGAATAATTCCTTTGTAATGGATAGCCACGTTCAACGGTAAGGTTTTAGAATATTTTTAATTCCAAAATTAACATAAGAGCAAGCATAATTTAACACAATATTTTTCGCAACCAGTTACGAAAAAAGCGAAAAATATAAACAAAAATAACAACTAATCTAACCTATTTCACCGTTCCAAAGTCAAATAAGACCGAAAAGTACCGAATACGACACCGAATCGGCCGAAATACGACCTAAGAACTTGAAATTGACTAATGGCAAGTAATTTAAACTTAAGAAGTTGGTTAAAGTGCGGAGGTTGGTACCGTCGGCAGATTAGTTCGACTAAATCCTAACAAAGTATACTAAAATTACGCGAAACTTTGTGGACATGAAAGATGGCTCAGTTGTCGGATTGACATTTATATAATGATGGAAATATAATCGATTGCAAGCTGAACAATTTTATAATGGTTTCGCAACCGGTTACGAAAAATTTTTTTTTGACGCAACCCATTTAGAATAAAAATTACCGAATTGTGTTTTCTATACATCTATGTCTATATCGCCCCCGCGTTGAGCCCGTTCCCGTAGGAATTTTCGAAAATCCTTTCTTAGTGTGCACTTACATACGTCACTTGAAGAACCTTCCTGCCAAATTTCATGTTTCTAGGTGTAGCGGTTGAGGCTGTGCGTTGATTATCAGTCAGTCAGTCAGTCAGGACTTCGAATCTACACTAATATTATAAAGAGGAAAACTTTGTTTGTTTGTAATGAATAGGCTTAAAAACTACTGGACCGTTTTAAAAAATTCTTTCACCATTCGAAAGCTACATTATCCACGAGTAACATAGGCTATTTTTCATCCCGAAATTTCCACAGGAATGGACACAACGCGGTTATAACCGCGGGGCGCTGCTAGTTTTATATATATAGATACATCAGAATAACACATGGGAAATAATTTATTCCCAAAAATTTCTGCTGAAACGGGTAACATCGGGAGGTGTTATTAGTAATATAACATTATTGAAATGTATGCGAAATTAGATTTTGATTCCAATAATTTATTCACTTATCTGCTCACCGTACAGGCGTGCGACGTCATTGCTTGTCCTTATTTGATTGTGTTTACCCTCCCCCTTCTATTGTAGGGGGAGGGGGGTAAACATTGGGGATGACACACGTCGCATCACCCTTAATGTATGTTGGTTTACAGGTTCAGTTACTTTTTAATGAGAATTACAAGATTGAAAACCTCACAGTGAAGATGTTAGTACAGCGAGGGGTACACGCGATCACAAGCGAGCACTAATGTAAAGTATCGTCCTATAAGACACTGCAGATCAAACACCTCTCACTGAAAATGTTAGTACAGCGAGGAGTACACGCGATCACAAGCGAGCACTAATGTAAAGTATCGTCCTATAAGACACTGCAGATCAAACACCTCTCACTGAAAATGTTAGTACAGCGAGGAGTACACGCGATCACAAGCGAGCACTAATGTAAAGTATCGTCCTATAAGACACTGCAGATCAAACACCTCTCACTGAAGATGTTAGTACAGCGAGGAGTACACGCGATCACAAGCTAGCACTAATGTAAAGTATCGTCCTATACGACACTGCAGATCAAACACCTCTCACTGAAGATGTTAGTACAGCGAGGAGTACACGCGATCACAAGCTAGCACTAATGTAAAGTATCGTCCTATACGACACTGCAGATCAAACACCTCTCACTGAAGATGTTAGTACAGCGAGGAGTACACGCGATCACAAGCGAGCACTAATGTAAAGTATCGTCCTATAAGACACTGCAGATCAAACACCTCTCACTGAAAATGTTAGTACAGCGAGGAGTACACGCGATCACAAGCGAGCACTAATGTAAAGTATCGTCCTATAAGACACTGCAGATCAAACACCTCTCACTGAAGATGTTAGTACAGCGAGGAGTACACGTGATCACAAGCGAGCACTAATGTAAAGTATCGTCCTATATGACACTGCAGATCAAACACCTCTCACTGAAGATGTTAGTACAGCGAGGAGTACACGTGATCACAAGCGTTTCATCAACTTTTTAGTACAATACTTTAGTTAATAATTCAATAGGCTTTTTGTTTTTATCAAAGATCCCAAACGCTTTGATAAAAGTTGAAAAACTTTGTCTTTTTATTATAAATAGGACTATTCCGGATAAAATAATCTTCAAAGGTAGACTCCTCTGTAATCAATAGGTATTTTTGACGGTCGAGTGATGTTATTACGTAACGACATCGATTTTAAGTAGAGTCGAAATCGGATCAACTTATTGTTATACATTCTTTACTGGCTATCTCGGATACATTGTTTCTGTGTAAAAGTAAAGTAAAGTATGAACAGCCTCCGTGGTCTTGTGGTTTTAGCGCTCGGCTCACGATCCGGAGGTTCCGGGTTCGACTCCCGGTGGGGATATCTCACAAAAATCACTTTGTGAGACTGTCCTTAGTTTGGTTAGGGCATTGCAGGCTGAATCACCTGATTGCCCGAAAAGTAAGATGATTCCGTGCTTCGGAGGGCACGTTAAGCCGTCGGTCCCGGTTACTCTCTACGGATAGTAGTCGTTACATGAGCCATGTCAGAGGCCTTTGGCGGCTCAATAACTCTGACACCAGGATTGGTCAGCGTGACCATCCACTCGATGAAGAGGAAGAAGAAGACTACGGGGCGTGGCTAATACTACTTACGTACGAGTTCCTTCTCTCTGACTGCTTCCAGAGATGAGGTTGTGCAGACAAACAAACGCACAATTCTTCAGCTTTATAACATTAGTATAGACTAGCAGCGCCCTGCAGTTTTACCCGCGTTGAACCCGTTTCTTTGGGAATTTCGGGATGAAAAATAGCCTATAGCCTTCCTCGATAAGTGGACTATCCAACACTGAAAGAATTATTCAAATCGGTCCAGTAGTTCCTGAGATTAGCGCGTTCAAACAAACAAGCTTTGCAGCTTTATAATATTATTATATATTATACTAGCAGCGCCCCGTGGTTTTACCCGCGTTGTGTCCATTCCTGTGGCAATTTCGGGATGAATAATAGCCTATGTTACTCGTGGATAATGTAGCTTTCGATTGGTGAAAGAATTCTTAAAAACGGTCCAGTAGTTTTTGAGCCTATTCATTACAACCAAACAAACAAAGGTTTCCTCTTTATAATATGTATTAGTGTAGATTATAGATTTGATGAGTAAATAAATAAATCTTGGAGCGTTTCTTTGTTTCTTTGACCTCATTTTATTTACATTTCATTGATTCTCCGTGACTTATCCTATTTAAAAATGTTCTGTATTATTTTTAGCCGGCTTCAAAAGATGAGGGTTCCTAGTTTGTTATGTTTGGGTTGCGAAATTGTTGTTTTTATTTATGTAAAACTAGCAGCGCCCCGCGGCTTTGCCCGCGTTGAGCCCGTTCCCGAAGGAATTTTCGAAAATCCTTTCTAGTGTGCACTTACGTCACTTGAAGAACCTTCCTGCCAAATTTCATGTTTCTAGGTGTAGCGGGTGAGGCTGTGCGTTGATTATCAGTCAGTCAGTCAGGACTTTGAATTTTATATATATAGATTGAGGTGTTATGTTTCATGTGGTAGTATGTGTATGTGTGTATGTGTGTATGTGCGTATCACTACATATTATAAAACAAAGTCACCGGCCGCGTCTGTCTGTCTATCTATTCGCGATAAACTCAACAGATTTTGACGCGGTTTTTTTTAAATAGATGGAGTGATTCAAGAAGAACGTTTATATGTATAAAAAAATCCCGAAATTCCCACGGGAACGGGTTCAACGCGGGTAAAACTGCAGGGCGCTGCTAGTCTATAATCTATACTAATATTATAAAGCTGAAGAGTTTGTTTTGTTTGTTTGTTTGTTTGTTTGTTTGTTTAAACGCGCTAATCTCAGAAACTACTGAACCGATTTGAATAATTCTTTTTGTAATAGATAGCCACATTCAACGGGAAGGTTATAGGCTATTTTTCATCCCGAAATTCCTACGGGAACGGGTACAACGCGGGTAAAACCGCGGGGCGCTGCTAGTAATATTATAAAGCTTCAATGTTTGTTTGTTTGAACGCGCTAATCTCAGGAACTACTGGACCGATTTGAAAAATTATTTCAGTGTTGGATAGTCCACTTATCGAGGAAGGCTATAGGCTATTTTTCATCCCGAAATTCCCAAAGAAACGGGTTCAACGCGGGTAAAACTGCAGGGCGCTGCTAGTCTATACTAATGTAATAAAGTTGAAGAATTGTGCGTTTGTTTGTCTGCACAACCTCATCTCTGGAAGCAGTCAGAGAGAAGAAACTCGTACAAGTATTAGCCAGGCCCCGTAGTCTTCTTCTTCTTCTTCACCGAGTGGATGGTCACGCTGACCAATCCTGGTGTCAGAGTTATTGAGCCGCCAAAGGCCTCTGACATGACTCTACCCACAATTTCCCCGCTTTTAGGGAGCTGTGGGGATAAAAAATAGCCTATACCTTTCTTCTTGAAAGTGGCCATCTGTATCTGATTCTGAAGGCACGTTAAGCAGTCGGTCCCGGTTGATTCACTCGTCAGACCATGTCGTCCTTTAGGCGGTTTAAAAACTCCTGCACCAGGGTTGGACCTGCTCGAACTTACTTACGGATTAAATATGAAAGAATCTTAAAAAACGCTAAGTAATTAAAAAAAGACGTGTGGCACTCGGGGACTGCCGCGGTAAAGCTATTGCATAGTTATTTTTTGTTATCACTAGATGGCGTTAGTGTGCTGAATGTCTGCTTCGCGCTAACGTTGTGTTCTGGGCATATAAGTAGGCAATGTTTGAGCAGCGTGAGGTTTTTTCGTTACGGAATTTCTGGATTCGGTCCCCGCGCTCAAGGCCCGCGATAGAAGCTATGCAATAGCTTAAAAAAGACGTGTGGCACTCGGGGACTGCCGCGGTAAAGCTATTGCATAGTTATTTTTTATATCACTAGATGGCGTAAGTGTGCTGAATGTCTGCATCGCGCTAACGTTGTGTTCTGGGCATATACCTACCTAGGCAATGTTTGAGGAGCGTGAGGTTTTTTCGTTACGGAATTTCTGGATTCGGTCTCCGCGCTCCAGGCCCGCGATAGAAGCTATGCAATAGCTTAAAAACGGCCAAGTGCGAGTCGGACTCGCAGACGAAGGGTTCTATACCATTACTATTAAAAATTATTAGTATCGAACAAGAAACTCGAGGTTTGTTGTATGGGAGCCCCCCTTGAATATTTGTTTTATTTTATTTTTAGTATTTGTTGTTATAGCGGCAATAGAAATACATCATCTGTGAAAACAACTGTCTAACTATCACCGTACTTGAGATACAGCCTGGTGACAGACGGACGGACGGACAGCGAAGTCTCAGTAATAGGGTCCCGTTTTTACCCTTTGGGTACGGAACCCTAAAAAATATTTTTTTCCGAAAATGAAAAATAATATGCTTCTAAAGCGGCCTCGCTGAAACTTTGCAGATTTCTTTAAAATAATTCTAATGAAACCTCTCGAGATTCGAACAACAGAATGGATTTTATAATACTTGTTGACCAGTGCTAGCTATAATGGCAAGCTATACTATAATATTTGATCTATCTTCTATCTTCTTCACTACATATTATAAAACAAAGTCCCCGGCCGCGTCTGTCTGTTCGCGATAAACTCAAATACTAAACTACTACTGCACGGATTTTGACGCGGTTTTTTTAAAATAGATAGTGATTCAAGAGGAAGGTTTATATGTATAAAAATTCCCGAAATTCCCACGGGAACGGGCATAACCGGGGTAAAATCGTGGGGCACTGCATGGAACAATAACACATTAAATACATACGATCTACAAAAACAAACACTTCAATTTCATTTCTGTTTATAATATTAACTCATCGCTATCTCTCAGTACAACAAGCGCCTATTCAAACTCCATTAAAAGTTATCTCTGTGTCATTTAGCCGGCGGCCATGTTGGAAACATGCCTTATTATAATGGCATAGCATATTATTTGACATCCCACGACTTGAATACATTTTCAGAATCACTACATAGTATAAAACAAAGTCGCTTTCCGCTGTCGGTCCCTATGTATGCTTAGATCTTTAAAACTACGCCACGGATTTTGATGCAGTTTTTTTAATAGATAGAGTGATTCAAGAGGAAGGTTTATAAGTAAAAAAATCGCGAAATTCCTGCGGGAACGGGCACAACGCGGGTAAAACCGCGGGGCGCTGCTAGTTATAAATAAACTAGCACCGCCCTGCGGTTTTACCCGTTTCCGTGGGAATTTGAGGATGAAAAGTAGCCTATAACCTTCCCGTTGAATGTAGCTATCTGTTATAAAATGAATTATTCAAATCGGATTTGCAGCTTCTGAGATTAGCGCGTTCATTGTGCACATCGGGTAGGTCTGAGAATCAGTCAACATCCATTTTTCATACCCCTAAATGTTAAGGGTGGTCCACCCCTTAACTTTTGAAAAATCCATACTAACATTATAAAGAGGTAAAATTTGTAAGTTTGTATGTTCGAGGTAATCTCAGTCCGATTTGAATTATTCTTTTTGTAATAGACAGCCACATTCAACGGAAAGGTTATATATAGGTTATTTTTCATCCAGAAATTCCCACGGGAACGGGTACAATGCGGGTAAAACCGCGGGGCGCTGCTAGTAATTTACATAGCAAAACAACGTTTACTGGGTCAGCTAGTATCTTCATAAATTACAGAGGATCTATGAGATCAAACACAAAACCTCCTTATTTTAAAGTTAGTTAAACACATATCTCATTCAAGAATGTATGGTTTCAGCTAATTTTGCCCAACAAAAGAGTTTAATCAAATAGTCCATTGAAAGAATGCCTGACAGTACTTACCTAGATCTAGGCAACCTGGCTGATCCTAGGCATTGTTCAATCTGGATTGTTTTCACTAGATCGAATGCCTTTGTCAGAGAATGTCTATTTTTAACCGACTGCATAAGGGGTGGGGTGGTGTGTTTTTATTTTTATCTAGACTTTATAAGACTGAAGTTTTTCTATATTTTTTCTACACTAATATTAGTAAGAGGAAAACTTTATTGGTTTGGTTGTAATGAATAGGCTCAAAAACTACTGGACCGTTTTTAAAAATTCTTTCACCATTCAAAAGCTACATTATCCACGAGTAACATAGGCTATTTTTCATCCCGAAATTCCCACAGGAATGGACACAACGCGGGTAAAACCGCGGGGTGCTGCTAGTGTATAATAAAGCTAAAGAGTTTGTTTGTTTGAACGCGGTAATCACAAAACTGCCAGTCCGATTTGAATAATTCTTTTTGTATTAGATAGCCACATTCAACGGGAAGGTTATAGGGTAATTTTCATCCCGAAATTCCCACGGGAACGGGCACAACTTATCTATAATTAGTGTAGCACCAATTTTAAGTACAGCATGTATTTGAATCGCTGGTGGCATCGATGTTAGTTCATTGCGATTGTTAAGCAACGTGTAGCTCGACCCCTACTTGGATGGGTGACCGCGTTTCTGTCTGAGCGCTACCGTGCTACGGAGTTCTAGTTTGACTAAGCGATGTTAGTTCATTACGATTGTTAGCAACGTGTAGCTCGACCCCTACTTGGATGGGTGACCGCGTTTCTGTCTGAGCGCTACCGTGCTTTGGAGAGCACGTTAAATTGTCCGTCCCGGTTGTTTCACTCGTCAGACCATGTCGTCCTTTAGGCGGTCTAATAACTCCTGCACCAGGGTTGGCCACTGACCTGCTCGAACTTACGTTTTAACCAACTCAGCACAAAATACATAAAGGTACTGCCAGACGTGCTCATTACTAGCACATAAGCATGCTTTTATTGAGCAAGTGCTCATTAGTAGCACGTGTGTAATGTAATGAGCATGCTTATTTAGAGCATGCTCAAAAATCGATTTTCGAGCATGCTACCTGACGCGCGGGTAGGGGGGGGCTTGATCCGAGCACGTCAGAACATGTTTTATGCAATTAATTGATGTAATTAATTAAAACAAGCATGCTTATTTCTGGCAAATGTGAACAGTTTGCAGAGTATGCTAATTTTAAGCAAGCTTATTAGCATGCTTTTTTTGAGTACGTCTGTCAGTACCTTAAACCAAAAAACAACAATACTCGTACAGTCAAAGCCTTTCATTGAACGAACAAAAAGTAAACATTTTTCAAAAAAAAGAAAGTGGCGGAAAATACCTACATTTTCCGCGTTTCACCGGATATAGACTTTGGGGGTGTAGGGGGTTGAAAAAGGGGTGAAAAGGGGGCGTAATGGCCGCTTTAAGCAAATACAGCTCGCAGATATCTATTAACTTACAATGTGCTTTCTGGTATGTTTACAATTCGGTGTTTAACTTAGCAAATATGGTTATTTTGATAACTAACGGTGCCACGGTACGGCGACGACGTCGGTTGTATTATTAGCAAAAGCATATTTAAATAAGGATGAGTCAGAACCATATAAAAACATTTTGAATTGTAACTACGATTACGGTTCGCTTTTATTATACACGAGCATCTCCCCGCGGTTTAACCCGCGTTGTACCCGTTCCCGCGGGAATTTCGGGATCAAATGTATCCCATGTGTTATTCTGATGTATAAACTATATTACTGTAAAGTTTCATCAAAATCCTTTCAGTAATTTTTGTGTGAAAGAGTAACAAACAAACATACATACCAGACATACATCCATACATATGGACATTCTCAAAAACTTTATGCGGGTAAAACCGCAGGGCGCTGCTAGTTTTATATAATAGGTAAGCATTCCATTACAAGGGATATTAACTCGCTTATGATTCATAATACATGTCATAATGCGATATATTATATTTAGTATCACATCTTATCGAATACTAGCAGCGCCCCGCGGTTTTACCCGTATTGTGCCCGTTCCCGTGGGAATTTCGGGAATTTTTATACATATAAACCTTCTTCTTGAATCACTCTATCCATTTTTTAAAACCGCATCAAAATCCGTAGTTTTAAAGATTTAAGCATACATAGGGACAGACAGCGGAAAGCAACTTTGTTTTATACTATGTAGTGATGGGCGATAAAATATTGAGTATCACATCTTATCAGATAACGGTATTGATTCATTTAGTTAACTGCTAGTTGTGCCTCGCGGTTGTTCCCGCATTGTACTTATTCCCGCGGGAAATTCGGGATAAAATATCCCATGTGTTATCTACTAATTTATAAAGAGGTAAAATTTGTAAGTTTATTTGTTTGTTTGTATGTTCGAGGTAATCTCAGGAATTATCAGTCCGATTTGAATAATTCTTTTTGTAATAGATAGCCTGATTCAACGGGAAGGTTATAGGCTATTTTTCATTCCGAAATTCCCACGGGAACGGGTACAACGCGGGGAAAAGCGCGGGGCGCTGCTGGCTTACATATATAGTTGAGTTACTAATTGTACAGCAGTGGCATATTACAGACTAAGGGCCTAATTCACAGATGCTTCTAGCAGCATTTTAGCTGTCAAATGGTTCGTCCCTTTCTGACATACGCTATTTTCCAAAGAGCAAAAGAGACAAAACATTCAGTGTTTTAGTCACAGAGCGTTTTGAATAAGGCAGTTATTCTCTATGGTATTGAAAGTCATATTAAGTTACAATCTTCTTCTTCTTATCGAGTGGACGGTCACCCTGACCAATCCTGGTGTCAGAGTTATAGAGCCGCCAAAGGCCTCTGACATGGCTCATGTAACGACTACTATCCGTAGAAAGTAACCGGGACCGACGGCTTAACGTGCCCTCCGAAGCACGGAATCATCTTACTTTTCGGGCAATCAGGTGATTCAGCCTGCAATGCCCTAACCAAACTGAGGACAGTCTCACAAAGTGATTTTTGTGAGATATCCCCACCGGGAATCGAACCCGGAACCTCCGGATCGTGAGCCGAGCACTCAAACCACAAGGCCACGGAGGCTGTTGAAGTTACAATTACTAGTAGTTACTATGAATAAGTAAATGTGCCATGCGTGTCGCCCTACCTGTATCCGATCGATCGGTCATAAAACATTTATGAGTCAAAGAACTTAATTAGAACAGGCGGCTCAATAACTCTGACACCAGGATTGGTCAGGTTGACCATCCAACAACCTCTGTGGTCTTGTGGTTTGAGCGCCCGGCTCACGATCCGGAGGTTCCGGGGTCGATTCCCGGTCGGGATGTCTCACAAAAATCTCTTTGTGAGACTTTCCTCAGTTTGGTTAGGGCATTGCAGGCTGAATCACCTGATTGCCCGAAAAGTAAGATTGGAGGGCACGTTAAGCCGTCGGTCCCGGTTACTTCTACGGATTGTAGTCGTTACATGAGCCGTGTCGGAGGCCTTTGGCAGCTTAATAACTTTGACACCAGGATTGGTCGGGGTGACCGTCCACTCGATGAAGAAGAAGATTACAGCGGGGAAAATGCTTACTAGTTCGAATCAAACACTTTATGACGAAACAAGTTCGACCTGTTGGTTTTACCCGCGTTGTACTCGTTTTTGTGGGGATTTTGGGGTAAAAAATAGCCTATAACATTAATGTTGAATGTGGCTATCTATTGCAAAAAGAGTATTTCGAAACGGACTTGCAGGTCCAGAGATTAGAGTTTGGGAATTTGGGTATATAAAATAGTCTACTGAAATTTTTATGAAAAACAAACGACATCACCAAACCACACCGTGGCACCCCTAAATACAGCCTAAAAATCAATATCATATTTCTACTGACAGTACAATCATAAACAAAATTATATTTGTTTGATTTTCAACGTGAAAATACTTTGCAAAGCTTCAGAGAAGGGTGTCGAACTTCAACAAACTCAATTTACTTATTTCATTTATCGAAAAACACATTTTATTACGACTTTTGGTAATAACTGTACCTATATAGAGATACTATGTGTATGCAGTTTGTGTCTTTTTCATCGAGTGGATGGTCACCCTGACCAATCCTGGTGTCAGAGTTATTGAGCCGCCAAAGGCCTCTGACATGGCTCATGTAACGACTACTATCCGTAGAAAGTAACCGGGACCGAACGGCTTAACGTGCCCTCCGAAGCACGGAATCATCTTACTTTTCGAGCAATCAGGTGAGTCAGCTTGCAATGCCCTAACCAAACTGAGGAAAGTCTCACAAAGAGATTTTTGTGAGATATCCCCACCGGGAATCGAACCTGGAACCTCCGGGTCGTGAGCCAGGCGCGCTCAAACCACAAGACCACGGAGGCTGTTGCAGTTTGTGTAATTATTAATGACGCTATGTAGGTAACTAACGTTGACATTCTTAATACGCATTTGAAAAATATTTATAATTGACACTTCAATTTTTTTTATATGTATAAACTAGCCGCGCCCCACGGTTTCACCCACGTTGTACCCGTTCCCGCGGGAATTTCGGGATAAAATGTATCCCATATGTTAATGTAATGTATACCCTATATTACTGTAAAGTTTCATCTAAATCCGTCCACTAGTTTTTGCGTGAAAGAGTAACAAACATACATCCATCCACACAAACTTTCGCATTTATAATATTAGTAGGAAGTAAGATATATGGATATTATTTTATTAGAATGCACTCTAACCCAGCTTCAACATATTGCAAGTTTGCTACGAGACATCAACTATAAGTACCCACCTGTATAGGTAGTATCCGTTCATTGATTAAGGATCCCTGAAAGCCAGCTAACGCAATTATACGGAACACAGTAGCTCTTTGAACAAGGCTTTACTAGTTTATTAGAGCACTAGCAGCGCCCCGCGATGTTCCCTGCGTTCCCGTGGGAATTTCGAGATGAAAAATAGCTTATAACCCTCCCGTTGAATGTGGCTATCTACTACAAAAAGAATTAATCGAATCTTCTTCTTCTTTATCGAGTGGATGGCCATTTATCCCATATCTCCTACGGAAACAGGTGCGCTGTGGGTGAAACCGCGGGGCACAGTCTAGGAATATATCTAACACTAGACTCATAACTTTTTACCGTAAAAAGCGAATATCGTCCCACAAAGTTTCGCGATTACAATATAAGTATGATGTTCATATTATACTTTTTCCTTAGTTATTGGCTAAGGAAAAACCACAGTGTAAAAATATAGTTAGGAGTATTGGAACGAAGTTCCTTATCGCGCGTTGCGAAAGGGGGCTAGTCGGAAAAAATGGGTAACGACATTTTTTAGGCCAGAGAGGGACAGACAGAGAAACTTGCGCACGCCAGAGAGAGACAGCCAGAGAAACATGCGCGAGAGAGACAGACAGAGAAACATGTGCACGCCAGAGAGAGACAGACAGAGAAACATGGCGCGCATGTTTCTCTGTCTGTCTCTCTCTCTCTCTCTCTTATAGAAAGCAAGCTAGATATTTTCGTTTTGTCTTTCTATTTCGCATTGAACAGTGTGGTGTCGCGACGATTATTTTTGTTGATAATAACTTCGTTCCATCGGGGTGTCGCTTGACACCTCTCAAGTTTTTTATTTGTTTAAACGGGAACTTACGTATGAGGGAGGCTACTGTTGAGAGTTCCTCAACACGTTTCGGTCACATACGGTGACCTTCATCAGGAGGTGGGTGAAGCGCTCGCGACAGCGTCTCTCCCCGCACAACAGTAGCCTCCGTCGTACGTAAGTTCCCGGATAAACAAATAATAATGACATTAACGTACGTTTCAATTAATAGTAATATAGTTACAATTGCTCGGTCTTAGTCAAGCGTGGTGATTACGACATCCTCCTTACTGTACTGATATCTTCAGTGAGATGAGAGGCCTTTGACCAGCAGTGGGTCATTACAGGCTAATACTTTACAAGTCGAGCAAACTTTATTCATAGTGCTTAACGACCGTACTCAGAGAAGAGAGAAAATGATTCCTTAGTAGAGATTTAATGAGATTTTATCGTTTACTCCCACCTGTTCTGTTGAGTAGTTCTGTTGACAGAACTACTGGGACTTTTTTTACCATTAGTTCTGTGACTTAAAAAACTATGCTTTACACCTGACTTTTATCTAGTAAAAAAAAAAACCCTAACCTACCGAATAGTTAGTATTGTCAACAGAACTACTCAACAGAACAAGTGAGAATTGTATTCCCAATTGTTTTGTGGACAAAACTAATGGTAAAAAAAGTCCCAGTAGTTCTGTCAACAGAACTACTCAACAGAACAGGTGGGAGTAAACTGATTTTATTACACCCGGACAAATTCACTCACGGTTAATGACCCAAACTAAGCTCTAAGCTTGTAATATGTAATCTAACTCACCGATACTACTACATATACATACACAAATACTTTATATGAGTATATAATTGACACCCAGACGTCGTCAACAACTATGTCTCACATATTGTTACTCCGTTGAATCGAGCCCGCAACCCCCGACACAGTAAGCGCTCTCACTGCCGCTGCTGTGACAACGGGCTTGTCTTACTTTGTATACTGTAAACCAATTTAGACTGTGTCACCTTCTTTAGTAATCTAATAAGTAGCTCGGGGCGTTACATAAAAATATATCACCGTATATAATATTACAATATTGTCAATTTTATTTTATCCTACTAATATATAAATGCCAAAGTTTGTGAGAATGTTTGTTACTCTTTCACGCAAAAATTACCGAACGGATTTGGACGAAACTTTACAGTAATATAGGTTATACATCAGAATGACACAAGGGATACATTTTATTCCGCAATTCCTATGGAAACGGGTACAACGCGGATGAAACCGCGGGGCGCGGCTAGTAGTAATCTTCATTCAGATTAATGATTCATTCGGAACAATTAAAATATAATAAAACTGTCACCGTTATCTTAACAGTTTAAATTCGTTTCAAATACCTCTTATATTAATATACCCCGTAAAGGTGGGATCCGGTCCCGCCGGATGGCCGGATACGCCCCACATCCGGCGCCGCTGACCGGAAGCTACCGGATTGTGGAACGACACGAAAGCCTGGCTCAAGAGTTAATGAATTAACTTGGCGCGCTTTTGGTTTTTGAAGACTTAATTTTGTTTATCGTAATTTTTAAGCTTAATTACTTAACAAGATTTCCGGCACGTTAAATTGTCTGTCTCGGTTTCAGTAGACAGACCATGTTGGAGGGCTTGCGGCGGTCTAAGAACTCCGACATCAGGGTTGGCCGCTAACCTACACGAACTGACTCACGGCTGTACTCAGAGAAAAGTCAAATGCTTCCTTAGTAGAGTTTAGACCGCCTAAAGGCCTCCGACATGGTCTAACTAACGACTGAAACAACCGGGACCGACTGCTTTACGTGCCCTCTGAAGCACGGTAGCGCTCAGATAGAAATGCCACTATCGGCCACCCATCCAAGTAGGGGTCGAGCTGCACGTTAACAATCGCAATGAACTAACATCGCTTAGTCAAACTACGCCACGCTACGTATTATTGTTATTAAGCTACCCGCATTTGGTAAGCGTGGTGATTACGACATCCTCCTCACTGTACTGATATCTGAGAGGCCTTTGACCAGCAGGGGGACATTATAGTAATAAGTACTTTACTATAACTTTACGCTTCTTCACTTCATCGAGTGGATGGTCACCCTGACCAATCCAGGTGTCAGAGTTATTGAGCCGCCAAAGGCCTCTGACACGGCTCATGTAACGACTACTATCCGTAGAAAGTAACCGGGACCGACGGCTTGACGTGTCCTCCGAAGCACGGAATCGTCTTACTTTTTCTAAGCAGTAACATGTAACATTGTCACACCTAATGTGTCCGCTATGCCTATCTATCGGCTCTTGTATTAAAACTAAAAATAGTTCAATATCGGCCGGGCTCCGCCCCTCGAACGCGATTCTGGAGCAAACTTGCGTCGTCCCTATGAATACTAATTTCAGTACTGTAAGGGATGAAAATGGGTTGGCAATTTTGGACCGTAAGTCAGTTGTGTAAAATAGTTTGTGTGAAACAGTACTGTGGACGCTTCGATCAACAATACGAGTACACAACTAGATGTCGGGTCGGCGCAAAAAATACGTTTCGGTGAATAACAGCGCTCTTGAAACGTGAGCTCTTATTTTGTTCATAAGATTTGCTACTTTATTGCTAGGTGTTATGGTTGTAATTAGGTTGAACTTAGAACTGTTTTAAAACTTTTGTCTCAGTTCGGTAGTAAATAAATGAAGCTGTCATAATATCTACGCGGACAGCATTTAGCTTTGATTTTGTACGACCCGTGACGTGTGGACGCTGAGACAGTTGTGTAAAAGAAGTTCAATTGTATAAAACAGTAATGATTTGATTAATTAAGTCTTTTAAATAGACTAGCGTGCCCCGGTTTTGTCAGCATTGTGGTTATTTTCGTGGGAATTTTGGGATAAAAAATACCTTATGACCTTTCTGATGAATCGAGTGGATGGTCAACCTGCCCAATCCTGGTGTCAGAGTTATTGAGCCGCCAAAGACATGACATGGCTCATGTAACGACTACTATCCGTAAAAAGTAACCGGGACCGACGGCTTAACGTGCTATTTAATTAAAAATAAGTGATAGTAATTTCTGATATTAGTGAGTTGAAACAAACAAAACAATTGATTATTTGTTTGCCGAATGCTAAGAGTGGGTTCTTACAATAGAAAAATGATGTTATCGATACTGTAATGATAGCTTCAGTGAGATAAGAGGCCTTCACCTAGCAGTGGGACATTACAGGCCTAAATATTTTTTACATACTTTCATTTAAATGTTCACAACTACGTACTGTTAAATGTCTGTTAGACAAGCGAAATAACTCTTCTGGTGTTTAAGTATTTTTTTGTCTTACAGTACCACTACGCTTAAAGAACTTGAAATATGAGCTTTCAGTTAGAGATTTAAGCTATTTGTTAGAGTTGAACTTTACGGTCGGGACTTTTGGGATAATTTAATTCTGAAAAAACAAGTTTCGACTCGAAATAACAGGAGAAAATATACTTTGTACGTGGATTCTGTTTTATTTCAAGACACCTTTTGTTTTGAGAAAAGGTTGAATATTTTGGTTTGATTTGATAGGGAAACTGTTATAAATACTTACGCCCGTACTCGTCAAATTTAATAGAGACTAGCTGTGCCCCGCGGTTTTACCCGCAGTGTGTCCGTTCCCATGGGAATTCCGGTATGAAAAATAACCTATAGCCTTCCCGTTGAATGTGGCTGTCTATTACAGAAAGAATTATTCAAATCGGACTGTTGTTTCCGAGATTATCTCGACAAACAAACTTGATAATTTTACCTCTTTACAATATTAGTATGTATAGATTTAATGACATACTTAATACAATATGTTGAATTAAAACTACGTTTACGGATACACTTTGCGTTTATTTTACATTTTTATCTGAAAAACTTGTAATGATCAAATCGTCCTTACTGTACTGATATCTTCAGTGAGAATAAAGAACTTTGCCCAGCTGTGGGAACATTACAAATTAATACAGCTAAGTCAAGGTCAAAATCAAATATTTACTTCCAGTTTCGACTCCAAAGACTCTTTTGAACGTACCCTTAAAAAATACTTTCTATTCGATATTTATTTATTTATTTCGGAGGGCACGTTAAGCCGTCGGTCCCGGTTACTTTCTACGGATAGTAGTCGTCACATGAGCCATGTCAGAGGCCTTTGGCGGCTCAATAACTCTGACACCAGGATTGGTCATGGACCATCCACTCGATGAAGAAGAAGATTCGATATGTTTCCCTCTTTTTTCTCTCCGCAGTCGGTTCAACTCCCCTATCCCTAATTTCCTGATCTAACAGTCGTGTGAAAGAAATTCGGAGGCGAAAATTAACTTTCGGGTTCCTCGCCTTGGTTTTTACGGGGATAATTTCATTGGTGTGATGTAATATTATATTTATATATCGATTTTTACCCGAATAGAAAAGTATGAGTGTTTTACGGTAGCCGTGTATGTGTTTGTTAAGTACACATTGACAAGCCCGTTGGCACAGTGGCAGTGAGTGTGCTTACTGTGTCGGGGGTTGCGGGCTCGATTCAACGGAGTAACAATATGTGAAGACATAGTTGTTGACGACGTCTGGGTGTCAATTATATATTGTTATAAAGTATTTGTGTATGTATATGTAGTAGTATCAGTGAGTTAGATTCCATAACACAAGCTTAGATCTTAGTTTGGGTCTAATTAACCGTGTGTGAATTTGTCCAAGTATGTATTTATTTATTTCATTTACATTATTTTCTATTAATCGCGCCCGCGTTGTGCCGCCTTCCCGTGGGAATTTCGGGAATTTTTATACGTATAAACTTTCCTCTTGAATCACTCTATCTATTCAAAAAAACCGCGTCAAAATCCGTGCAGTAGTTTTGAGATTATCGCGGACAGATAGATAGACGCGGCCGAGGACTTATTATGGAATCTAACTCAATGATACTAGTACATAATACTCGTATATACACAAATCATATTAATCCTAGTAATATTATAAATGCGAAAGTTTGTGAGGATGGATGTATGGATGTATTTTGTTGCTCTTTTACGCAAAAACTACTGAACGGATTTGGATGAAACTTTACAGCAATATAGGTTATACATCAGAATAACACATGGGATACATTTTATCCCGAAATTACCACGGGAACGGGCACAGCGCGGGTAACACCGTGGGGCGCTGCTAGTATTATAAATACGAAAGTTTGTGAAGATCGAGGTATGGATGTATGTATGTATGTTTGTAACTAACATTGTTATACTGTGTTTTGTCTCTTTTGCTCTTCGGAAAGTTGCGTATGTTAGAAAGAGACAAACCATTTGATAGGTAAAATGTTCGCGTTTATAATAACTTAAAATAATTGCTACAAACTTTCGTTTCTTATTGTTTTGTGCAAATATTTCTGAAATACAAGTAAAGTTTCAACAAATAACGATCAACGCAGTGGGAGTATTAAATACCAGGATATGGTACGCATTCCATTATCTATACTAATATTATAAAGAGGTAAAATTTTTAAGTTTGTTTGTTTGTATGTTCGAGGTAATCTCAGGAATTATCAGTCCGATTTGAATAATTCTTTTTGTAACAGATAGCCACATTCAACGGGAAGGTTATAGGCTATTTTTCATCCCACGGGAACGTGTATAACGCGGGAAAAACCGCGGGGCGCGGCTCGTTTGTGAATAAAAAAGTGAGTCAATGGTGTCACTCAGTTTATTGTGTAAAATACACACGTGACGTCATTTCATTCACACGTGACCATCATTTTCATATCTACTTACTTAATTCGGAAGGCACGTTAAGCAGTCGGTTCCGGTTGTTTCACTCGTCAGACCATGTCGTCCTTTAGGCGGTCTAACAACTCCGGCACCAGGGTTGGCCACGACCTACTCGAAATGAATGAATGAATGAATGAATGAACTAATTGATGCAGCTTAAAATATCTAGCATTTGTAAAAAAGCTTGGTATATGACCTGTTTCAAAGTATCTATGATTTTGTTAAGCGGAGGTGTTAATATTGTAACAAAATAATATGTAACTGCTAGCGCCATCTATTAGTTGTGTAGTTCAACTTATGAATTAAAGCAATCTGTGGTACAATTACACGTTTACTCCCACCTGTTCTGTTGAGTAGTTCTGTTGACAGAACTACTGGGACTTTTTTTACCATTAGTTCTGTGACTAAAAGACTATGCTTTACACCTGACTTTTATCTAGTAAAAAAAAACAACCCTAACCTACCGAATAGTTAGTATTGTCAACAGAACTACTCAACAGAACAAGTGAGAATTGTATTCCCAATTGTTTTGTGGACAAAACTAATGGTAAAAAAAGTCCCAGTAGTTCTGTCAACAGAACTACTCAACAGAACAGGTGGGAGTAAACTCAATTACAGCGTCACTCTGTGTATTATTATCACCTATACCGTATCGTGCGTCGAATAATTTCATCTACGTATCGCATTTAATCCAACGAAACTTATCAGATTTATACCGAGTTTGTAGCATTTTGTACCGGATTTAGGGGTTGAAACGGGATGTTTTGAAACAACTCGCTAATTGTTGAATATTGATGTTTATTTGCGGTTGTCGTGTTTTCGTTTAAGTGATTGAGTTTTTATAAGTAGCTATTAGCGGTTCGGTTTACCGTGGGAATTTTGGGATAGGAAAAAAAACTTTTTACACTTAAACTGCTGAACCGATTTGTACCAAATAATAATGGAAAGTAAGTCAGGAATCATATACATAACATAGTATAAAACAAAGTCGCTCTCCGCTGTCTGTCCCTATGTATGCTTATATCTTTAAAACTACGCAACGGATTTTGACGCGATTTTTTTAAATTGATATTGTGATTCGAGAGGAAGGTTTATATGTTTTAAAAAACCCGAAATTCTCACAGTAACGGGCACAACGCGAATAAAACCGCGGGGCGCTGCTAGTAAGATAATCTATATAAATAAAAGAAAGTCGTGTTAGTTGCACTATTTATAACTCGAGAACGGCTGAACGGATTTGGCTGAAATCTGGTGGGGAGGTAGCTTAGATCCAGGAGACGGATATAGGATACTATTTATCCCGTATTTCCTACGGAAACAGGTGCGCTGTGGGTGAAACCGCTGGGCACAGCTAGTAAGTCATAAAACCCTGCTAGTTATAAAGTCAAATTTAACATAAAGATATAAAAAAAAACCTTTCTAGTAATTTTAGTCTTGTCTAAATATACTCTTATCAAAACACGAAAAGACTTTTTATTTTAAATTCCCGTGATTCTAACACCCTCAACGGATTCAACCCCTTGGTAGCTGTATAATAGGCAATAATGACCTCTAAATTGAGGTCAAAACGACCTTTAAATTATTAAAAACTACAGCCGTGACGGGTCCACTGAAGCTTTTGATTTGAAGATAATGCCAGTGATTTATTTATTACTCTTTCTACTTTTTGCCGCTTAAAATTGGATACCTACTTTGACAGCTGTCACATGGGTGAAAAACGTTCGCAGCCTTATTACAAAAAACTAAATAGACCTTGGTTTAAACCTGTACTATCAAGTCCAGGCTTATCTGCAGAACCATGGTCTAAATTTGTTCGTATTACAAAACTTTATAAAACCGTGGTCTTCTTATAGTCCAAGAGCTAGTGAACCCTGGGAGTAACGGTCTCCCTGTAAGGTTAGAAATTTTTATACTTACGATTTATGACATGCTAAGAGCAATAGCCATGACCTGGCAGGCGTCAGCCCTGCACGTCATCAGCCCCTTTATTTTTTGGACTGTTAAGTAAATTGAGTTTCAAAACTTGTTTCTGTAAATTTGAAAATTTTATAGGATAAAGTTTATTTATTGTACATCTTAAAAAAAAAAATACAGGCGATTACAATAAGCAGAAGTATATGACAGATCAATTAGAAAACGTACAGTTGATGAGGTAAAATAAACTTTATCCTGTATACTTAAAATTTGTATATGGTTTCAAGTAAACGTCTCAGAGTAAATATGTACAATGCCAGGCGGTTTTGAACAGCATAAGACCTTGACAGGCGAGGGGACAGCTGCTAAGGGCGTGCAAATAAGAAATGTTACATGAACGCATACAGTAAATGCAATGTATTTTATTGGGTTTTATGCAATCTACATTATTTTTAACATTCATTTTCTTCAGCATCATCCGAAATTTCGCTATCACTGTTTTCATCATCATCTGATTCTTCAACAATGTTTCCCTCATCTGAAAATAGTAAAAAAAAAGACGTGTGGCACTCGGGGACTGCCGCGGTGAAGCTATTGCATAGCATTTTGTATCAACTTATGCAATTATATTTGATATATTTGATATCTCTTCTCTCTCACCCCACCCGCCTCCTCTCTCTCACCCCTCCCTCCTCCTCTCTCTCACCCCTCCCGCCTCCTCTCTCTCTCACCCCTTCCGACTCCTCTCTCTCTCACTCACCCCTCCCGACTCCTCTCTCTGTATCTCCCACCCCTCCCGCCTCCTCTCTCTTTCACCCCTCCCGCCTCCTCTCTCCCCTCCCGCCTCCTCTCTCACCGCTCCCACCTCTTCTCTCTCACCGCTCCCGCCTCTTCTCTCTCACACCTCCCGCCTTCTCTCTCTCTCTCACCCCTCCCGCCTACTCTCTCTCTCTCTCAACCCTCCCTCACCTCTCTCTCACCTCTCTCTCTCACCCATCTCTCTCACCCCTCTCTCTCACCCATCTCTCTCACACCTCTCTCTCACCCCTCTCTCTCACCCCTCTCTCTCACCCCTCTCTCTCACCCCTCTCTCTCACCCCCCGTCTCATCTCTCTCTCTCACCCCCAACGCACAATCGCACACAACGCCGTGTCGAAGACTGCCGAACTGAAACGACGTTAGACGATGCACGGCCTTCAAGCCACACCTCCTTGCCCGTCGGAGTGGGGAGCGTGAGGTTTTTTCGTTACGGAATTTTTGGATTCGGTCCCCGCGCTCAAGGCCCGCGATAGAAGCTATGCAATAGCTTAAAAATATTTTAATGAATCAATAAGGTTGTTAAGAATTAAATATCAAGCTCAATTACATAGGACTGCGTATTAAATGTTACGGAATAAAATAGTTGTATGTTACCTGAAATGCATTCCTCACTATTCCTACCTGAAATGTTTCAGTCGATTGTGCTGTGGCAGTATCAGCAGGTCCTTGTAAATGTATGTCGTATATAGAAGATGGAACCGTATTCCCCTCAAACCAATTAAATTCGTAACGACTATCAATTAAGTTCCAACCGTTATTTTCAGGTGTAAGAATTGTTGGTTCTTTTAAATTACAATTTTGCCATATATTTGTAATGTAGGCAGTTCTCAATAATTGTTGATGTAGTTCACGTTTGCAGGGTGGTAAATTCGATGAATCATAGCTTACTACTTTTTTCATAAACACTTTAGGATTATTTGTGTTGTACGTAGCACGGAACTTTTCATAACGTGCATTATTTAACTTTGAACATTTCAAACCATACATTTGGCTTACAAATTTATCTAGTATCGGGATTTTTTTTTCTTTCTTCTGTACTATTTCTGCGTTTCCTAATTCTTTGAATGCCTTCTGATATACACTCGATTTCTGCAATATTTGGAATGTTTTTTTTTTACCTCTTCTTGAAAAGGTACGCACGCCCTTAGCAGCTGTCCCCTCGCCTGTCAAGGTCTTATGCTGTGCAAAACCGCCTGGCATTGTACATATTTACTCTGAGACGTTTACTTGAAAACATATACAAATTTTAAGTATACAGGATAAAGTTTATTTTACCTCATCAACTGTACGTTTTCTAATTGATCTGTCATATACTTCTGCTTATTGTAATCGCCTGTAATTTTTTTTTTAAGATGTACAATAAATAAACTTTATCCTATAAAATTTTCAAATTTACAGAAACAAGTTTTGAAACTCAATTTACTTAACAGTCCAAAAAATAAAGGGGCTGATGACGTGCAGGGCTGACGCCTGCCAGGTCATGGCTATTGCTCTTAGCATGTCATAAATCGTAAGTATACAAATTTCTAACCTTACAGGGAGACCGTTACTCCCAGGGTTCACTAGCTCTCCAGCTATTAGTACCGTCATTTGAACCATTGTTTAGCTAACAACCACAGATTAATACAACTATCATTCTTCATCATGATGTCATTCTATTGCAACGTTCCGTATCCCCAGAAAACAAAAAGTTTTGATAATACGCTAATGATTATGGAGTACTATAAATATTGAGACCTGCTTATTTTACATGGATATAAACATTATTTAGTGATTTCGTCGATTGCAGTTTTGTTTAGGTTTAAAAGCATATTTCTTAATGTCGTATCATTTCTCAAAATATATCTAAGTACGTGTATCGAAACGTTACATTTTCGCGCGCGTTATTTGAAACCATAGTAACACAAAACCATTGCTAGGTAAACAAAGCACAAAAGTCATAAAATGGCCTCGCTCTTCGTTTTATTAATTGTTTAATTGGTACTTGGTTTATTAATTTGAATAATTTGTGATGGACCAACAAAAAAGAAAACGATCTGAGAATTGGAGTGCCGAGGAAAGTGGAGCACCAGTTTAATATTAGAATTGCCGAATTAAAAATTAAAAAACTAGAACTAGAAATAAAATTATTACAAAAAAAGGATTTAGATTAATTTATTAGAATAATTTTATATTACATTTTTTAAATTTAAGGTTTAAAATATATTATTTTAATTAAAAGTGTCTTTCAATGAATTGCCGTCTGAATGAATCTTCTTATATTTCCACGTACATTGTTTTCCACTGGTAAAACTACTGCTGCAGGTGTTTGTGTGTTGGCTTCATTGTTATCAAACCCACTATGAAACACACTTTCCTTCATATCTATAGCAATATTGTGCAATACAGCACATGCTACATTTGTTGTTTTTGCAGTTTCAATGTTGCAGTAACGGCCTCTTAATAAACAGCGGAACCTCTGCTTCCACAGCCCAAACCATCTTTCCACTGTATTTCTGGTGCTAACGTGAGCATTGTTGTACCGCTCCTCTTGAGGTGTTGCAGTAGGTATGTAGTAATGGAGCCCAGCTTCGTAATACGCAACACACTTGTATTTCGGGAGACACAGGGCATCCTCGAGCATCTCTAGTTAAATCTTCTCTTACTAAGTCCACTATTTTCATTGCATAACGTTTATTAAACCTGTACTATTGCCTGAAATCTTCACCGGATAATTTGATGATGGGATTGACTCAAACACGATTTCTGTTGTGTCGGCGTGGCACTTCCAACAACTCAGCAGCTTCAATATCCTCAATATCAATTAAATCGATCATGTTAATATCCATTTTCAAGTTAAAACAACACAACACAATGAAAAAGATGATTTGATTTATAATAAAAGAGAAACTTTGACAACACCTTTGACAATTTTGACATAGGTATCCGATTTAGACCATCGCTAAACTAGGGGTCGCCGAGGTTTAGCGTTAAACCATAATTTAGTCAATGGTTTATCGCAAAACCATGATTTGTAATACCATTTTTGTTTAGACCATGGTTTAAAGAAGTTTAAACCAGGGTTTTTAGATAAACCGCTTTTTGTAATAAGGCTGTCGGTGTTTTACTGTCAACTAGCATCGCCCCGCGGTTTTACCCGCGTTGTGCCCGTTCCCATGGAAATTTCGAGATGAAAAATACCCACGTCCATAATTCACAAAGTTTATACAAAACAAATTGAAAAAAACAGAAAATTAAAAACTTTGTAACCGCGAGAGTAAATAACAAACATTTTCTTGGACCATAGCTAACAAAAAGAAATCTAATTTAAGAAGTCTGTGTATTCTCTTTGGGTATAGATTTCGATCAACAATATACAACTAGATGTCGGGTCGGCGCAAAAACACGTCTCGGTGAATAAGGCCTCATTTGAAAAGTGAGATCTTATTTTATTCATAAGATTTGCTACTTTATTGCCAGGTGTCATGGTTGTAATTAGGTTGAACTTCGAACTGTTTTAAAACTTTTGTTTCAGTTCGGTAGTAAATACAATAAGCTGTCACACGTCATCCAAGCGGACAGTATTTAGCTTTGATTTTGTACGTGACCCGATATCTAGTTGTGTATTGTTGATCGAAGGGTATAGACAAATATTTTATTCTAAAACATTTCTACTTTACTATGGAATTAGAACTTACCGCGCGCTCGTGGCGTAGTTTGACTAAGCGATGTTAGTACATTGCGATTGTTAGCAACGTGCAGCTCGACCCCTACTTGGATGGGTGGCCGATAGTGGCATTAATTGACACCCAGACGTCCTCAACAACTATGTCTTCACATATTGTTACTCCGTTGAATCGAACCCGCAACCCCCGACACGGTAAGCGCTTTCACTGCCACTGTGCCAACGGGCTTGTCAAATATGAATGGATATTATTCGAAAGAGTGACGTTATCAAGTCTGGCATTCGCCAAGTCACACACCAATTCCATTAACTAACTTCTCCGCTACATTATACAAATTACACTTCTTTATTAACCTTATTTAAAAACAGACGGCGTTGTAAATGAATTAAAGTACAATTATACCTACAGTAACCTATTTAAGTTCTAACTGTACTGATATCTTCAGTGAAATGCAGAGTCTTTGCCCAGCAATGGGACAATACAGCCTAATACTATTTACTTTAAAGACATACACCTCGGTAGTATAGTGGCACTCGCCTTCCAAGGCTGAGGTCCCGGGTTCAATGCCCAAGTCAAGTCAAAACAGCCTCCGTGGTCTTGTGGTTTGAGCGCCTGGCTCACGACCCGGAGGTTCCGGGTTCGATTCCCGGTAGGGATATCTCACAAAAATCTCTTTGTGAGACTTTCCTCAGTTTGGTTAGGGCATTGCAGGCTGAATCACCTAATTAAATTGCTCGAAAAGTAAGATGATTCCGTGCTTCAGAGGGCACGTTAAGCCGTCGGTCCCGGTTACTTTCTACGGATAGTAGTCGTTTCTTGAGCCATGTCAGAGGCCTTTGGCGGCTCAATAACTCTGACACCAGGATTGGTCAGGTTGACCTACCACTCGATGAAGAAGAAGAAGTCAAAACATGTTTCCTACTTTTCAAACATGGCTCGAGATTTAGATCATCAACCCGTTAGTCAAGCGTGGTGATTACGACATCCTCCTCACTGTACTGATATCTGAGAGATGAGAGGCCTTTGACCAGCAGAGGGACATTACAGGCTAATCTATACTAATATTATAAAGCTGCAAAGTTTGTTTGTTTGAACGCGCTAATCTCAGAAATACCTGGTCCGATTTGAAAAATTCTTTCAGTGTTGGATAGTCCACTTATCGAGGAAGGGTATAGGCTATTTTTCATCCCGTAATTCCCACGGGAACGGGCACAACGCGAGTAATACCGCAGGGCGCTGCTAGTACCTTTATAGACATCCTCCTCCGAATACAATAGCATAATAGCCCGTTTACATAAGCGAGTTCGAGTAACTCAGTGGTGTCGGAATTTCTAGACTGCCTAAAGGTATCCAACATGATCTAACGAGCTTAATTGAACCTAAATCTCGGAAGTACTAACTTCCATTTCGACAAGCTCGTTGTCACAGTGGCAGTGAGAGCGCTTACTGTGTCGGGGGTTGCGGGGTCGGTCAACGGAGTAACAATATGTGAGACATAGTTGTTGACGACGTCTGGGTGTCGATTATATATTCTTACTAGCAGCGCCCCGCGGTTTTACCCGCGTTGTGTCCATTCCTGTGGGAATTTCGGGATGAAAAATAGCCTATGTTACGCGTGGATAATGTAGCTTTCGAATGGTGAAAGAGTTTTTAAAAACGGTCCAGTAGTTTTTGAGCCTATTCATTACAAACAAACAATGTTTTCCTCTTAATAATATTAGTGTAGATAAAGTATTTGTGTATGTATAGTAGTAGTATCAGTGAGTTAGATTCCATAACACAAGCTTAGAGCTTAGTTTGGGTCTAATCAACCGTGAGTGATTTTGTCCGGGTATATTATATTATTTAATCAAAGCAATTGTTAATAAATTCAAAGTGAGCTACTGTTTAATTAACCCAAACATATACCAACAAAAACATAAGTAATTACGTCTGTCCGTACTTAGAAATTGATACAAGTAAATACACAACAGCTGTTACTGTACCATCAGCAAAATAATATCTATACTAATATTATAAAGAGGTTTTTGTATGTTCGAGCTTATTTCGGGAATTATCAGTCCGATTTGAATAATTCTTATTGTGATAGATAGCCACATTCAGCAGAAAGGTTATAAGCTATTTTTCAACCTGAAATTCTCACGGGAACGGGCACAACGCGGGTAAAACATAATGATATATACCCAGATTTACACACGGTTAATTAGACCCAACTTATAAGTAAGCTCTAAAGCCCGGTTTCCACTGCGAGCGGAACGGACCCATTAATGACTCCGTTTAGCAGCCATTGCGTGTTTTGTTAAGACTTTTTATTTTTGCGTGTTATGCGTCTATACAAGTAACGCAATGGTAATTAAACGGAGTCATTAATGAGCCCGCTCCGCTTGCAGTGGAAACCCTGCTTAAGCTTGTATTATGGAATCTAACTCACTGATACTACATATACATATATGTTTTAATAATATATAATTGACACCAGGGTTGTCCACTGACCTACTCAAGCTTAAAGTATTAGCCTGTAATGTCCCACTGCTGGGCAAAGGCCTCTCATCTCACTGAAGATATCAGTACAGTGAGGGGGATGTCGTAATCACCACGCTTGCCAAATGCGGGTTGCAATGGTGATCTCAAACCCAAGCCATGTTGAAAGAAAACATGATTTTCGCTAAACCCGGGCATTGAACCAGTAACCTCAGTCTTGGCAGGTGAATGCACATACCACTAGACCACCGGGGCGTTACTAGAGCTTACTTTAGCAAAATAATTTTGGTAACATCTTGTCCCTTCGCTGTCGTCCGAAGATATCGGTAAAATATGAAACCCTTTTACGAAAATGCTTTTAGCGTGGCATTTTTGTGAAGGGATATTTTAAATGTATTCTATACTAGTAGCAGTGCTCTGTTTCACTCGTTCTCGAGGGAGTTTTTCAAAGTCAAATAAAGTCAAATATTTGTATTCAGTGTTGGCCCTATAGAGGCTCTTTTGAACGTACCACCCATTCGGAAGAACATCAGCAGAGAAAAACTTGTGGTTTGAACGCCCGGCTCACGATTCGGAGGTTCCGGGTTCGATTCCCAGTGGAGACAATATCTCACAAAAACCTCTTTGTGAGATTGCCCTGTTTGGTTAGAGCATTGCAGGCTGAATATCCTGATTGCCCGAAAAGTAAGATGATTCCGTGCTTCGTAGGGCACGTTAAGCCGTCGGTCCCGGTTACTCTACGGATAGTAGTCGTTACATGAGCCATGTCAGAGGCCTTTGGCGGCTCAATACATTCCATCCACTCGATTATGAAGATCAAACCTTGTTGGTTTAAAATAAATATAAAACTGCACCGCTTATGACGTAGTTTGACTAAGCGATGTTAGTTCATTGCGATTGTTAGCAGCGTGCAGCTCGACCCCTGCTTGGATGGGTGGCCGATAGTGGCATTTCTATCTGAGCGCTACCGTGCTTCGGAGAGCACGTTAAACAGTCGGTCCCGGTTGTTGCAATCGTTAGACCATGTCGGAGGCCTTTAGGCGGTCTTAATACTCCGACACCAGGGTTGGCCACTAACCTACTCGATCTTACTTACTACGACATAATATGACTACGAGACTACTACGCGTGTAGCGCCGTAGCAACGTAGCGATCTGTGTAGCGAATTCGTAGCAACGTAGTAATTTTAATCTATACTAATATTATAAAGCTGAAGAGTTTGTTTTGTTTGTTTGTTTGTTTGTTTGTTTGTTTAAACGCGCTAATCTCAGAAACTACTGAACCGATTTGAATAATTCTTTTTGTAATAGATAGCCACATTCAAGGGGGAGGTTATAGGCTATTTTTCATCCCGAAATTCCTACGGGAACGGGTACAACGCGGGTAAAACCGCGGGGCGCTGCTAGTCTATACTAATATTATAAAGCTGAAGAGTTTGTTTTGTTTGTTTGTTTGTTTGTTTGTTTAAACGCGCTAATCTCAGAAACTACTGAACCGATTTGAATAATTCTTTCACTGTTAGATAGTCTATTTATCGAGGAAGGCTATAGGCTACATTTTATCCCGAAATTCCCACGGGAACGGGCACAACGCGGGTAAAACCGCGGGGCGCTGCTAGTACATATTATAAAGAGGTATTTGTAATTCTATTTGTTTGTATGTTGGGGCTAATCTGATTTTGATAATTCTTACGGAATAAGGTAGCTATATTTAAAAGGAAGGTTATAAGCTGTTTTACCTTGAAATTCACACGGAAACGGGTACTATGCGGGTAAAATAGCGACTTGTCTTTAATAAAAACATCGTGAATGTAAAGCACAGGTCGGATATAATTTGGATGGGTGGCCGATAGTAGTACAATAAGTGTTTTACCTGCGTTGTGCCCGTTTCCGTAGAAATTTCGGGATGAAAAATAGCCAATAACCTTCCCGTTGAATGTGGCTATCTATTACATAAAGAATTATTAAAATCGGATTGGTAGTTTTTGAGATTAGGGTACTGAAACAAACTCTTCAGCTTAATTATATTAGTTTAGATTATTAATTTAAATTGTTTTGCTATCGCTACCTGTCCGCAACACGCCTAATACAGTTATTTGTTTTCACTACTTAATTATACAGAAACTTAGCTAATACACTCAATATTATATATATTATATACCTTGTTAGATGATGTAACACTTACAAGTAATTACGTGTATTTATTTCTGTACTAACATCTTCAGTGAGAGGGGTTTGATCTGCAGTGTCTTATAGGATGAAACTTTACATTAGTGCTCGCTTGTGATCTCGTGTACTCCTCGCTGTACTAACATCTTCAGTGAGAGGTGTTTGATCTGCAGTGTCTTATAGGACGATACTTTACATTAGTGCTCGCTTGTGATCACGTGTACTTCTCGCTGTACTAACATCTTCAGTGAGAGGTGTTTGATCTGCAGTGTCTTATAGGACGATACTTTACATTAGTGCTCGCTTGTGATCACGTGTACTCCTCGCTGTACTAACATCTTCAGTGAGAGGTGTTTGATCTGCAGTGTCTTATAGGACGATACTTTACATTAGTGCTCGCTTGTGATCACGTGTACTCCTCGCTGTACTAACATCTTCAGTGAGAGGCGTTTGATCTGCAGTGTCTTATAGGACGATACTTTACATTAGTGCTCGCTTGTGATCACGTGTACTTCTCGCTGTACTAACATCTTCAGTGAGAGGTGTTTGATCTGCAGTGTCTTATAGGACGATACTTTACATTAGTGCTCGCTTGTGATCACGTGTACTCCTCGCTGTACTAACATCTTCAGTGAGAGGCGTTTGATCTGCAGTGTCTTATAGGACGATACTTTACATTAGTGCTCGCTTGTAATCACGTATATCCTAACTCGCTGTACTTTAGGTATCAAACAAGACATTTCTGATCAATATAATATATACTAATATAATATTTTCTTTTGTTTCAGAAATGAAATCCAATCAAAAACTGAAAATCAACAAGAAACAGCAAAAGTTTCACTAATCCACTACTAGATGGCGTTATAATGAATATTTAAAACCGTTACATTTCAAAATTGCTCAAATGGCACCACTTAGTTGTTGCAGTGGCCTCTAGATGGCGTTGTTCTAAGTGAATGAAGACAGTGAAGTTGAAAAGTGTTTATTTTGAAGTGTTATATTATGTTTTGAGTGGTTCTCGCTTGTGAGATGCGAGACGGGTCCAAACCCGGGCCGAGTAGCGCCATCCCGGGCCATGAGTTCGACAAGGAAGATGATGGTAAGTGGATCTAATGTAAACTGTTTTTGGAACGAAGTTCCTTATCGCGCGTTGCGAAAGGGGGCTAGACGGGAAAAATGTAACGACACTTCTTGCGTTAGAGAGAGACAGACAGAGAAACATGCGCACGCCAGAGAGAGAGAGACAGAGAAACATGAAACATTTAGAGACAGACAGAGAAATGTTTCATGTTTCTCTGTCTCTCTCTCTCTGGCGTGCGCATGTTTCCCTGTCTGTCTCTCTCTCTCTCTTATAGAAAGCAAGCCAGATATTTTCGTTTCGTCTTTCTATTTCACATTGAACAGTGTGGTGTCGCGACGATTATTTTTGTTGATAATAAATAAACTTCGTTCCATCCGGGTGTCCCTTGACACCTCTCAAGTTATTTATTCCTTTAAAGAACACCTTTTATATCTTACTATTTCCAGAAACGAACCGTAAAACCGACATATTATTATGAAAGTTGAAAACTAATAACTTATTACGGCTTCAAGTTCTCGCTGCTTCTTCTGAAGTTTTATAACTACGTAGGACAAGGATAAAGAACAGACGAAACTAAAGATAGGAATCAAAGAAAGAAAGAAGTACTGATGCGCTATCATTGAAACGGGGCGGAGTTGGTTTTCATGTTCGAGCTTCTTCTTCTTCTTCACCGAGTGGATGGTCACCCTGACCAATCCTGGTGTCAGAGTTATTGAGCCGCCAAAGTTCGAGCCAATCTCGGGAATATAACCAGTCCAATTTGAATAAGTCTTTTCGTAATGGATAACTTCATTCAACGGGAATATTGTACGCTATTTTTCATCCCGAAATTCTCACAGGAACGGGCACAACGCGGGTTAAACTGCGGGGATGAAAACGCATCCTAATTAGGGTGCTTTCAAATTATGCGTTTCGTGTCGGACCGCTGCGGTGCCGAAGCGGTGCGTTTGTCGTATTGTGAACGTACGATCGTGTGTTTTCATACAAAACGAGCAGTGCGGCAACAGTGCGGCGTCGGTACCGCGAAATAATTTTAGTACGGTCCGACACGAAACGCATAATTTGAAAGCATCCTAAAGGCGTACTATATAGATATACATTCAACGGGTAGGTTATAGGTATATTTTTCATCCCGAAATTCCCGTAGTAACGGGCACAACGAGATTAAAACCGAGGGGTGATGTTAATTCTACAATAAACAAAAAAATATAAAATTTCCACCCTCCTTTTCGAAATCTGTTTAAAATACAAAAAAAATATAATATTTTCGTTTGTTTACTTTACGTAATTACTTCCCTGATAATAATCCCTATTAATTAAAAACAAAATGGCGGACGAGCACTAAGCCTGCATGAGAGCAATTATTTATTTACTAGCAGCCTCCTGCGGTTTTACTAATTTTGATACTGTTACCACGAGATTTCGGGATGATAAATAGCTTATAATATTTCCGTTGAATGTGACTATCTATTAAAAGAAGAATTATTCAAATCGGATTGGTAGTTTCTGAGATAAGCGCGCTCAAACAAACAAAAAATCAACCTCTTCAAATTTATTATATGTATATTATTAGTACTAGCAGCGCCCCGCGGTTTTACCCGCGTTGTGTCCATTCCTGTGGGAATTTTGGGTTGAAAAATAGCGTATGTTACTCGTGGATAATGTAGCTTTCGAATGATGAAAGAATTTTTTAAAACGGTCCAGTAGTTTTTGAGCCTATTCATTACAAACAAACAAAGTTTTCCTCTTTATAATATTAGTGTAGATTATTAGTACTAACAGCGCCCCGCGGTTTTACCCACGTTGTGTCCATTCCTGTGGAATTTAGGGATGAAAAATAGCCTATAATCTCCCGTTGAATGTGGCTATCAAATACAAAATAGTCATTTAAATCGGACTGGTAATTCCCGATATTAGCTCAAACATACAAATAAACAAAATTTTAAAAATTACCTCCTTATAAAATTAGTATAGATAGATTTTCAAGCGAAGCGGCTTCTTTACTGTGATTTTAAAATATTTCAATTAAAATAAATACACCCACAGTCTTATTTTTAAGTCAGTTAATTCCAAACATGTTAAGTAATGGAAGGAATTAGAGGGAAACCTTTGCCCAGCAGTGGGGCAGCGAGGTTACATAAAGTTAAATGTTAAGTAAGTATTCGTCTGTTAATTGTCTCTTCTCCTGTGATAAAACTTTGGTCTAAGGTTCACCACAGAGAAGTTACAGTAGCTGAACAATAATAGCATTTTAATAGTTTGAGCTAGCTTACTAGCTAGTAGCCGGCATTCGGTTGAAGCGGAGTGGAGCGGAGCGGAGCTCAACTTCTTCTTCATCGAGTGGACGGTCACCCTGACCAATCCTGGTGTCAGAGTTATTGAGCCGCCAAAGGCCTCTGACACGGCTCATGTAACGACTACTATCCGGAGAAAGTAACCGGAATCGACGGCTTAACGTGCTCTCCGAAGCACGGAATCGTTTTACTTTTCGGCAATCAGGTGATTCAGCCTGCAATGCCCTAACCAAACTGAGGGCAGTCTCACAAAGAGATTTTTGTGAGATATCCCCACCGGGAATCGAACCCGGAACCTCTGGGTCGTGAGCCGGGCACTCAAACCACAAGACCACGGAGGCTGTTCTTTTGACTTCTATGTGATCTTTACAGTAGCGTACAACATTCCATGCTTAATAACAATGTTGATCATGTCATCAAGAACACTTGAATAACTCTCCTCTTCTCCCACAGGTTCTCTCCCTGAAGACAGCAGCTGCGAGGAGCTGCTCTCTCTGAAGGGAATCCTTCATTTTCCCGAGGAAGTGGCACTCAGGCTCACAGACACGGAATACCAGCTGTTCTACCAAGTAAGCTGTTTACTATATATATTAACTACTAGCTGTGCCCCGTAGTGTTACCCGCGTTGTACCCGTTCCCGCGGGAATTTGTGGATAAAATGTATCCCATGTGTTATTCTGATGTATAACGTATATAAGTATAAAGTTTCATCTAAATCCGTTTAGTAGTTTTTGCGTGAAAGAGTAACAAACATACATCCACTAGTACAGTCACAAGCATTAATTTGGGACCCACCTAAGGTTGAATATCGTGTAGCAAACTTACGCTATTTAGAGCTAATATTTTATCGTAATATCATATTGTTTACCATCGATAACTTTACGTTTCTATCAAACTAAAGTATCGACCTTATTGCATTATGAATGTTCTAACAACATTTGATGGAAATGGGTCCCAAATTAACGCTCGTGACTGTACATCAGCTAGTTAGATTCCATAATACAAGCCTAGAGCTTAGTTTGGGTCTAATTAGCCCTGTTATTTCATAAATCATAAATGATTATAATTATTATTATCCATACATCCTCCATGGCCTGGACAAAACTGGACAAAAAAAAAGTTTAAAAAATGAAAAAAATTAAAACTGAAATTCAGTGACATCTTTGCCCAACAGTGGGACATAACAAAACTACACAACACGAGTAAAACCGCGTGACGCAACTACATAAAGACAAACACAAAGTATACATACAAACTTCAAAATTATACTCCATTGCTAAACTTTAGCCCTAACCTACTAATTAAGTCATAACCAGCTTATCATTCAAAACCAACCCCTAACAAACAAAACAGAAAGCTTCATCCCCTGCGAGTCCAAAATTAGAGGGATCGATAAAATCTCGACGCTTTAAGAGTGCTAGAGGTCAGGTACAGAAAACATCACTTTGGTCTGTGGGTGGTCTAAACACTCCGACAGCAGGATAGGTCACTGACCTACTTGAACTTAAACGTCACTGTGGTCTTTAGGCGGTCTCAAAACTCCGACAGCAGGATAGGTCACGGACCTACTCGAACTTAAACATCACTGTGGCCTTTGGTATAAAATCTGACAGCAGGATAGGTCACTGACCTACTCGAACTTGAACATCACTGTGGTCTTTAGGCGGTCTCAAAACTCCGATACCAGGGTTGGCCACTGACCTAACGAACTTGAATATTACTGTGGCCTTCGGTATAAAATCTGACAGCAGGATAGGTCACTGACGTACTCGAACGTAAACATTACTGAGGCCTTTAAGCCCCGTATTCATGGTAAACATTTGTTTAGCAACAGAGTTGAATCAACGCGTTGCAGAGTTGCTGTCAACATGTTGCTGGCAACACTGCGTGTTGCAGAGTTGACAACAGCATGTTGACAAGTTGTCGCCCGACGAGCGTAAACATCAGTTTAGCAACAAATGTTGACGCGTGTGGACGAGTTTGCAACAGTTTATAAACATGGCGGCATGGATAAAATTATGCAATTAATATTTTTTTTCCTCGGGCAACATTTTGGTGTGTGGACAACCTATATTGATTTAAACAAAGTTTAATCAGCATTCTCCCTGTTTCATCAACAATGTTTATCAACTGTTGCTCAACAAATGTTTACCATGAATACGAGGCTTTAGGCTTAAAAACTTCGACAGCAGAGTTGGTCACTGACCTACTCACACTTACTTTACTAAAGCAATGAATAATTATTTTTGTAACAGATAACCACATTCAACAGGAACGTCATAGTCTACTTTTCATCCCGAAATTCCCACGGGAACAGGCACAATGCGGGTAAAACCGCGGGAAACTACTCGTCCTATAAGACTTCTTCTTCTTCTTCATCGAGTGGATGGTCAACCTGACCAATCCTGGTGTCAGAGTTATTGAGCCGCCAAAGGCCTCCGACACGGCTCATGTAACGACTACTATCCGTAGAGTAACCGGGACCGACGGCTTAACGTGCCCTCCGAAGCACGGGATCATCTTACTTTTCGGGCAATCAGGTGATTCAACCTGCAATTTCCTAACCAAACTGAGGACAGTCTCACAAAGAGATTTTTGTGAGACATCCCCACCGGGAATCGAACCCGGAACCTCCGGATCGTGAGCTGAGCGCTCAAACCACAAGACCACGGAGGCTGTTAAGACACTCCAAATCAAACATCTCTTACAAAATCCTTACACTTATTTAAAGTCGAAAAACTTCTAAATAAGCAACATAATATACAGACTCCTAAACAAAGCTTCAATAGGGTTCCGCATAATGGGCAACAAAACCTTACACTTTATAGACGGATTACGGAGCAGGTACGGAACCCAGCTCCAATAACTAGTTCGGATATAGCAATGAAATAACATGGTCGGTCACAGTGTACGCAATGCGGTAGGTTAACTCCGTAAATAAATATGGCAGACTAGCCCACGGTGGTACCCGCGTTGTGTACCGTGGGAATTTCGGGATAATATGTATTTCATCGACAGCCTCCGTGGACTTGGCTCACGATCCGGAGGTTCCGGGGTCGATTCCCGGTCGGGATATCTCACAAAAATCACTTTGTGAGAATGTCCTCAGTTTGGTTAGGGCATTGCAGGCTGAATCACCTGATTGCCCGAAAAGTAAGATGATCCCGTGCTTCGGAGGGCACGTTAAGCCGTCGGTCCCGGTTACTCTACGGATAGTAGTCGTTACATGAGCCATGTCAGAGGCCTTTGGCGGCTCAATAACTCTGACACCAGGATTGGTCAGGTTGACCATCCACTTGATGAAGAAGAAGAAGAAGATGTATTCTACGTGTTATTCTGATGTATTACCTATATTACTGTAAAGTTTCATCCAAATCCGTCCAGTAGTTTTTTGTGAAAGTAACAAACATACATACATACAACCTCACAACGGATAGACGTGTGGCCGATAGTGGCATTTCTATCTGAGCGCTACCGTGCTTTGGAGGGCACGTTAAATTATCCGTCCCGGTTGTTTCAATTGTTAGACCATGTTGGAGGCCCTTAGGCGGTCTAAAAAATTCCGACACCAGGTCAGCCTTACTACTTACACCTTAGGTACTTAAACCCTACTTAAACCTTCCTACATACATATCAGAATTGACAAACCCGTTGTCACAGTGGCAGTGAGAGCGCTCACTGTGTCGGGGGTTGCGGGCTCGATTCAACGGAGAAATATGTGAAGACATAGTTGTTGACGACGTCTGGGTGTCAATTATATATTCTTACTAGCTGCGCCCCGCGGTTTCACCCGCTTTGTACCCGTTCCCGCGGGAATTTCGGGATGAAAAATAGATGTTGGCCGATTCTCAGACCTACTCAATATGCTCACAAAATTTCATGAGAATCGGTCGAGCCGTTTCGGAGGAGTACGCGAACGAACACTGAGACACGAGAATTTTATATATTAGATAAAGTATTTTTGTATGTATATGTAGTAGTATCAGTTAGTTAGATTCCATATTACAGGCTTAGAGCTTAGTTTGAGTCTAATTAACCGTAAGTGAATTTGTACAGGTATATTTATTTTATTTTAATTCCCACGGAAACGGGCACAACGTGGGTAAAACCTACTGCTTCAGATGTCAACCTACTGCTTCCCATTACACTGTGTCTTAGTGCAAGTAATTGTATTTCCTACACATTTGTCGAAGGCCAACAATCCCTATCGTCGCTTTGTTCAAAATAAATAACTTGAGAGAGATGGGACACGAGTCTTGAAACTTGAAATAGAGACTTACAAACCAGTCTTGAAAAATCTTAAAGAGATAGCAACGGACTAGAGTTTGCGGATTCTTTTATAGTTAAATTCCGACGTATTGATAGCTCCGTTTTATTTTTGGAGTCACTAAAAATACTTAATTAAAATAAGATTACTTAAACAAAAAAATAGTCTACATTTTTCAAAATGTCCAACATTAAAAAAGTATTTTCGCTAAATACCTACGCCCGTACCCAGACACGTCGAATGCTTCCTTAGTAGAGACTAGCAGCGCCCCGCGGGTTTACCCGCGTTGTGCCCGTTCCCGTGGGAATTTCGAAAATTTTTATACATATAAACCTTCCTCTTGAATTACTCTATCTATATAAAAAACCGCGTCAAAATCCGTGTAGTAGTATTTGAGTTTATCGCGGACATACAGACACACAATTTAACGACTGATTTTGACATGTGACGTATGAAATATTAAGTGCCTCTCATTGCAGCATTAAACAAAAGCCGTTCGTACAAAATTGTATTTTATGTTACACGAAATAGAGCACTTTTTAAAACGAATTTCATGTATCACAAAATATACACCCGGACAAATTCACACACGGTTAATTAGACCCAAAAAGTAAGCTCTAAGCTTGTGTAATGGAATCTAACTCACTGATACTAACTACTACATATAACAACCTTAAACCTACATCATAAATGGTCACCGCAGAACGCGTCTAAAAGTCCTTCCTTTGTAATAACATTATCATTGAATCTCATGTCCGGGGGTGGTTAGTTTTCGTGACATCGCAACCCTTGTCACGAGAAATAGATTATACATTTTTGATGTTACCCCGCTGTAATAGTAGAATGAAAATGTTTATTAAAATAATATCCTTTTTAGGGTTCCGTACCCATAGGGTAAAAACGGGACCCTTTTACTGAGACTTCGCTGTCCGTCCGTCCGTCTGTCACCAGGCTGTATCTCAAGAACGGTGATAGCTAGACAGTTGACATTTTCACAGATGATGTATTTCTATTGCCGCTATAACAACAAATACTAAAAATAAAATAAAACAAATATTCAAGGGGGATCTCCCATACAATACAACGTGATATTTTGCTGTTTTTTAAAGTACGGAACCCTCCGTGCGCGAGTCCGACTCGCACTTATCCGGGTTTTTGTGGACATCGACGCAAAGAGGGGTGTTGTAATTTTGACGTCGATGACTGTGTCTGTGTTCGTGTTCGTGTAGATGTCTCTTTCTCTCTCTCTTTCTCTCTCACTCTCTCTCTCTCTGTGGTGTCGAAGCTCTCAGACCGATGGATCGAGTTTCATGTCACATCACTACACACCCTTTTCAAAATGTATCCTATTTTCTAAAACTCTACCGTCCCTACAATCACCACTTAAAAGATCGTCTTGATTGTCCCATCACTATTACCGATAACCCTTCCGGTACATCACTAGTGATTGAGTTGTGAATCAAAGAGCAATGTACTGTGTACTAGCGATTGGCTTTTATCGAGTTAATGACAAAGAAAATGGGTTTTTAGTACGAAGGTAGAGAGTTCAAAGTGCTTTGAAGGGGATTTCAGCCCTTTCCTAATTGATTCTTTTGATGTCATTTTCAACCGACTTCAAAAATTAAGGAGGTTCTCGATTTGAGTGTTTTTTTTTGTATGTTTTTTACCTGATATCACTGTAGTATTAAAGTAAGACGATTCCGTGCTTCGGAGGGCACGTTAAGCCGTCGGTCCCGGTTACTTTCTTCGGATAGTAGTCGTTACATGAGCCGTGTCAGAGGCCTTTGGCGGCTCAATAACTCTGACACCAGGATTGGTCAGGGTGACCATCAATTCAATGAAGAAGAAGATGACTGTAGTATTCCTGCGGGCACAACGCGGGTCAAACTGCGGGTCTCTGCTAGTCCTACTAATATTATAAATGCGAAAGTTTGTGAGGATGTATGTATGTTTGTTACTCTTTCACGAAAAAACTACTAAACGGATTTGGATGAAACTTTACAGTAATATAGGTTATACATCAGAATAACACATGGGATACATTTTATTCCGAAATTCACGCGGGAACGGGCACAACGCGTGTAAAACCGCGGGGCGCAGCTAGTTTTTTTTACAAAACAGGCTCCATAGTAATGTAATTGTCCGTTATCCAAACGATACGTTTTGAAGGAGACATTGAGATGTCGGTCACGTCGTCTCGAGTCGCCGAAGTCTTTAACGAGGAAATTAGCATTTGCTAACCAAACTGAGGCTCGCTGATGAAGTTACAAGACCGCTCACCAGCGCCCTCTGTAATAACAATCTTTAAAGTAAAGAAATTCGAGTAGGTCAGTGACCAACCCTGGTGCCGGAGTTGTTAGACCGCCTAAAGGACGACATGGTCTGACGAGTGGAACAACCGGGACCGACAATTTAACGTGCCCTCCGAAGCACGGTAGCGCTCAGTGTGCTTAGTGCGAGTTATCCAATTATTTAACTTTAACTTCACGTTTGCGTTTAAATGGGTTCCCAACCAGTGGTCCGTGAACCACTGGTGGTCCGTGAACCACTGGTGGTCCGTGAACCACTGGTGGTCCGCGGAAGACAAAATGTGGTCCAAAAATGCACAAACTTCGATCGCGTTCCGCGCTCGCTCAAATGTTTGATTGAATGAAGTCGAAAATACTTTGAGGTCCAAGATAATAATAATTCATGCTCAAGTCGGACTCGCGCACGCTCAATGTGAAATACAAATAAAAAAATGCCTCTATCGGCCACCCATCCAAGTAGAGGTCGAGCTGCACGTTGCTAACAATCGCAATGAGTTAACATCGCTTAGTCAAACTACGCCACGAGGGTTCATGAAGTGAAAACCGCTAGCTAGCGCCTTCTTCTATAACAGGGTTTATACCGACTTGGTTGAGGAAATAGTACCGGAGGAGCCAGGGTCGAAGGTGTCGTCATCAAGTGACTTTAAAAAAAAACATATCAGCTTTTATATAACGCCTTGGCGGTCTAGTGGTATGTGCACTCGCCTGCCAAGACTGAGGTCCCGGCTTCAATAACTGTCGATCAAAAACATGTTTCCTACTTTTCAAACATCGGGTTTGAGATCACCAACCCGCAGCAAGCGTGGTGATTACGACATCCTCCTCACTGTACTGATATCTGAGAGATGAGAGGCCTTTGACCAGCAGTGGGACATTACGGGCTAATACTTTAGGTTACTAATTTCATGACCTTTTCCCAGGTACCTCCAATAGACTACCTTCGCCAAGTGACGCTGGACTTGGGCGGGGAAGGCGTGCTGGGCGCGGTGGGCGAGCGACACATGATCCGCCGGCCGCCGCCCGCCCCGAGCGCCGCCCAGCATCAGGCGAGGAGTAGTGTGCGCGCTTTGATCAGGAGGTTTAATGAGGTGAGGGTATTTTAAATTCTTTTAAACAAATTCACTCACGGTTAATTAGACCCGAAGTAAGCTCTCAGCTTGTATCATGTAATCTAACTCACTGATACTACTACATATACATACACAAATACTTTATCTACACTAATATTATAAAGCTGCAGAGTTTGTTGTTTGAACGCGCTAATATCAGGAACTACTGGTCCGATTCGTAAAAATCTTTTTGTAATGAATAGCCACATTCAACGGGAAGGTTATAGGCTACTTTTCATCCTAAAATTCTCATAGGAAACCGCGGGGCGCTGCTAGTATTTTATAAGAATATATAATCGACACCCAGACGTCGTCAACAACTATGTCTCACATATTATTACTCCGTTGAATCGAACCCGCAAGACACAGTAAGCGCTGTCACTGCCACTGTGACAACGGGCTTGCAAAGCATCATAACATAGTTTTTGCCTGTTGTATAAATTCGTTTATTATTTCATAATATATAAATGTGTTTGTCATATTGTGTTTGTTCTAAATTCTGCTTGGAGGTAAACTTTCCACCACTGGCCAACAGAAGTAAAATTACTACCCAACTCATCGTGTTTTTTTCTACCGGGAACACTGACACTGGCGGAATTGCGACGAATGTCAGCAGAAGCCAATAACAAAAAATTGAATTGAACATAGTTTTTGAACTCACATGATTTGCACTCATTATCGGGTCTATATCGTGTTTGTTTGTATGTTCAAGCTAATCAAGATTAGAATAATTCTTTTTGTAGTACATAATCACATTTGACGGGAAGGTTATAGGCTACTTTTCATCCTAAAATTCCCACAGGAACGGGCACAACGCGGGTAAAACCGCGGGCGCTGCTTATTTAGTATAATGAGCATCTTAACATATCAAAATACGGAATAAAAGATTCCTTTAAAGCCTAAACTAAAACTAAACTGTGTTAAATCTAATAAGATCTATTAAAATCGTCTCAGTGAAACCGAATCGCCTTACCCAAGCCAAATTAAGTGGAGTTCTGTTTAAATATTGTCAAGACATTAAATATTCTATCTGGAGTGGTTTATTAGGACGAGGGGATAATCTGTTGGCTTTTATTACTAGTGATGGGGTGCGAGTCAACAAGTCGATGTTTCAAGTCTCGAAAAATATAATCTACTCGCTGTCCCGCGAAGTAGTTCCATCCGCAACCCAATAGATGTCGCTAGTGTGAATCTAAACCATCCAGAGTGCCAGACGCATACAAAAAATATATTCAAATCGGTCCAGCCGTTTAGGAGGAGTTCAGTGACATACACACGTACAGTAGAATTATAAATACTAGCAGTGCCTCACGATTTTACCCAAGTTAAGCCCGTTCCCGTGGGAATTTCGGGATAAAGTGTATCCCATATGTTATCCTGATGTATAACCTACATTACTGTAAAGTTTCATCCAAATCCGTCTAATAGTTTTTTCGTGAAAGCGTAACAAACATACACACATACATCCATCCTCACAAACTTTCGCATCACTACATAGTATAAAACAAAGTCGCGTCTGTTTGTCTGTTTGTCTGTATGCTTAAATCTTTAAAATTACGCAACGGATTTTGATGCGGTTTTTTGTAATAGGTAGAGTGATTCAAGAGGAAGGTTTTTATGTATAAAATTCCCGATATTCCCACGGGAAAGGCACAACGCGGGTAAAACCGCGGGGCGCTGCTAGTATAAAATATTAGTAGGAATTTATCGATACTCTTTACCCCATCCCTAGCCACCCTTCCTTTAATTATCCGGCTAATCATTATGTCCCGGTGTTTCACGGTCATTCGATATCATAGTGACGCTCTCAGGCTCCGATTACTAGCTAATGGTCTGTCGATAATGTCTTTAAGAAGCTTTCTTCTGGTTTCTTAAAAGAGTGAAGATAATAAGGAAATTATACTAAACTAGCTGTGCCCCGCGGTTTCACCCGCAGCGCCCCCGTTCCCGTGGGAATTTTGAGATTTTTATTTCTTATTTTTCTCAGATTCAGCGATTCATTTTTATATTATAAATTAGCTGGGCTGGCCAACGGGAACGGGTACAGCGCGGGTAACACGTGGTGTTACCCGCGCTCCCGTTGGAATTTCGGGATAAAAAGTAGCCTGTGTCCTTTCTCAGGTTTTGGACTAACTGTGTACCAAATTTCATTCAAATTGGTTCAGTAGTTTTGACGTAAAAGGGTAACATAAATTATGTATTTTACATTACATTTACATAATCCCTAATGGATTTGTAGGGCCTTGCTTGTTGCTCTTCCACGTAAAAACTACCGGACGGATTTGGATGCAACTTTACAGTAATATAGGTTAAACATCAGAGTTACACATAGGATACATTTTATCCCAAAATTCCCGCGGGAACGGGTACAACACGGGCAAAGCTCGGGGTGCTGCTATATAAAGATATATATTATGTAACTTACTTACGAATGCTGGTATTAATGTAATTACACCGCGGGTATAGTTCCATCAAGTAATGCGTCCCGTATAATGTAATTAATGTACAATTAAACGCAATACACTATATTGTACTACATATAAACTGGATTATAGTATGAATGTGTTTGTTATGATTACTATTCTATCTATCTTCCAGCATTGTACCCGTTCCCGCGGGAATTTCTGGATAAAATGTATCCCATGTGTTATTCTGATGTATAACCTATATTATTGTAAAGTTTCATTCAAATCCGTCGAGCAGTTTTTCCGTGGAAGAGTAACAAACATACATCCATACATCCATTTTCACAAATTTTCGAATTAATAATATTAGTATTTTAATATAATGTTGTTAACTAACGTCTTCTCTATCGCACAGGTGTCAGCGTGGGTGACAGAGCTCGTGCTGTCTCACTCTGGCGAGGACAGGAAGGTGGCTCTAGCGTGTGTACTCAGAGTGGCTCTCACCTGCTGGAATATCGGGAACTTCAACGGAGCGATGGAGATCGTAGCAGGGTTGAAGTGAGTAAGATGTTAAAGTAAAGTATTAGCCAGTAGGTAAGTTCGAGCAGGTCCAACCCTGGTGACGGAGTTTGTACACCGCCTAAAGGACGACATGGTCTGACGAGTGAAACAACCGGGACCGACTGCTGAACGTGCCCTCCGAAGCACGGTAGCGCTCAGATAGAAATGCCACTATCGGCCACCCATCCAAGTAGGGGTCGAGCTACACGTTGCTAACAATCACAATGAACTAACATCGCTTAGTCAAACTGCGCCATTAACGCTACAGGCTATTAGCCTGTAATGTCCCACAGCTGGGCTAAGGCCACTACCGAAGATATCAGTACAGTGAGGAGGATGTCGTAATCACCACGCTTGAGTAATGCGGGTTGGTGATCTCAAACACGAGCCGTGTGAAAAAAGACACATATTTGGAAACATACCGATAATACATAACCGCGGTGTTGCCCGCGCTGTACACGTTCCGCGGGAATTTCAGGATAAAATGTATCTCATGTGTTATTCTGATGTATAACCTATATTACTGTAAAGTTTCAGCCGAATCCGTTCAGTAGTTTTTTCGTGAAAGAGTAACAAACATACATCCATCCTCGCAAACTTTAGCATTTATAATAGAAGTAGGATAGAATTAGTAGGACAATGATATGTACGATAGGTATGTTTCTAAGTCATTCAATGTCATACAAATTCAATAATCAAGATGTCTGAACAACATGCACGCGTCGCGTACGTGAGCTCATTTTGTTTTTACCTTAATACTATAAGCTGATTGGCAGAATGTTTGACATTTCATTGTTCCGTCAATGTATCACCAATCACAGTATCTATCATATCACTAGCCGCTCACGGCGGTGTACCCGTTCCCACGGGAATTTCGGGGTAAAATGTATCCCATGTGTTATTCTGATATATAACCTATACTAGCAGCGCCCCGCGGTTTTACCCGCGTTGTGTCCATTCCTGTGGGAATTTCGGGATGAAAAATAGCCTATGTTACTCGTGGATAATGTAGCTTTCGAATGGTGAAAGAATTTTTAAAAACGGTCCAGTAGTTTTTGAGCCTATTCATTACAACCAAACAAATAAAGTTTTCCTCTTTATAATAGTGTAGATTACTGTAAAGTTTAATCCAAATCCGTTGAATAGTTTTTTCGTGAAAGAGTAACAAACATACATACATCCTCACAAACTTTCGCATTTATATTATTAGTAGGATATCTTCGTCGTCTTCTGTGACATTCGTTGTCGGGCTGCAGAAGGCACCATCCATTCATTATTTTACATCAAAATGCACTCAATATTAAGCCTCACATATCACGTTAAATTCAAATTAAGACGAATGAACCTTCAAGTACAGTAATGTAGATAGATATATCAAGTATAGACAGCTACAATAGTATGTATATTCAAATATGTTTATTACATCATCATTACAATCCTTCGACCAACAATACACAACTAGATGTCGGGTCGGCGCAAAAAATACGTCTCGGTGAATAAGGCCTCATTTGAAAAGTGAGCTCTTATTTTATTCATAAGATTAATTGCTACTTTATTGCTAGGTGTCATGGTTGTAATTAGGTTGAACTTCGAACTGTTTTAAAACTTTTGTTCCAATTCGGTAGTAAACAAAATAAGCTGTCACACGTCATCCACGCGGACAGTATTTAGCTTTGATTCTGTACGTGACCCGATATCTAGTTGTGTATTATTGATCGAAGTTAGAATCATTTATAATCGTCAGCTTATAATTAAGTTTACGTTAGTTCGCAACACGCCAAACTGAGAAGTACTAACAAGAAACTTACTGGTGTACCTATCTATAAGATATACCGGGATACCCAGACAAATTCACTCACTGTTAATTAGACCCAAATTAAGATCTAAGCTTGTGTTATGTAATCTAACTCACTGATACTACTACATATGCATACACAAATACTTTATAAGAATATATAATTGACACCCAGACGTCGTCAACAACTATGTCTCACATATTGTTACTTCGTTGAATCGAGCCCGCAACCCCCGACACAGTAACCGCTCTCACTGCCCCTGTGACAACGGGCTTGTCAATTTTAATTATAGTATAGATTTAAATATTTATAAGTATGTAGTTTTATTTTACATCACATAAATCAGATGTGTTGAATCAAGAATATATTTTATCTAGTACAGTGGGCAAGAATGAAAATGACCTCTGAGTACAAACGGTAAAAATGAACCATGACCTCTAGGTATAGACGGCAAGACGTGCCCACTAGGTACAACCAGCATGAATCAAGTATACCTTTAGGTACAGTCGGCAAGAATGAAGCTTCTCTTCTACGTCTAGGCACGGTCAGCAACTGAAGAATGACTACAGGGTACCGTCGGCAAGAATGAAGCATGACCACTAGGTACAGTCGGCAGGGGTTTCTTTCGGCCTTCAGCTGTTTACAAAGACTGTAGGCCGGCGGAAACTACTTGCTGACTTTACCATTGACAACGAATACAAAATGGCGATACAAAATGGCGGTGCATTTGAAGAACATGAAGACTAATAGATATTCTTATACTGGTGTCAGTAAGCGAACACTACTCATTTTGAATTCAAATTCAAATTCAAATTCAAAATGTCTTTATTATATAAGATCATTACAATCATTTATAATCGTCAGCTTAAAATTAAGTTTACGTTAGTTCGCATCGCGCCACCTACTGAGAAGAACTAACAAGAAACTCAGTGGGGTTGTCATTTTTTTAATGATTGTATTAACAATTTTAAGCCTTAAATAATAGAGCAATTCATTTCCAAACGTCTGAGTCTAGAACATACTCTGAAATAGAGTAATATGCCTTTTGGCAGAGTCTATGCTTAATAAACTTTTTGAATTTAATAAATGAAAGACTTACCACGTCGTTTGGTAATTTGTTATAAAATCGTATACATTGACCTACGAAGGAGTGAGACACTTTATGGAGCCTAATAGTGGGCACAGCGAGCTTATTTTTATTCCTAAGATTAATTTGGTGGAGATCACTGTTTTTCTTAAATTTACTAGGATTTTTGTGCACATAAATGAGGTTTTCATAAATGTATTGTGAGTGACTCCGTTTTAAAAATAAAATATAAATTAAAACTCCGTTTACGAATACACTTCGCTTTTATTTTACACGCGACCGCGGTTTTACCCACGTAGTGACAGTTCCCGTGGGAATTTCGGGATGAAAAATAGCCTATAACCTTCCCGTTGAATGTGGCTATCCATTACAAAAAGAATTATTCAAATCGGACTGATAATTTTTGAGATAAGCTCAAACATACAAACAAACAAAATTACATATTTTACCTCTTTAGAATATTAGTATAATTTATATGTGACGTTTCGGCTCCTTTACAGGAACTGTGGTCACAGAATACTGAACAAGAATGGAAAATAAAAGGAAAGTGTATCTGTAAACATAGTTTTAATTCAAATATCTATACTAATATTATAAAGCTGAAGAGTTTGTTTTGTTTGTTTGTTTGTTTGTTTGTTTGTTTAAACGCGCTAATCTCAGAAACTACTGAACCGATTTGAAAAATTCTTTTTGTAATGGATAGCCACATTCAACGGGAAGGTTATAGGCTACTTTTCATTCCGAAATTCCCACGGGAACGGGAACAACGCGGGTAATACCGCGGGGCGCTGCTAGTTTATTCATATTAATCAAACTGCTCTGAGGGTCAAAACTGCGTTAAGCGTGCACCCGTCGCGTGCGCCCGCCGCCGGCGGTTCGTTTTTATATGACACCACACGCGACGGGCGCACGCTACGGTTCACTTTTGTATAAAGCCACACGCGGCGGGCGCCCGCCTCGTTTCACTTTTGTATGAAGCCACACGCGACGGGCGCACGCTACGGTTCACTTTTGTATGAAGCCACACGTGGCGTGCTCACGCTTCGGTTCACTATTGTATGGAACCGCGGCGTGCGCACGCTTAACGCAGTGTCGCCTCAGAGTCACTAATACTTAAGAAAGTTTAATGAGTGATTTCTGACGTTAAATAATGTATTAAAAAAATACTCCAATTAGTTAATTGTCGATCTAATTGACGTCTCTAAATAGGGCAGTAAGAATGCATTACATAAAAGTGGACCGGACCTGTCTCTGTCTAAGGGGCCGTTCACGAAATACGTCACGCTATAATCAACTTTTTTTCACCCCCTCCCCCCCTATTGTCACGCTGTGTCACACTTTCTGTGACCCCCATGTAAATATTTCGTCACGAAAACTAAGACCCCCCCCCAACCCCCTGAATCATGATCAAAATTGAGAAAAAAGTATTTATTGAAAAAATAATTTAAAATCTTTTAATGAACGGCGAACATCACGTTGCCGTAGACCCCCCCGTCCCTCCTTGTCACATCTTGTCACACTCAGCAAACCCCCTCCCCCCCCCCCCCCCCCTGAACGCGAACGTATTTTGTGAACGGCCCCAAACCGGCAACTTTGACCGCCTGTAACTCTGGAAATAATAGCGATATAAGAAAATGGATTTTAGTCTCTAACACGTGATGAAAAGATGAGTAAATAGAAGAATATAAAGAAACGGTGAAATACTCTGGAACTTTGTGTTAAGACTTTCTTATTTTTTAATTTACTCCCCATTTTCTAAAACAAGTTTAAACAGGTAAAACTACCCTGTAATACTAGTATTGTAATTCAACCCCTAAATGTCAACGAGGTTGTCTTCACTTTGTACCCTTATCAACGTGATAAGGGATGCATTTGTAATACGAAAATAATTGTTAATGGGTGTGTGTGTGTGCTATGTAAATTAAATCTTTTATATGTATTTGACAAGCCCGTTGGCACAGTGGCAGTGAGAGCGCTGAGTCGGGGGTTGCGGGCTCGATTCAACGGAGTAACAATATGTGAGACATAGTTGTTGACGACGTCTGGGTGTCAATTACATATATATTCTTATAAAGTATTTGTGTATGTTTATGTAGTAGTATCAGTGAGTTAGATTCCATAACACTAGCTTAGAGCTTACTTTGGGTCTAATTAACCGTGAGTGAATTTTTCCGGGAGTATTTATTTATTTATTTATATTTTGTAACAGACTAACGCTCCGCGGTTTTACCCGCGTTGTGCCCGTTCCCGTGGGAATTTCAGGATTTTTTATACATATAAACCTTCCTTTATTCATATGAACATCGTTACAAACTTTTGTAACAACAAATTTATATTAGTAAAGTAAAGTATTAGCCTGTAATGTCCCACTGCTGGGCAAAGGCCTCTCATCTCACTGAAGTTATCAGTACAGTGAGGAGGATTAGGCATAATCACAACGCTTGCCAAATGCGAGTTTGTGATCTCAAACTCGTTACATGTTTGAAAAGGAAACATGTTTTCGCTCGACCCAGGAATTGAACCCGGGACCTCAGTCTTGGCAGGCGAGTGCACATACCACTTGACCACCGAGGCGTTATTAGTAGGAATGTAAAATTACAATTTCTTCCTACCCATCCAGGCGTTACAAAACTTCATTTTTCCCTCCAAAATATCTGAAACCAGAGCTTGTTCTACTAATAAATATTGGACTATATCGTTTAGTCTCGACGCGCGATGTAATTGCACGCATTTAGCGAACGAATCACGTAGTACATATTTCGTTATGAACCACTTTTACGCCAATTAAGATTTATTTTATTTTAGCAGCGCCCCGCTGTTTTACCCGCGTTGGGCCCGTTCCCGTGGGAATTTCGGGAATGTATTCATTATGTAGTAGTGTAGTAGCCCTACGTGAAGAGAAGACCGCCGGACTACTTGGGGAACCTGGCGCTACATTCTCCATCCCCGGTCGAAGATCCAGAGGCAGACCCAAGACAAGGTGGACGGATGTAGTGTCCAAGGATATGGCTCAGTGCAAGATTTCCGATGACGACGTCGACGAAAGAGCGAAGTGGAGGAGAAAAATAAGGAAGGCTGACCCCACCACCATGTGGGACACATAGCCAGGAAGAGAGAGAGAGAGAGAGAGTAGTGTAGTAACCTCATGACGTAGTTTGACTTAGAAATGTTAGTTCATTGCGATTGTTAGCAACGTGCAGCTCGACCCCTACTTGGATGGGTGGCCGATAGTGGCATTACTATCTGAGCGATACCGTGCATCGGAGGGCACGTTGAGTCGGTCCCGGTTATTTCACTCGTCAGACCATGTCGTCCTTAAGGCGGTTTAAAAACTCTGACACCGGGGTTGGTGACTGACCTACGAACTTACTTATAGACCAGTCTTCAATCTTTATCATAGGGAAAGGTCTCTTAAAACACATTAACTTGTCAAAATCTCACAAACACCGCATCTTAATTAAGAGCGGGGAGAAGCCGCAAGAGGGCGCTAGTAGGAAGCGTATAAAACAAGTTTATTAAGTCAATAAATAAGCTACAAGAGTTTGTCGGCCATTGTGCCACAGGGACGCACTCAGGGAAGCGTTTGGGCTTAGAATAATAGGCATGATGGCTAATTTAAAAAATCTCTTCTATTCTTCTTCTTCATCGAGTGGATGGTCAACTTGACCAATCCTGGTGTCAGAGTAATAGAGCCGCCAAAGGCCTCTGACATGACTCATGTAACGACTACTATCCGTTGAATGTAACCGGGACCGACGGCTTAACGTGCCCTCCGAAGCACGGAATCATCTTACTTTCCGAGCAATCAGGTGATTCAGCCTGCAATGCCCTAACCAAACTGAGGAAAGTCTCACAAAGAGATTTTTGTGACATATCCCCACCGGGAATCGAACCCGGAACCTCCGTGTCGTGAGCCGGGCGCTCAAACCACCAGACCACGGAGGCTGTTGGCCCCTGACTCGAACTTACTCGTACTTTGCCCCTGAAATCTACTCCTGACTCCCTCCCTGTGTCAAAACTTACCAATTTGTCCAGGCCGTATACGTTGTTTGACATACAGCCTCGACTAAAACAGTTTACTGACCCCGCAAACATTATGACAGACTTTACAACATTATATGTATATGTGTGTCCCTTATAAGGGAACTTTACACTTTGACACAAATGTCAGACACTTGGATTTGTGTCGTGACACTAAAATGACATAATCAATATCTATTTAAGAAACTCGTGTTAATTCCAACATTATTTTTTCTTATATGAGTAAACCGCTTAGGTAGTCTAGTGGTATGTGCACTCGCCTGCCAAAACCCAGATCGCGGGGTCAATTAGCAGGTCGAGCGGAAAAAATCCTACTTTACAAACTTGGCTCGGGTTGGAGATCACTAAACCGCATTAGGCAAACGTAGTGATAACCAGATCCTCCTCACTGTACTGATATCTTCAGTAAGACGAGAGACATTACAGGCCAACGTCGTACTCAGAGACGACAAATGCTTCTTTAGTAGAGATTAAATAAGTGATTTCGACTTGTAATGTATCAACAGCCTCCGTGGTCTTGTGGTTTGAGCGCCCGGCTCACGACCCGGAGGTTCCGGGTTCGATTCCCGGTGGGGACATCTCACAAAAATATCTTTGTGAGACTTTCCTCAGTTTGGTTAGGGCATTGCAGGCTGAATCACCTGATTGCTCGAAAAGTAAGATGATTCCGTGCTTCGGAGGGCACGTTAAGCCGTCGGTCCCGGTTACTCTACGGACAGTAGGCGTTACATGAGCCATGTCGGAGGCCTTTGGCGGCTCAATAACTCTGACACCGGGATTGGTCAGGTTGACCATCCACTCGATGAAGAAGACTTGTAATGTATATGAAAATCAACGTCGATTAGTTAATTGTCCATTTAATGGAAGTCTCTGAGAGCGGCATTAAGACTATGAGTACAACAGCGAAGCTATGCTAACATTAAAATAAACAAAACCAGGCCTCAGGCAATGTAATTAACAATATCAAATTAAAACATATTATTTTCATGTTCAAAGCATTCCTTGTAATATTAAGATGCCTTGACAGGCACGTCACAACTGTGACGTCACGGGGTTCATCAAAAATTAATGTAGCTTAGACCTAATAAATGAGACAGGGTGCTGTGGAAAATTATTCACTGACGCTTTTAAAATTACACCGCTATGATACAGTGTAGAAAGTGAAAATTCCAACAATGTACTTGTACTGAAAACTGTGAAGTATATTAAAAATAACACGAATATTATATACTAACCGCTCCGCGCGCTCGTTCCGCTCGCGATACAATAGATGTCGCTAGTGTGTTCATTTTGTAGATCGTGTTTACGTTATTTTATCAGATTTAGTGGGGTCGCGTACAAACATTTGATAAGCAAAAAACCTTCCTCTTATAATATTAGTATAGATTTTGAGGGCACGGTCCTGCGCATAGACAGTCACAGTATATTTATACAGAAGTGGTGTAATTTTCCCACTCTCATTACAAGTAAAAAAAAATAATTGTACAAGGTAAAAAAGTTAAAATTACAACCAAATTACACCACACAAATCAATTAGAATTAAAACAATAATACAGCATGTACAAAACCGGCTTCATTCGACTGCTGTCAGTGGTATGTGTTGAATAATTATTGGTCTAACATCAAGTCATATTGAATTAGAAATAATTTTACATTCCGTGTTTTCTCTGTACACTTATAATATAATATTCTGTGGGGATTTCAACCTGTTGATTCTCATTTAAATTTTTACTCATTTCTGTTCATTTAATAGTATAGGAGTGTATTTTCTACCAAAGCTATGCTCTGTTACGTTTGATGTCTAGAAATAAGGCAAACAGAGTGTTTTATATGCTGCTTTGTATCATCTTTTTATACATTTTTTGTCTAGCTGCGGGACTTGATAGATTTATACTAATACTATAACAACTATCTACACTTCTACACTAATATTATAAAGAGGAAAACTTTGTTTGTTTGTAATGAATAGGCTCAAAAACTACTGGACCGTTTTTAAAAATTCTTTCACCATTCGGAAGCTACATTATCCACGAGTAACATAGGCTATTTTTCATCCCGAAATTCCTACAGGAATGGACACAACGCGGGTAAAACCGCGGGACGCTGCTAGTTTATTATATTAGTAGCGTAGCGTAGCGCTCGTGGCGTAGTTTGACTAAGCGATGTTAGTTCATTGCGATTGTTAGCAACGTGCAGCTCGACCCCTACTTGGATGGGTGGCCGATAGTGGCATTTCTATCTGAGCGGTACCGTGCTTCGGAGGGCACGTTGAACAGTCCTGGTTGTTTCAATCGTCAGACCATGTCGTCATCTTTAGGCGGTCTAAAAACTCCAACTCCAAGGTTTACACATTAGACAAGCGTGGTGATTACGACATCCTCCTCACTGTACTGATATCTGAGTGACATGAGAGGCCTTTGACCAGCAGTGGGACATTACAGACGAATACTACTACTAGTGCGCCTCGGTAGTCTAGTGGTATGTGCACTCGCCTGCCAAGACTGAGGTCCCGGATTCAATTCCTGGGTCGAGCGAAAACATGTTTCCTACTTTTCAAACAGACTCGAGTTTGAGATCACCAACCCGCATTTGGCAAGCGTGGTGATTATGCCTAATCCTCCTCACTGTACTGATATCTTCAGTGAGATGAGAGGCCTTTGACCAGCAGTGGGACATGACAGGCTGATACTTTTTTTTTACTATACTACTACTATTATGAATTCTCCATCCCCCAGGGCCCACAAGCTCAAACCGTTCTGGCACAGCATCTCGGACGAGCCTCTGCCGACCCTGGACTTCCTCTCCGCTGCCCTGCTGTCTGCGGAGTACGAGCGAGCGCTGGGCAGGGCGCTGGCGATGCCTGAGTGCAGACTCATACCGTTCTTTGGAGCTTTCCTGAAGGAGCTGAGGTGGGTTTGATGTGTTATGGAGATGATTGAGGGTGCGTTGTTTTTAATGGTCGGTTATAGTAAGATACGTTCGTTAAAAGTACTTAGTAAGTAACTTTTTCTATTGGCATATTTGACAAACCCGTTGGCTGAGTCGGGGGTTGCGGGTTTCATTCAACGGAGTAACAATATGTGCAGACATTGGCGGCGACGTCTGGGTGTCAATGATATCCTACTAAGATTATAAATGCGAAAGTTTGTGAGGATGGATGTATGTTTGTTTCTCTTTCACGCAAAAACTACTGGACGGATTTGGATGAAACTTTACAGTAATGTAGGTTATACATCAGAATAACACATGGGATACATTTTAGTACGACAACCGCATAGCTCTTAAGTTTAATGATGATGAAACTACAAGTAGTATACCAGCACAAAGAATCGGTTAATTAGATCCAAATCTAACTAACTGATACTACGAGTACTACATAAACACAAATACTTTATTTGAATATATAATTGACACCCAGACGTCGTCAACAACTATGTCTTCACATATTGTTACTCCGTTGAATCGCCCCGCAACCCCCGACACAGTAAGAGCGTTTCCACATTATCCGATCCGATATCGGTGTCGGACGCCGATCCGATATCGGTGTCGGACGCCGATCCGATATCGGGGTAAGTAAAATGTATGAAATATGTTCCGATATCGGGCCGGACAATATGAAAGACAGGTACATATTTCATACATTTTACTTACCCCGATATCGGATCGGCGTCCGACACCGATATCGGATCGGATAATGTGGAAACGCTCTAAGCGTTCTCACTGCCACTGTGACAACGGGCTTGTCATGTAATGACAGCAGCTTTATTCATCCTTGTTTTAAGCTTCAACACATGTGACTAATTTTACCAAAAAACCTTTCACTAGCTTTGAAACAAAACGACTTAATTGGGTTGAAAATTCGCTGTCAAAATGTGGTTATTGCGTAGTATGTCTCTTTGGCTACGAATTCCCGTAGCTTGTAGCTGCTACGAAAGTGATTAATTACTACGAAATCTCGTAGCTTCGTAGCAAATGTGCCGTGAATCTCGTAGCGCGTGGGCGTAAACGAAGTACCTAGTTAAATCGTGATATACATTAATTTTATTGTTAAGGGAATTAAATAATCCATCTTACTAACATTATAAATGCGAATGTTTGTGAAGATGGATGTATGTACTTTTCCACGGAAAAACTACTGGACGGATTTGGATGAAAATTTACGGTAATAAAAGTCACTAGCCTCACCACGCGGTTTCACCCACGTTGTACTCATCCCCGTGGGAATTTCAGGATAAAATGTATCCCATGTATTATTCTGATGTATAACCTATATTACTTTAAAATTTCATCCAAACCCGTTTAGTTGTTTTTGCGTGAAAGAGCAACAAACATACATCTACATTCATACATCCATCCTCACAAACATTCGCATTTATAACATTAGTTAGTAAGAAGTAGGATTAATAGGATACAACAGCCTCCGTGGTCTTGTGGTTTGAGCGCTCGGCTCACGACCCGGAGGTTCCGGGTTTGATTCCCGGTGATATCTCACAAAAATATCTTTGTGAGACTTTCCTCCGTTTGGTTAGGGCATTACAGGCTGAATCACCTGATTGCTCGAAAAGTAAGATGATTCCGTGCTTCGGAGGACACGTTAAGCCGTCGGTCCCGGTTACTTTCTATGGATAGTAGTCGTTACATGAGCCGTGTCAGAGGCCTTTGGCGGCTCAATAACTCTGACACCAGGATTAGTCAGGTTGGCCATCCACTCGATGAAGAGAAAAGTAGGATACATCATACTAACACATGGGATACAATTTATCCCGAAACTCCTTCGGTAACGGGTACAACGCGGGTAACACTGCGGGGCGCGACTAGTATTCCATATTCCCATATTTCTACACTTTTCGGACTACAATATGATGGTTATAAGGATTACGTTGAACAGTCGGTCCACGTCATATTGTACGCGGTGAGGGATCCGCCGGATCACAGCCCGCATGTGTGTAGAGATGATAATACCGGTAGTAATTTTTTTTTAGTTTATTTTTTATTTTTATTACTTTAAAAAAGGTGCATATACTTTACATTTAACGCCTCGGTTGAACGCCTCGGTGGTCTAGTGGTATGTGTCACCTACCAAGACAGGTCCTGGGTTCAATTCCCGGGTCGAGCGAAAACATGTTTCCAACTTTTCAATCATGGCTCAAAACAAATCCGTATTAGGCAAGCGTGATGAGGACATCCTCCTCACTGTACTGATGTCTTCAGTGAGATAATAATAATAATCGTTTATTCAAAACTCTTAAATTTCTATCCTACTAATATTATAAATGAGTTTGTGAGGATGTATGTATGTATGTATGGATGTATGTTTGTTGCTCTTTCACGTAAAAACTACTGGACGGATTTGGATGAAACTTTACAGTAATATAGGTTATACATCAGAATAACACATAGCGGCTAGTATATACATAATCATGAGTCAAGGTACAGAGTTGACGAAGTTAAACTTATGTACCTCAAAGATGAGAGGCCTTTGACCAGCAGTGGGACATTACAGGCTAATACTTTACTTTACGTTGGTACTATCATCTCTGTACACATATTAATCACCGTGTGTACACGCGCGGATGGCCTCTGTTATTTTTTAATTACATCACTTTGTTACGTCTATTTTGCTCCCCTTAGTTTATTTATTATTCGTTATCTACTACCCTTGTCATGATAGGGATCATCCATACCAATATAATAAAGCAAAAGAGTTTGTTTGAACGCGCTAATCTCAGAAACTAGTAATCCGATTTGAATAATTCTTTTTGTAATAGATAGCCACATTCAATACAAAGATTATATACTATTTTTTATTCCGAAATTCTTACGGGAACGGGCACAACGCGGGTAAAACCGCAGGGCGCTAATAGCATACAATACTATAACTCCTTTTTATATTATAACTAGCAGCGCCCCGCTGTTTTACCCGCGTTGTGCCCGTTCCCGTGGGAATTTCGGGAATTTTTATACATATAAACCTTTCTCTTAAATCACTCTATCTATTTAAAAAAACCGCGTCAAAATCCGTTGCGTAATTTTCAAGATATAAGCATACAGACAGACAAACAGAAAACAAACAGACGCGACTTTGTTTTATACTATATAGTGACTAGCAGCGCCCCGCTGTTTTACCCGCGTTTTGCCCGTTCCCGTGGGAATTTTGGGAATTTTTATACATATAAACCTTCCTCTTGAATCACTCTATCTATTTAACAAAACCACGTCAAAATCCGTTGCGTAGTTTTAAAGATCTAAGCATACATAGGGACAGCGGAAAGTGACTTTGTTTTATACTATGTAGTCATTCCTCTTTCACAGGGAGATCCTCTCCGCTACTCCGGCCATCACAAGCCACTCGGTGGCTGCCACCCCCACTCATAGACGAGACTTCAAACGAGACAGTGTCAAGGATGACAGGTGGGTGACACACTGACTGACAGCTCATTATGGATACTCTATTTTGTCTTATAGTCTTAAAATGTGGACTAATGTCGTCAATTTTCCAGTCGAAGACGATTCGATTACTCCTGAAGAGGAAAACTGTTTAGAGATAGAATAAGAATGAAATAACATCACTTACGTCTGTCTCTCTCTCTCTTATAGAAAGCAAGCCAGATATTTTCGTTTCGTCTTTCTATTTCGCATTGAACAGTGTGGTGTCGCAACGATTATTTTTGTTGATAATAAATAAACTTCGTTCCATCCGGGTGTCCCTTGACACTTCTCAAGTTTTTTGTTTATGTCTACAGAGGATCGTTGAAAAAAGACTGCAGACGGGAGAGTACAAAGCGTTTGGACCACACCACCAGCCCACTGAGAGACAGCTTCAAGCGGGACTCGCGGCCCGAGCCTACGAAACAAGTGGTAAGTTGAGTACGAGTACGAGTGGGTCAGGGGCCAACCCTGGAGTCGGAGGTTTAAGACCGCCTAGAGGAGACGACATGCTCTGACGAGTGAAACAACCGGAACGAATCAAACACGGTAGCGCTCAGATAGAAATGCCACTATGGGCCACCTATCCAAGTAGTGGCCGAGCTGTACAAAGTAAGTAAATTAATGTATGGTAGCCCTGCAAGTATATAGACGTGATATGGGAGTAGAGATAAACTGCAGTTGTTGAATGAACTCTATTTATTATGGGCCGACACTGCGTTAAGCGTGCGCACGCCGCGGTTTCATACGAAGTGAGCCGACGCGGGCGCCTGAGGCGTGCGCACGCCGCGTGTGGCTTCATACAAAAGTGAACCGTCGCGTGCGCCCGTCGCATGCGGTTTCATATAAACGTGAACCGCCGCGTGCGCACGCTTAACGCAATGCTGGCCCTAACGCACGTCTATACATGTGAGCTTCTAGTTGCACTTTGATGTGGTAAAATAAAATAATACTTATCTAACACAAAGAAATATAATAAAATCAGTTTTTTTGCTATTTGACTACGGAACCCTAAAAAGCATTAATCATTAAAAGAGTCCTTTCACTATTTCCAGTACATAGCTTCCTTTGACGAGGAGGGGGAACAGTCTCCTGGATGGAAGCGGGTAGGCCCTGAGGGTCTGGTGAACTTGGAGAAGGTGTACCGCACGCAGGCGGTGATGGACCACATCGCGAGCTTCCATCAGCACCATCATACCTTGGCCAGGAGCCATGTGCCTGTGTTCGGAGATTATTTGAGGTAAATATCCCTCTGACTACATAGTATAAAACAAAGTCGCTTTCCGCTGTCTGTCCCTATGTATGCTTAGATCTTTAAAACTACGCAACGGATTTTGACGCGGTCTTTTAAAATAGATAGAGTGATTCAAGAGGAAGGTGTATAATATGTGTGTGTGGGAATTTCGGGATGAAAACTAGCCTATGTTACTCGTGGATAATGTAGCTTTCGAATGGTGAAAGAATTTTTAATTATATATATAATATTTTTTAAAACGGTCCAGTAGTTTTTGAGCCTATTCATTACAACCAAACAAAGTTTTCCTCTTTATAATATTAGTGTAGACTAGCCGCGTCCCGCGGTGTTACCCACACTGTACTCGTTCCCACGGGAATTTCGGGATAAAATGTATCATATGTGGTATTCTGATGTATAACCATATCCCATTTATTATTCTGATGTATAACCTATATTACTGTAAAGTTTCATCCAAATCCGTCCACTAGTTTTTTCGTGAAAGCGTAACAAACATCCACACAAACTTTCGTATTTATAATATTAGTAGGATTGTAGATACCATTCACCTTCAGATCAGCAATGGTGTCATGCGAGGAGCCTGTCTTCGCTCGACGGTCCCAGAAGACCACTCCCAACGGCTGCGACTTCGAGAACGAAGCTCTGTACGAACTGGAAGGTGGGGGATACTGCCCCGTGCAACCCCTCCCTCATGACCATGGAGTCACCATGTTCCCACTAGCACCACAGAACGGGGAGCGGACGGATCGGCATGTGTTGCAGGTGGGAAGATGTATACCTTTAGACTTCTTAGAAAAGGTTATAAATACACTATGGATAAATTTACTCGCGGTTAATTAGACCCAAAGTAATCTCTAAGCTTGTGTTATGGAATCTAACTCACTGATACACAAATACTTTATAAGAATATATAATTGACACCCAGACGTCGTCAACAACTATGTCTTCACATATTGTTACTCCGTTGAATCGAACCCGCAACCCCCGTTGACAGGTCTTTACGCGGTCAATCATCTATGAATTTTGTCCACTATTTTAGATAATGCATCACGGCACTGCCTGCGTGGTGGGGCAGGCGGAACCCGAGTGGGGCGGAGCGCTAGTCCAGATGAGGCTCGAGCGGGGCTGCGCGCTGCTCGCGTGGTGCAACACACAGCATACTCCGCATACGCAGCACGGTAGGTTAAACGTAGTAGTTTAAGAAGTCTTTCATCCATTTCGAGTAGGTCGTGGCCAACCCTTGTGTCGGAGGTTTTACACCGCTTATAGGTGACGACATGGTCTGACGAGTGAAACAAAAAATAATTTAAAGTCGCTGTCGCTGAAGCTTTGGCACTCCCGTGACATCTAGTGAGATTCTAGGAAGGTGAAGTTGAGCAGTTCAAAGCTCTAATAATGCTTGAAATCTCTTTACAATATGACAACGACCTAGGAATCGAAGTTTACCATCAATAACCTATTTACGTTGTGTTTTTTATGATTCCGTGCTTCGGAGGGCACGTTAAGCCGTCGGTCCCGGTTACTCTACGGATAGTAGTCGTTACATGAGCCATGTCAGAGGCCTGTGGCGGCTCAATAACTCTGACACCAGGATTGGTCAGGTTGACCATCCACTCGATGAAGAAAAAAATTGTGTTTTTTACATACAATAGTCGGGCCCGATTGTTGCATTATTCAGACCATGTCAATGGCCTTTAGGCGGTCTAAAAAGTCTTACATGAGGGTTGGCCACTAACCTACCCGAACCTACTTTCCGATTTAAAAAACCCACCCTGTATATCAGTATACATCTAATCCTACCAATACTATGATTTCAGGAGAAACAATATCAGAAAATATTCAGCAACCTGAAGTAAGCCTATCATACAATCCTGAGGAGGTGATACCGTTGAAGTACACCGCGCATTTAGCACACGACAATGAAGCAGGGGTGGTGGGGGATGAAGGGTAGGTTTAACTCCAGATGTAGTACATTAAGGGTAGTTTTTTGGAACGAAGTTCCTTATCGCGCGTTGCGAAAGGAGGCTAGACGGAAAAAATTAAGACGACAAGTTGTAACGACACTTTTTGCGTTAGAGAGAGACAGACAGAGAAACATGCGCACGCCAGAGAGAGACAGACAGTCACGGCACTCTCTCTAACGTGCACATGTTTCTCTGTCTGTCTCTCTCTCTCTCTCTCTTATAGAAAGCAAGCCAGATATATTCGTTTCGTCTTTGTGTCACGACGATTATTTTTGTTGATATTATATAATCTTCGTTCCATCCGGGTGTCCCTTGACACCTCTCAAGTTTTTTAAGTTAATTGTTTGTTTGTATAATCGGGTATTACCAATCCGATTCCAATAATTATTTTTGAAATATACTAGCTGTGCCCTGCGGTTTCACCCGCATTTATTCAGTCAATGCTTACCGTTTAAACCTTCCCTGGATTACGACAAACATTTCAAAACCAGAATCAACTAAATCGGTTGCGGGTTCTCGAGTTTTGGCGAGACTAACGAACCACAATTTATTTTTATATATATAGACAGATAGCCACATTCAACAGGAAGGCTTTAAGCTATTTTTCATCCCAAAATTCCCACGGGAACGGGCACAACGCAGGTAAAACCGCGGTGCGCTGCTAGTTTAATATAGTGACATTATTTTTCTTTTATTTCCAGGTTTATTGACTTGCAGTGCGTTAAAGATATGCGTATAGGGGGCGCTCTGGTGGAACAGCGAGACATAGTCGACATCACTAACTCTGCCCGCCGGTTCGGCTTGCAAGCGTGTCCTAAGAACCCGTACAACATGATCACTCTAGTTTACGGAAGAACCTTGAGTGACAACAGGACAGTGCACTTTGTACTACCGCCTTCTACGTTCAGGTGAATAGATCTAAGCTAAACTTTGGTTCAGACAGTCCGTAGACAGTCTGTAGGCGGTCTATAGACAGTCAGTAGACAGTTGGTAAATATAAATCTTCTGAAAATGTAAGACCGTCTTTAGATACTCTGTAGACAGTTTTTAAATAGTATGTAGACTTTGAGTGATAAAAGTGCATCTTGTACTTTTGCCTAAAATGTTCAGATGTTCACGTGTTCACGTAAACTTTAGTCTAGACAGTTTTTAGACTGTCTACTCATTCTGTAGTCAGATTTTAGACAGTCCGCACAATCTGTAGACAGTTTTTAGACAGTCTACACATTCTGTAGACAGTTTTTAGACAGTCTGCACAATCTGTAGACAGTTTTAGATAGTCTGTAGAAACTGTACAATGTGAGTTTAAAACTGTCTACGTTTTAAAGTGATTGGTCCATTGAGCCCCACTCCGTTTCAATAAAAACGCAAGCTTAAGACCGTCTATCCGTAACATCTTTTTTACTAAACCTTTTTTGATGCCACCTTCCAGAGTATGGGCAGTAGGCCTCCACTCCGTCATCAGAGCTTTAATGAGTCAAGCCAAGCTGGCTGACAGGAGCCTGGCGTGGCTGAAGAACAAATACATCGGCTTGTACTACGAAGACGGGTGCTGCTGCGAGCCGCTCGTGTCTGATGCTATAAGGGTGAGTGAGTAAGATGATTCCGTGCTTCGGAGGGCACGTTAAGACGTCGGTCCCGGTAACTTTCTACGGATAGTAGTCGTTACATGAGCCATGTCAGAGGCCTTTGGCGGCTCAATAACTCTGACACCAGGATTGGTCAGCGTGACCATCCACTCGATGAAGAAGAAGGGTGAGTAAGTAAGAATTGTCCCACTGCTGGTCAAAGGCCTCTCATCTCACCTCAGATATCAGTACAGTGAGGAGGATGTCGTAATCACCACGCTTGCTGCGGGTTGGTGATCTCAAACACGAGCCATGTTTGAAAAGTAGGAAACATGTTTTCGCTGGGTATTTAACCCGGGTCCTCAGTCTTGGCAGGCGAGTGCACATACCACTAGACCACCGAGGCGTTAGGGTATTCAATCTATTTTTGTATGTATTTTTCCTCCTCATTGTACTGATACCATCAGTGAGACGTGAGACCTTTGCCTAGCAGTTGGACATTACAGGCTTTCCTTTTTACTTTTTTGTATGTATGGCTACATTCATTGGACCTTTTCATCCCATAATTCCTATGGAAACAGACAGACTAACGCTACTAGTCTACTGGTGAATGTTCCCAGGTGTTCGGAGGCAGGGAATCCTTCTGCAGCAGCTCAACCCACTCGACTCCTGTCAAGGGAACCTTCACCGACTCTCATTCCGACTCTCTCCGGAGTTCTGGGATCAAATTCAAGGTAACTGTTAAGTACAAACGTTAGTAGTAGCTTTTTAACTGAGCGCTACCGTGCTTATATAGGCTTATATAAAGGTGGGGAGAAGGGGGGAAGAAGGGGGAGTGAGGGAAGAAATTCTGCTTTGAATGTATCTTCATTCATAAATAGCTTGGATTGTTAAGCAACAGAGTTTGATAGTAGCTTCTATTTGAGTGCTACCGTGCTTATAGGCTTGCATAAAGGAAAAAGAAGAAAAAGACTTGCATAAAGGAAAAAGAGATAGGCTTGCATAAAGGAAAAAGAGGAAAGAAGGGGAAAGAAGTGGGAGAAGATATTCTTCTTTTAATTGTTTAGCAACGAGCAAAGGTGGTTGATAGAGGCATTTCTATCTGAGCTCTGCTGTGCTGGGTGAATGAAATGGTCGGTCCCGGTTGTTTCACTCGTCAGACCATGTCGTCCTTTAGGCGGTCTAAAAACTCCGGCACCAGGGTTGACCACGGCCTACTCGAACTAACTTACATACTAACTTACCTGCCGTCCTCACTCTGAACTTCAGAAGAACAAGTCCACCTCGGAGCTGAAGACCAGCTCTCCTCGCAGCTACGGGTCCACGCACACCTCGGGCACCAGGAGTGAGGACGAGGTGATGCAGGGGTCGCCAAGACACAGGTACTGTCGCAGACTCATCTTATCCTACTAATATTATAAATGCGAAAGTTTGTGAAGATGGATTTATGTATCTCATTCACGAGCCGCGCAGTTTTACCCCCTTTACGCCCGTTCCCGTGGGAATTTCGGGATTTTTTATGCATACAAACTTTCCTATTGAATCACTCTATCTATTTAAAAAAACCGCATCAAAATCCGTTGCGTAGTTTTAATGGTTTAAGCATACATAGGAACAGACAGCGGAAAGCGACTTTGTTTAATACTATGTAGTGATGTATTGAGGAGTTATGTATTTTTTCAGCTCATACTCTGCTACTATGAGTCACTACAACCCCTGCGGTCCGAGACACAGCAGTTTGACAGCAGCTGCTACCTGCATCATGGGCGGCTCGCCGAACAGAAGCAGGTCAGTGACCCTGACCTTTGACCTTAGACTTGGCATGATCAAATCTTTATATACAAAAATTTCGTGTCACGTTGTTTGTCCGCGATGGACTCTTAACCTTTTGTATGCCGGCATTAGAAACACAATAGAAATTCAATTGTGTCTGGCTTGGATCCGCGTTCCGGCATATGAGGGGTTAAACTACTGAACCGATTTTTTAATTTGATTTGCACACTGCGTGCTATTTGATCCAACTTGAAAGTTAGGATAGCTTACATCTCAATTGATAGTGATTAGGGTGGTCCACCCCTTAATTTTTATATGGCGAAACAACGTTTGCCGGGTCGGCTAGTATATACATATATGTATAAAAGAAAAGTTGTATGTACGTTTGTTACTCTTTCACGCAAAAACTACTGAACAGATTTAGATGAAACTTGACAGTAATATAGGTAATACATCAAAATAACACATGGGATACATTTTATGCCGCGGGCGGGCCTAGAAAGGAATAATTTAATTAAAAAAATACTTTAAGGTAAAGTATTTATACGATAAGTATTGAAACATCTTTCATATATATAAATAAAGAGATTTTCAGCCTGACCTTCCCGTAACTTAAACGAGCGACCTTGACCTCTGACCTTTGTCTATTTTATGACCTTTTCAATAGTAGATAATTAGCTTACATAAATTAAAGATTATTTTTTTTATAATTTTGTTAATAATAGGTATTACTCTAAAATTATTTTTTGCTACTGACCTCTGATGACCTTGACCTCAATTTCTTTGTTTACATGCGTGACCTTGACCTAGTTTCAATTTGACATTATGAAATGTACCTTGTACAGAGTACTTAAGGTTTTAATTACTTTCTTTCATTTTCAATCAGTCTAGTCATTCATTTGTATGTGTTTACCCAATATTTTTTTATCTACACTAATATTATAAAGAGGAAAACTTTGTTTGTTTGGTTGTAATGAATAGGCTCAAAAACTACTGGACCGTTTTTATAAATTATTTTACCATTCGAAAGCTACATTATCCACGAGTAACATAGGCTATTTTTCATCCTGAAATTCCCACAGGAATGGACACAACGCGGGTAAAACCGCCGGGCGCTGCTATAGTCTATATATAAGAGTTGATTTAAATCAACTAATTTTGATTAAGTTATATTCTAATTAGTTTTAACGGTCTCTTGCTTTTCAAAAGTATGTTTTGTAAGTTTAGTTTTACAAAAGTATTAAATAAAACTAGGTTTTAACGACTTTGCGTTTGGTCTTAAGTTACATGTATCTGTTTTCGTTATAAAATTATTCTTGGCTTTTTTGAGTTAAGGTATAAAACATGATTCCTACTTTTCAAACATGGCTCGTGTTTGAGATCACCAAACCGCAGCAAGCGTGGTGATTACGACATCCTCCTCACTGTACTGATATCTTCAGTGAGATGAGAGGCCTTTGCAGTGGGACATTACAAGCTAAAAGCCTTATTCATACATGCTTATTAACAACATTTTAGCTATCAAATAGTTTATCCCTTACCGATATAAGCTATTTTCCGAAGAGCAAAAGAGACAAAACACTTTAAACAGTGTTTGCAAACAGTGTACTGATATCTTCAGTGAGATGAGAGGCCTTTGCTCGGCAGTGGGACATTACAGGCTACTCCTACTTATTACCTTTCAGATTACGAGTATAATATTACAAAGATAATTACAAAGATAATTTTGTTACTAATTTTTAAGTCTTTAGAATTTTATTAGTTTTTTACTACTTTTTGATATGATTATAATACATTACAATAATGTTGTACACTCCTGTAAAAGGCCTCTCACATTGTAATATGCCTATATATTTTATTTAGTTACTGTATGTTTTGTGAAGAAGCTGTTGGTGTGTCTTAAATAAATAAATAAATAAATAAATAAATAAAATAAATAAATATTCTATTATTTAATTATCGCGCGTTGCGAAAGGGGGCTAGACGGGAAAAATTAAGACGAAAAGTTGTAACGACACTTTTTGCGTTAGAGACAGACAGAGAAACATGCGCACACCGCTGTCTGTCTCTCTCTCTCTCTAGAAAGCAAGCCAGATATTTTCGTTTCGTCTTTCTATTTCGCATTGAACTTCGTTCCATCCGGGTGTCCCTTGACATCTCTCAAGTTTTTTAATTAGTTATTTTATTTCCAGCCTCAGGAGACTGGAGACCAGTGAACGGTTCTGGGAGAACCTGAAACATCTGCGCACAGGCTCCGTGGGTTACGACACGCAGCTGGACTTCATGGATTTCGTCTCTTTATTCAGGAGTTTCAGGTAAATTTGTCTATCTACTAGCCGCTATATATATTTACTATATATCCCAGTGGGGATATCTCACAAAAATCTCTTTGTGAGACTGTCCTCAGTTTGGTTAGGTCATTGCAGGCTGAATCACCTGATTGCCTGAAAAGTAAGATGATTCCGTGCTTCGGAGGGCACGTTAAGCCGTCGGTCCCGGTTACTGTCTACGGATAGTAGTCGTTACTTGAGCCATGTCAGAGGCCTTTGGCGGCTCCGCATAGTATAAGAATTTCGGGATGAAAAATAGCCAATAACCTTCCCGTTGAATGTGGCTATCAATTACAAAAAGAATTATTCAAATCGAGATTAGCTCAAACATACAAACAAACAAACTTAAAAATTTGTACTCTTTATAATATTAGTCTAGATATACTTAACTTAGTTCTATAGTCACACCAACACTCGTTTCCTTACAGCCTAGTGATGCGTTCGGAGTTGAAAGTGATTTTCGAGCAGCTAGCAGTCCCACGGATGCGTTCCCCACTGCTGGGAGCTGAGAAGAGCAGGAGCTCACCCGAGCTGTACAGGACTAGAGCGGTGTTTAGAACTGGTGAGTGAAATCAGCAGCCTCCGTGGTCTTGTGGTTTGAGCGCTCGGCTCACGATCCGGATGTTCCGGGTTTGATTCCCGGTGGGGACAATATCTCACAAAAATCTCTTTGTGAGACTGTCCTCAGTTGGGTTAAGGCATTACTCGTTTAATCACCTGATTGCCCGAAAAGTAAAACGATTCCGTGCTTCGGAGGGCACGTTAAGACGTCGGTCCCGGTTACTTTCTACGGATAGGAGTCGTTACATGAGCCATGTCAGAGGCCTTTGGCGGCTCAATAACTCTGACACCAGGATTGGTCAGGGTGACCATCCATTCGATGAAGAAGAAGAGTGAAATCTATACTAATACTAGCTGACACGTTGTTCTTCCATATAAAAATTAAGGTGTTCACCACCCTAATCACTATAAATTGAGATGTAAGCTATCCTATCTTTCAAGTTGGATCAAATTGAACACGATGCGCAAATCAAATTTAAAATCGGTTCAGTAGTTTAGGAGTCCATCGTGACAAACCACGTGACACGTAATTTTTTGTATATAAAGATTTGATCATGGCAAGTCTAAAGTCAAAGGTCAGGGTCACTGACCTGCTTCTGTTCGGCGAGCCGCCCATGATGAAGGTAGCAGCTGCTGTCAAACTGCTGTGTCTCGGACCGCAGGGGTTGTAGTGGCTCATGGTAGCAGAGTATGAGCTGAAAGAATACATAACTCCTCAATACATCACTACATAGTATAAAACAAAGGATTTAACCAATTACTAAGGGGTTTTTCCGACCGGTTTTACACAAATACTTTATTTATATGAATATATAATTGACACTCAGACGTCGTCAACAACTACATATATTAATGTATTATTAAATTAAATCTTTGTTTCCAGGCCTATTAACAAGAAATGGATCCCTAGACCTAGAACCCCCTAGTGATAAAGCGAGCAGGAAGAAGGCTTTCGACCTGCTTGCTGCAGCCGCGTTACCGGGTAAGCGTCAAAGGCCACTACTGTCAAAGGCCTCTCATCTCACTTAGATATCAGTACAGTGAGGAGGATGTCGTAATCACCTCGCTTGCCTACCGGGTTGGTGATCTCAAACCCGAGCCACGTTTGAAAAGTAGGAAACATGTTTTTGCTCGACCCGGCAATTGAACCCGGGACTGTCCCATCCAAGTAGTGGTCGAGCTGCACGTTGCTAACAATAGCAATGAGTTAACATTGAATCAAACTACGACATAAGAGCTCTGAGGGCACGTTAAATTGTCCGTCCCGGTTGTTCCACTCGTCAGACCATGTCGTCCTTTAGGCGGTGTAACAACTCTGACACCAGCGTTGGTCACGACCTACTCGAAGTTACTTCAAGTTGTTTCAGTACTGTAATTTTCTTTCAGGAGCGTGTCCTGACGTCACTGGAAGAGTGCTCACATTAGCGACGTTGGGGAAATTCTGTGAGACGAGACAGAACGAAATGAAGACCGAATTGCAACTGAAAGATATTATTCAGGTTAATAATTTTAAACGTTTTATGTATTAGTTTAATTAATGGTATTACCCAAATAGTAACCTCAATAACGGTCAGTGACCTCAATATGGTTATCCGGGTCAGTGACCTCAATAAGGGTAAGGGTCAGTGACCTCAATAAGGTTATCCGGGTCAGTGACCTCAATATGGTTATCCGGGTCAGTCACCTCAATAAGGGTTAGTGATCTCAATAAGGGTCAGTGACCTCAATAAGGTTATCCGGATCATTGACCTAAATATGGTTATCCGGGTCAGTGACCTCAATATGGTTATCCGGGTCAGTGACCTTAATAAGGGTTAGTGACCTCAATAAGGGTCAGTGACCTCAATAAGGTTATCCGGATCAGTGACCCAAATATGGTTATCCGGGTCAGTGACCTCAATTAGGTTATCCGAGCCAGTGACCTCAATAAGGTTATCCGGGTCAGTGACCTCAACAAGATTATATATTTTAGGCCCCTTTCAATATAAGCCCTTTTCACGTTAAATACTATGTATGTCTAAGCTATTTTTTTCCATGCGCCATGCACCTCAAGGTCACTTCCTGTTGACCTCAACATGACCTCATTTTATTCACAAGAGACACGTTTGACCGAAGTCATTTCTATTTAAGTATTTTGTATTATATATGTAAGTATGTAAATTAATTCGATTATATTTCTGACTTTTCTCACTTAAAGGTCACCGACCTTTCATTTCTGACCTCAACATGACCTCTAGTATTCTATTCTCAGAGACACGAGCCGGACCCGTCGTTACGGAGCGAAAACTGTCTCTCATTTGAAGGCTTCGTCCGGTTTCTGAGTGACAAGGATAACTATGCATTTGTGCCCGAACAGAGAAGAGTCAATTTTTCTAAGTGAGTTTACTCTGTACTTATTAACAGCCTCCGTGGTCTTGTGTTTTGAGCGCTCGGCTCACGATCCGGAGGTTCCGGGTTCGATTCCCGGTGAGGACAATATCGCAAAAATCTCTTTGTGATACTGCCCTCAGTTTGGTTAGGGCATTGCAGGCTGAATCACCTGATTGCCCGAAAGGTAAGTCGATTTCGTGCTTCGGAGGGCACGTTAAGCCGTCGGTCCCGGTTACTCTACGGATAGTAGTCGTTACATGAGCCATGTCAGACAGAGGCCTTTAGCGGCTCAATAACTCTCACACCAGGATTGGTCAGGGTGACCATGCACTCCTACTAATCCTATCCTATCCTACTATTCCTATTCCTTTTAATATTATAAATGCAAAAGTTTGTGAGGATGGATGTATGGATGTATATTTGTTACTCTTTCACGCAAAAACTACTAAACGGATTTGGATAAAACTTTACAGTAATATAGGTTATACATCAGAATAACACATGGGATACATTTCATCCCGAAATTCCCGCGGGAACGGGTACAACGTGGGTGAAACTGCGGGGCGCGGATAGTAAAATTATATTACTATTATCTTCATATCTATTCTGCAGTAAAACGACCTCCGAGGAAGACAAGACGATCTCCAAAGAGATGAGCGGCCCCCTGAGCCAGTACTACATCGCGAGCAGCCACAACACGTACCTGACTGGACACCAGCTGAAGGGAGAGTCTTCAGTCGAGTTGTATAGTCAAGTTAGTGGAATATTTATACTAAAAATTTTAATTAGATTCCAAATTTGACAATTTCAGTGTTGCAACATTATGACAAATACTAAATAGTGACGTTGCGAAATTATTCGATATGGAAATGGAATATTTCCGGATCGATTCTTCTCGTTTATAATTTTACTCTCGTAAACTAAGTATATCAGGAAATTAAATATTTCTGAACCGATAATTTAGTTTTGACGATTAATTAACGATCTGAGACTTTTCTTTTATAATTGTGTGTGAAATAAATAAAAAAATGTGATCATGAAGGAACATGACAAATAAAACAGAAAAAAAAACGTTGTTTGTTTTGGTTAATGTGCTAGATTGTTCATTCCAAGTAATTATATATTGGTGTCAAAAAAAAGCTTATATAATCTAGTTTAATAATAAGTAAAAAACAATGAGAAAATACATCGGATACATCTCGGATACAAAATATCGATTCGCAATGAAATAAGATATTCGTATCACTACACTACACTATTATATGTGGTAATATTATTTCACAAAATGACAGTAGCTAATGTCAAATCTGGAATCTAATAAAAATTCCGAGTTATAGTAGTTAGTTTCCTACGAGAGTGGAAATTCAAACCATGTGGATTGGTTATTAATATAGTTACGAGTATCTATACTAATCACTACATAGTATAAAACAAAGTCGCGTCTGTTTGTCTGTTTGTCTGTATGCTTAAATCTTTAAAATTACGCAAGGGATTTTGATGCGGTTTTTTGTAATAGGTAGAGTGATTCAAGAGGAAGGTTTTTATGTATAAAAATTCCCGATATTCCCACGGGAACGGGCACAACGCGGGTAAAACCGCGGGGCGCTGCTAGTATACTAATATTATGAAGAGGTACAGTTTTTAACCTGGTATGTTTGTCTGTTGGTTTGTACGCGCTAATCTCAGAAACTACCAATCCGATTTGAATAATTCTTTTTGTAATGGATAGCCACATTCAACGGGAAGGTAATAGGCTATTTTTCATCCCGTAATTCCCACGGGAATGGACACAACGCGGGTAAAACCGCAGAACGGAGCTAGATTATAAATAAAACAAAACTGATTGAGGCAAATAACTTTATTTATGTAAAATTTAGCTTAACATAGAAACATAACATTAATTACGTTCTGATCTTAGAATAAACACACACATACATAAACTTTTAACCGACTTAAAAAAAGAATATTCCAAAATTCTCGGTACCTTTTTTTACAAACAGAAAAAACTGAAAATCTTAATATTAAAGAAATATAATTTATTTTTCGATATAGGAGTCAGAAACTTTCATTTTATTTCAAAATCTCTGCAATAATATTTATTTATATCTTGTCCCACTGCTGGGCAAACGCGTCTCATGTCACTGAAGATATCAGTACAGCGAGAAGGAGATAGTTATTGTTTTATCAAAGTAATTACATAATAATATATCATTACAATGCAAACTACACTTAGAAAAATACTACCTATACCACATTAGCTTAGGATAGTCCGATTTGAATAATTCTTTTCGTATAAGATAGCCACATTCAAAAGGACAATTATAGAGTCGTTTTTATCCCGAAATTCCCACGGGAACGGGTACAAAATGAGGCGTTGCTAGTATACTCATATTATAAAGAGGTTAAATTTGCAATTTTGTTTGTTTGTATGTTCGAGGTAATCTCAGGAATGACCAGTCCGTTTTGAATAATTCTTTTTGCATTAGATAGCCACATTCAATAGGAAGAGTTAAGGGTAGTTTTTATCCCGATATTCCCACGGGAACTGGTACAGAACGGGGTGTTACTAGCACACGTTATTACGTTCTTAATGAGTATTTCTTCGATACCAAAACCGTGCACGATAGTCATCACTGCACGTTAGAAATGCGGGCGCTGTCCCGGAGTGCACTATGTACCTGAAATCAAAATTAAGTATCAGCCTGTCATGTCCCACTGCTGGTCAAAGGCCTCTCATCTCACTGAAGATATCAGTACAGTGAGGAGGATGTCGTAATCACCACGCTTGACTACCGGGTTGGTGATCTCAAACACGAGCCATGTTCGAAAAGTAGGAAACATGTGTTTTTTCGACCTGGGAATTGAACCTGGTACCTCAGTCTTGGCAGGCGAGTGTAACCACTAAACCACCGAGGCGGGTCCTAGAATACCAACAAAAATTAAATAATAAATAATAAAACCTTTTGGAATCATGGATGCCCAATATAGTAATTTAGTGTACATTACGAAGTTATACGACAAACAACCATCCATCCATCCATCCATCCATCCTCGTCACAAAATACACCACTCTCAACACTCCGCACAACGCCTCGTCTGCATACATCACCTAGTCATACATACATCCATCGATTCATCTATACATCCATCCATCCACCGCACTCACCTGACGGCCCCGTTGTGCCCCAGCGACATGAGCTGGCAGCGGCTGGCGCTGCGCGAGTGCCACGTGCACAGCGACGTCGTCGCCTCGTCCGGGAACATCACGTAGTCCTCCGTGTGGTTGAACACCGCTTGCGCGTGGTGCTCTTGTTTACCTGCCGAGGGTAGAGGGGTTAGAGTGGGGTGGAGACGTTAGAGTGGGGTAGAGAGGTTAGAGTGGGGTAGAGAGGTTAGAGTGGGGTAGAGAGGTTAGAGTGGGGTAGAGAGGTTAGAGTGGGGTGGAGACGTTAGAGTGGGGTAGAGAGGTTAGAGTGGGGGAAGAATGGTTAGAGTGGGGGTAGAGAGCACTAGTTTCTTAAGTTTAAGTAAGGTCAACCTGACCAATCCTGGTGTCAGAGTTATTGAGCCGCCAAAGTCCTGTGACATGGCTCATGTAACGACTACTATCCGTAGAAAGTAACCGGGACCGCGGCTTAACGTGCTCCGAAGCACGGAATCGTCTTACTTTTCGGGCAATCAGGTGATTCAGCCTGCAATGGCCTAACCAAACTGAGGGTAGTCTCACAAAGAGATTTTTGTGAGATATTGTCCCCACCGGGAATCGAGAACCTTCGGATCGTGAGCCGATCAGACCACAAGACCACGGGGGCTGCTCTACAGTCACTGACCTCTATTATATACACTGGACAGGCTGCAGTCATAATAATTTTGTGCCTATTTGAGTGTCGCCATTTCGGCGCTGTAGGCCACTGTAGGCAAATACGAATGTCCATAGAACTAAAATTAGTGATGTCTTATGTCGACTGTGGTACCCCTATTTGCTTGCAGTGAACGTCGGAATTAGTTCTCGGGACACTCGCAGGGGCGCTTCAAATTGCCACACAAAATTAGCTGTCATTTGTATGGTAACAGCCAGTCCAGTGTGTGTATAATAGAGGTCAGTGTCTACAGTTCACTCACCCGTGGTGCCGGCGCCGGTGTACTGGATCAAGCACCGACTGCTGGCGAGCTCCCACAGTTTGATAGACGAGTCCAGACCAGACGTCAGCAGGTACTGGAATATTAATATAATCATTTTACAATTTGTGATGTGATTTTGTGAACACGAGGCATGTTTGAGATCACCGACCCGGTAGGCAAGCGTGGTGATTACGACATCCTCCTCACTGTACTGATGTCTGAGGGAGATGAGAGGCCTTTGACCAGTTGTGGAACATTACAGGCTAATGTGTGAAGGAAGTGTGAAGGCGACACTGCACACGTCCGCCCCGTTCAGTGTGACAGCTGTCAGTCACTAACAGGTGTCACACGACACTCGTCACCCGCGAGCGGGTGCCTCACCTTGCTGTTCCTGTGAAGGCGACGCTGCCAACGTCCCCCCGTTCAGTGTGATATCTGTCAGTCGCTAGCGGGTGACACGGGTCACCTGTCACCCGCGGGCGGGTGGCTCACTTTGCTGTTCCACGTGCGCTGCACACGTCCGCCCCGTTCAGTTTGTCAGCTGTCAGTCGCTAACAGATGACACGTGTCACCCCTCACCCGCGGGTGTGTGGCTCACCTTGCTGTTCCTGTGAAGGCGACGCTGCACACCGCCACCCCGTTCAGTGTCAGTCATTAGCGGGTGACACAAGTCACCCTGTCACCCGCGGGGGATGCCTCACCTTGCTGTTCCGTGTAAAGGCCACGCTGCACACTTCGGAGCCGCCGTGCGCGTGCAGGAACGTGTTGAAGCAGCGGTTGGAGACTGTGTCCCACAGCTTCACGGAGCCGTCGGCGCTGCCTGATGCGAAGTACTTGCCGTTCGGTGAGAAACTGGGTGACAAGTTACATTGAAACTGTTACTATCTATATGGGTGACCAAGTTAAATTGAAAATTTTACTATAGTAGTAGTGTTAGCCTGTAATGTCAAATTGCTGGGCAAAGGCTCTCATTTCACTGAAGATATCAGTACAGTGAGGTGATGTGGTAATCACCACGCTTGCCTAATGCGGGTTGGTGATATACTATACGAAAACTAAAGATTGTTTTAAAGGTGTGTTTTAAACAAACCACATAACGAGTAATCCAAAGTTTATTTTAACTGTCTGTGTGTCCGTGTTAATCTTAAAAACTACTAATCAGATTTTGATACAATTTTCACTAATAGATAGAGAAATTCAACAGTAAGGTTTGTAACTATATTCCATCCCATAATTCCCACGGGAAAATTAAAAACTTACGTAATAGAGATGACCCGCTTGGTGTAGTAGTGCAACGGTATAGGACATACTATATTTTATTATATCTTTATGTCTGTGTATCCGCGTATATCTCAAAAACTGCTCATCCAATTTTCATAAAATTACCACTAAAAGATAGCTCAATCCCACCGTAAGGTTTTCAATTCCTTCCCATCCCGAAATTCCCACGGGAAAACAAAAAATACTTACGTAATAGAGTTGACCTGCTTGGTGTGGTGATGCGACGGTATAGGACATACGAAACACTGGCTCGTGTTCACGTCGTAGAGTCGTATGACGGGGTGGGTGGTGGAGGCAATGATGTGCTCTCCTAGGGGGTGAAACGCTACGCAGAGTACCGGCTCGGCATCCTGAAAAAAAATACGAAAAAAGCATGGAAATCATAATTTTTAAACATACATAATTTGCACTCATTTTATAAATGTACTATCACCGGCCGCGGTTTGATCCGCGTTGTTTTTTATTTAACTTGTTGTATCCCAGTGCTGGGCAAAGGTCACCCATAATCTTTCGCCACTTCTTTCCACTCTTTGTCATATTTAATTAATTTAATTAATTATTGATCATTTTAATATTTTATTTTATTTTATTAACAAGTAATCATATAATATATTTTATTTTATTTAGTAATCATTAGTCGTGGGTAACTCATGAGTGAGTGATTTAAATGAGTTGATTCACCACTCCGAGTCGAATCACTCTTTGATTCAGTGTAGTTCTTCTCAGTTCATTTGAATCATCAACTCATTTCGTTCGGGAAAAGAAGGAAGGGAATGCAGCTCACTCAACTCAGTAACTCAACTCAGTCAGTTCAGTAGGAACTAAGAGAGACTGAAATGAAAGCGCTATATTTCTTAAAGTTTGCGTTACTACTCACTTACAAATCTTACAATCGGATTATTGAAACGCTGTTATTCATACTCTGAACATACAATTTGATTTACTTAATTAATTTTATGTCACAAAAAATTAACTTACGCTGTTTTATCGATGTGTTAATGATTGTTATTGCTTTATAAACTCTTTTTACTGTAAATACAAACAAATATAAAATACTTGAAAATCTGTAACATACCTACTAACGGATTTTCAAATATCTACTAAGTAATCAACATTTTTAAAGCTAAAAATATGCAGGCAAAGCTGAGGGTGCAACTTCTACGATTCGTTCTTATTCAATTTGAATCAATTGAATAATTGTAGTCCTGTGAACTAAATATCATTAACTCGCTCTTGAGCCAAACTGAACTAAATGAGCTGCTGAACTAAATGAGTGATTCAACTCCTTTGATTCAAAGGATTCAAATCGCTCTGCTCTTCAAAGTGATGCATGCATAGTTCCCATTCCCACCTCTAGTAATCATGTAATATTTATTTAGTAAAAATTAATTATTAATTATTATTTCGATGCCCGAGAGTGATCTCAACGAATTGCAATCACTTCAGACAATTAAAAAATATTAAAAACTACTGAACCGATTTCGATTGTACTATACAAAGCTCCGCGCGGCCCCGTTCAACTCGAGAACACAACGTTAGCGTGTTCTAACTTTACCACTAACGCCATCTATTAGTAGACTTTAGAAACTTTTACTTACAAGCTTTGCGAAGTAGAAAATTTAATAATATTGTATTAGTAACTAGCTGTGCCCCCCGGTTTCACCCGCAGCGCCCCCGTTCCCGTGGGAATTTTGAGATTTTTATTCCCTATAAACCTCACGGAGCCCGAGACCTTTCCAACGAATGCAAAACCGTGGAACATTCGTGCGTTCTGGAGTTATAGCGTCAGGGAGGAAAACCCGACTTATTTTTATATAGTAGATTTGATTGTGAATTTTGGTGTGTTTTGATTGGGGATGTTAAGCAACGGGTTAGGTTGGTGGTAGTGTGATGGGTGAGCGATTTTTGTGATGATTGAGTGATGATGTTGATGTTATTTTGCTGTTTTTGTACTTTTTGATTGAAAATTGAGGTTTTCTATTTAATTAAACCGATTTTAGAAAAAAATAAGTGGACTATCCAACGCTCAAATCGGTCCAGTAGTTCCTGAGATTAGCGCGTTCAAACAAACAAACAAACTCTGCAGATTTATAATATTAGTATGTTTAAATATAGTTTATAAATACCGTAATAGATTTAAAAGCCTTCTTCGCTGATGCCTTGGTTATGTCAAAAAGCTTGATGCAGCAGTCGCGAGACGCGGACACTAATATCTGTTCTCTCGGGTGGAAGTCTAAGGCCGTGATCTCGTCTGTGTGGTCATATCTGTAACATAAAGATTTTTATTAAAAATTAGCAGCGCCCCGCGGATTCACCCGCAGCGCCCCCGTTCCCGTGGGACATTTGAGATTTTTATTCCTTATTTTTCTTATATAAAAACCTTGTCCTGACGATAAGGAACACATTAAAAAAAGAATCATCCAATTTGTTGGTGCAGTCGTTCTGAAGTTATGCGCTTACCAACAGATTCAGCGATTCATTTTTATATTATAGATATAGACTAGCAGGGCCCCGCGGTTTTACTCGTGTTATGCTGATTCCCGTGGGAATTTGGGGATGGAAAGTAACCTACAAGCTTCCTGTTGAATATGGCTATCGAATAAGAAAAGAATCATTCAAATCGGATAGTAAGATTAACTCTGACACCAGGATTGGTCAGATTGACCATTCACTTGAAGAAGTTATAGGGTGGAGGGTGGTATTACAATGTCCGTATGACGGGGTGTCCCTGCTGTTCCCTCCCCGGATCCACCTCCTCCGGGGCGGACTTGGCCAGCATCCGTTCCACATCCAGGATCTGTAACATTGCATTATATATTGGTTATTAATGTTGTACGACACTGTAAACATGTGTAACTTTCTACTAATATTATAAATGCGAAAGTTTGTGAGGATGGATGTATGTTTGTTCGTCACGAAAAAAATACTGGACGGATTTGGATGAAAATTTACAGTAATATAGGTTATACATCAGGATAACACATGGGATACATTTTATCCCGAAATTCCCGCGAGAACGGGTACAATGCGAGTGAAACTGCGGAGCTGGTATTAATATAAAAATCCGTAAATTTCCTTAATGCTGTACCGCTCGTGGCGTAGTTTGACTAAGCGATGTTAGTTCATTGCGATTGTTAGCAACGTGCAGCTCGACCCCTACTTGGATGGGTGGCCGATAGTGGCATTTCTATGTTCACGCTACCGTGCTTCGGAGGACACGTTAAGCAGTCGGTCCCGGTTGTTTCACTCGTCAGACCATGTCATCCTTTAGGCGGTCTAAAAACTCCGTCACCAGGGTTGACACTGACCTACTGGAACTTACTTTATTGTATGTACTAGCAGCGCCCCGCGGTTTTACCCGCGTTGTGTCCGTTCCCGTGGGAATTTCGGGATAAAATGTAGCCTATAGCCTTCCTCGATAAATAGACTATCTAACAGTGAAAGAATTATTCAAATCGGTTCAGTAGTTTCTGAGATTAGCGCGTTTAAACAAACAAACAAACAAACAAACAAACAAACAAACAAACAAACAAACAAAACAAACTCTTCAGCTTTATAATATTAGTATAGATTGGCACAAAATGTGGACCAATGTCGTCAATTTTCCAGCCGAAGACGATTGCTTCTGAAGAGGAAAAAGGTTTAGAGATAGGGTAAGAATGAAATGAAATCACTACACCTTTTTCCTCTTCAGGAGCAATCGTCTTCGGCTGGAAAATTGACGACATTGATTCACATTTTGTGCCAATCCAAAAGAAATAGAGTATACCTTAATGCTAGCGTCCACACTGCCCGTCGCGACGAGCTGCCCGCACGCGCTGAACGCGCCCGCGCGACAGGACATCTTGTGCGACGTCACGTACGCCGTCTCGTACGTGGCGGGCTCGGGAGCGAGGGAGGACGCGTCCATCTCGTATTCTAAGTCTGGAGGGAACATTTTGAGTTGATAGTCAAATTTAAATTTATTTATTTACCATAATGTAGCCATACTCACTTTTTTCTTGATTGTCCCTAAACGTGGACCAATGTTGTCATGTATCCAGAAGACGACTACTCCTGGAGAGGAAAAAGGTTTAGAGATGAGGGTAAGAATGGAATATAATCACTAAACCTTTTTCATCTTCAGGAGTAGTCGTCGTCGACTCGAAAATTAACGACATTTTGAATTGAAACTAGTACGTTCACACCTACACTTTGCTAAAATAACATATTTATCTCTAACTTTTCGGCTCCTTTACGGAATCATGCTATCAGGAGACTCATCGGTTCCTGTAAAGCACTCCAGAGGCATAACATGCCTGGAACTTTATATCATTTAAAGAAAAATAATGGACGAACCAAATCCAGTAGTCCCCAGCAGATGTTCAGCCCCGCTAGAGGCAGCGAGACGGTCCTTACGATCAGGCTCATGTTGGAGCCCCACCATCATGAGATTAAGAAGCCTGTAACATAGAAACACTTAAGACAATATGTTCCCCGCTGTACTAACATCTTCAGAGAGAGGTGTTTGATCTGCAGTGTCTTATAGGACGATACTTTACATTAGTGCTCGCTTGTGATCACATCCACTCGCTGCACTAACATCTTCAGTGAGAGGTGTTATAGCTAGTTAGATTGATAATTTACCTGTCACTCGGCGGGCACGGCGGGTCGGCGTGCACGGCAGCCGCCAAAGTAGCAGCAATAGGTTGGAAACCATCGTAATAGAGTTGGCTGTGGAAATCATTAAAAATATTGTTAGTAACCTAACCTAAAATATTTGGCTTGAAAAGTTATTTTTCTTCAATAAATATTAAGGTATATCATTGATAATGTTAATATACTATTAGTTGGATCTTAATGTTAACTAGTTTTATTTGTTTTATCGTAAATTGTAGCAATAGTGTGTGAATATTTGCGTCGGTTGCATTATTTCGTGTTTTATGTTATTTTACCTGATAATCATGCGATACAGAAGCTCCCGGTTCTTGACCACATTTCTGGTGTCAACTTCTCCAGTGTTTTCCTTCATTTTACAAGAATAAACGTAATATTTTCGCGTTTATCGAAAAATTATTCGCCGGCAAACTTGTTTGTAAATAGAAACAAAAACAAGGTTATTTTTTTAATCCTTGTGTTGTCAGTGCTTGTCAGTCGGTCGGCTCTACTTGTCTATGAATGAAATAAAGCTACCATTCACTTTTACATCGACTTAAAACTGACTGGCCGCTCAGCCAACTCGACTGTGCTTAAAACTAAATCGATACTTCCGATCCGAGCATGCGTAATACAGCCTTTAGTCTAAACATAGGTAGATATTGTGTCTGTCAAGGTTATTCAACTTTGTGTTATGTTCAAACATTGCTTTCAAGAAAAAAATATTAAGATAAGGCTAAGTTTAAAAATTTGAAATACATTCGATCGATTGTCTAAGAATTAATGAGTTGGCATCCCTTTTGAATCATTCGATCAATCATTCACTCAGAAGTCAAGTACGACAACATAATAAACTAACTAACATTGTACCTCAAATTCAAAAATCAAAAATGTTTGTTTACAAAACAAAATACGAAATGGAAATTGCAATATTCTCCTATTTCCCTCCAGGTACTGCTCACAGGATGCCGGTGTGTGGAGCTGGACTGCTGGGACGGAGACGACGGCAGTCCCGTTATCTATCACGGACACACGTTTACGACAAAAATACCGTTTCGGCGAGTCGTCGAAACGATTGCTCGGTAAGTTTATGATTTTTCAATGAAAAATACTGTTTATCGCCCTAATAAAATCTATAACGCCTGCCCAGAAGAGGGACTTGTGTCCGTCGGACTTTCCATGACTTAATTTTTATATTTTATCAAACACAGATAAGTAAATAACTAAAATACTCCATACAATCAACATTTCAATAGCCGCGCACCCACCTAGCGCACAAGCTCGCGAGCCATGGCTCGCGAACCAGCCTCAGTAGTTTTGTTCAATTTACACGAGGCCGCCTCGCGAGGCAGGCCGAGCCATCATAAGTCGTGTATATTCAGCTGCAGCTATTTTCCTAGCTTCGCGCGCGAGCCAAAACATAACCGTACCCACCTAGCGCACAGGCTCGCGAGCCAAATGCTCGGCTGGTGTGGACGTGCCTCGGGCTGCCTCGGGCGCGCGTTTGCTCGGCTGAGCACGGCTCGGCCCCGAGCCATCTGTTGTCGGTAAACTTGACGCGCTCAAAGGTGCCCTCGGTGAGCGCTGTGTGTTAGATGGGTACGGTTATGTTTTGGCTCGCGCGCGAAGCTAGGAAAATAGCTGCAGCTGAATATACACGACTTATGATGACTCAGCCTGCCTCGCGAGGCGGCCTCGTGTAAATTGAACAAAACTACTGAGGCTGCCTCGCGAGCCATGGCTCGCGAGCTTGTGCGCTAGGTGGGTACGCGGCTATTCGCGAACTTGTCCGCGGTAAATAGGGTCGTCAACCGCACTATATATAATATGTACTAGTATTGTACTGTTGACTAAATATATCGTACGCGAAAATACCATACTTCAAATAACGTAATCGTTTATGAAGAAGGCGGTTAAGCCACAGCCCATAAAGGCTGTACCTTTTTAGATAGATAGATTACCTATTTTATTCTCATTTATCCCACAGGAGCGCGTTCGTGACGTCTCCCTACCCCCTGATCCTGAGCATCGAGAACCACTGCAGCCTGGCTCAGCAGCAGGTCATGGCCGTGACCTTTGAGGTCAGTTACATCCGGTTATCAGTATCATACGCGTAGCGCTCGCGGCGTAGCTTGACTAAGCGATGTTAGTTCATTGTGATTGTTAGCAACGTGCAGCTCGACCCCTACTTGGATGGGTGGCCGATAGTGGCATTTCTATCTGAGCGATACCGTGCTTCGGAGGGAATGTTAAGCAGTCGGTCCCGGTTGTTTCACTCGTCAGACCATGTCTTCCTTTAAGCGGTCTAAATACTCCCGACACCAGGGTTGGCCACTGACCTCCTCGAAATGAATGACTACACCCCTCTCCCCATTGTAATATTTCGTGATATTTATTGTCCCCTCCCCCCTTTCGAACGTCACTTGATTAATGGAAAACCCCTATAGTATTTATATAGTACTTAACCACTATACTCTATATTTTTTATTACTAGTCCTAAAATGTGGACCAATGTCGTCAATTTTCCAGCCGAAGACGACTACTGAAGAGGAAAAAGGTTTAGAGATAGAGTAAGAATGGAATAACATCACTAAACCGTTTCCTCTTCAGGAGTAGTCGTCTTCGGCTGGAAAATTGACGACATTGGTCCACATTTTGGGACAAGTCAGAAAAATTTGAGTGTATAAAATTATAAATTCTGCTTGTAATATATACTGTAACCCCGAGACAGTGACGTCATGAATCCTAACCGCATGTTCATTCAGGCAGTGTTTGGAGACAAACTCGTGACGTCGTTCCTGTTCGAGGCGGACTACACCGACGAGCCGCGCCTGCCGAGCCCCGAGCAACTCAAGTACAAGGTGAGGGAGATAACAAGAAAATTATATACTGGTTTCTTAAGTAAGAGTAGTGCCCCGCAGTTTTACCCGCGTTGTGCCCGTTCCCGTGGGAATTTTGGGATGAAAAATAGCCTATAACCTTCCCGTTGAATGTGGCTATCTATGTATTACAAAAAGAATTATTCGAATCGGTCCAGTAGTGCCCGAGATCAGCGCGTCCAAACAAACAAACTCTGCAGCGTTATAATATTAGTATATACCGAATAAACTATTATCGATATTTTCCAGGTATTAATAAAGAATAAGAAGCTGACCCCAGTGGAGGCAAGCCCAACAGTGGGACTGACGGGGGCTAGCTCAGCGCAAGGCCACCCGGGGGTCATGTCTAGCACGTTTAGGTATGTATATATGACCTGTGTCCGTGCTTCGGACTTCGGAGGGCACGTTAAGCCGTCGGTCCCGGTTACTCTCTACGGATAGAAGTCGTTACAAGAGCCATGTCAGAGGCCTTTGGCGGCTCAATAACTCTGACACCAGGATTGGTCAGATTGACATCCGCTCGGTGAAGAAGAAGAAGGGCTTAAAGTAAGTACTAACACTCTACCCGCCGAGTTGCGTACCGCTGGTGGCGTAGTTTGACCAAGCGATGTTAGTTCATTGCGATTGTTAGCAACGTGCAGCTCGACCCCTACTTGGATGGGTGGCCGATAGTGGCATTTCTATCTGAGCGCTACCGTGCTTCGAAGTGCTCGTTAAGCAGTCGGTCCCGGTTGTTTCACTCATCAGAACAAGTCGTCACCGCGCTGTGGTGCTTCGGAGTGCATGTTAAATTGTCGATCCCGGTTGCATCAATCGTCAGACCATAATCTTAAAGCGGTGTAAAGACCATGTCTTGTAATAACCCCGACACCAGTGTTGGCCACTAAACGCAGACACCAGTGTTGGCCACTAAACCCCGACACCAGTGATGGCCACGAAACCCCGACACCAGTGTTGGCCATTAAAGTTACACCAGTGTTGGCTACCAAAATCACACCAGTGTTGGCCATTAAAGTTACACCAGTGTTGGCTACCAAAATCACACCAGTGTTGGCCACGAAACCCCGACACCAGTGTTGGCCTCTATACTCTGACACCAGTCTTGGCCACTAAAGTCACACCAGTGTTGGCTACCAAAATCACACCAGTGTTGGCCATTAAAGTTACACCAGTGTTGGCTACCAAAATCACACCAGTGTTGGCCATTAAAGTTACACCAGTGTTGGCTACCAAAATCACACCAGTGTTGGCCACGAAACCCCAACACCAGTGTTGGCCTCTATACTCTGACACCAGTCCTGGCCACTAAAGTCACACCAGTGTTGGCTACCAAAATCACACCAGTGTTGTTCACTATACTTTGACCCCAGTGCTGGCCACTAAACTCACACCAGTGGTGGCCACTAAACCTCCATACCAGTGACGGCCACTGACTGACCGCGTGCCCTACAGGGCTAACGGTCTCCGCCACACGTCGTCGTCGCTCCCGGAGGCGGGCCGCGGCTCGCTGCTGTCCTCGGGCTCCGCCGCCGGCTCCGAGCTCACCGAGTACTTCTCTGACGATGATTACGACGAGGACGATGACGATTTAGACGGTTTGTACCCGTTCCCGCGGGAATTTCAGGATAGAATGTATCCTATCTGTTATTCTGATGTATAATGTATGTTATTGTAAAGTTTCAGCCTAATCTGTTCAGTAGTTTTTTCGTGAAAGAGTAATAAACATACATACATCTTCAGAAACTTTCGCATATAAAATACTAGCAGCGCCCCGCGGTATTACCCGCGTTGTTCCCGTTCCCGTGGGAATTTCGGAATGAAAAGTAGCCTATAACCTTCCCGTTGAATGTGGCTATCCATTACAAAAAGAATTTTTCAAATCGGTTCAGTAGTTTCTGAGATTAGCGCGTTTAAACAAACAAACAAACAAAACAAACTCTTCAGCTTTATAATATTAGTATAGATTATAATTTATTATTATAGTAGTATTTGTGTATATATATGTAGTAGTATCAGTGAGTTACATTCCATAATACAAGCTTAGAGCTTAGTTTGGGTGTAACTAACCGTAAGCGAATTTGATCGTATATATTTATTAATTTACATAGAGGACAACGCTTCGGTGGTCTAGTGGTATGTGCACTCGCCTGCCAAGACTGAGGTCCCGGGTTCAATTCCCGGAGCGAAAACATGTTTCCTACTTTTCGAACATGGCTCGTGTTTGAGATCACCAACCCGTTAGTCAAGCGTGGTGATTACGACATCCTCCTCACTGTACTGATATCTGAGAGATGAGAGGCCTTTGACCAGCAGTGGGACATGACAGGCAGGCTAATACTTTGTTTGTTTTGGAACGAAGTTCCTTATCGCGCGTTGCGAAAGGGGGCTAGACGGAAAAAATGGTAACGACACTTTTTAGGCCAGAGAGGGACAGACAGAGAAACTTGCGCACGCCAGAGAGAGACAGACAGAGAAACATGTGCGAGAGAGACAGACAGAGAAACATGTGCACGCCAGATTCTCTGTCTCTCTCTCTCTCTCTTATAGCAAGCAAAGCAAGCTAGATATTTTCGTTTCGTCTTTCTATTTCGCATTGAACAGTGTGGTGTCGCGACAATTATTTTTGTTGATAATAAATAAACTTCGTTCCATCCGGGTGTCCCTTGACACCTCTCAAGATTCTTTTCTTTGTTGAACCGCTATGTTCACCCCCCACATCCCCCCCACAGAGAAGGAGCTGCATAAGATCCTGAACACGCTGGAGGACCGCTGGTGCCGCTGCGTGGAGACGCACGCGCGGGACGACCCCGCGCGCCGCAAGCGGAACAACCAGATTGCCAAGGAGCTCAGCGATATGGTCACCTATGTGCAGGTAATGTTGTGAAAATATCATTCATTCATTCGTTCATGAAGTCTTTCAGTCATTCACACATTAAAAGAAACACAACACAAATACGTCATTCATTCATTCACTCACTCACTCACTCATTCATTCATTCACTCACTCATTCATTCATTCACTCACTCGCTCATTCATTCATTCATTCACTCACTCATTGATTCATTCACTCATTCATTCACACACTCATTCATTCATTCCTTCATTCACTCACTCATTCATGCATTCACTCATTCATTCATTCACTCATTCATTCATACACTCATTCATTCCTTCGTTCACTCACTCACTCATTCATTCATTCGTTCACTCATTCATACCTTTATTCACTCACTCATTCATTCATTCACTCATTCATTCATTCGTTCACTCATTCATTCATTCGTTCACTCATTCATTCATTCACTCATTCACTCATTCATTCACTCACTCACTCACTCATTCATTCATTCACTTATTAATTCATTCACTCATTCATTCATTCATTCATTCACTCACTCATCACTGCCGGCTCAATAACTCTGACACCAGGATTGGTCAGGGTGACCATCCACTCGATGAAGAAGAAGATTGGTCAGTATTCCGTTCCGCTCCTAACCCATCCTACCGTTGTGTACAGGCCATAAAGTTCCGCGGGCTGACGCCGCTGTCGCCGCGCAGCTCGGTGAAGGCCGCGGCGCCCAAGGAGCCCGCGCCGCCCAGCAGCTTCGAGTCTTCAGAGAGCAGCGATAGCACTACCACGGTTAGTTATCTTATAACTAGCCGCGCCCCGCGGTTTTACCCGCGTTGTACCCGTTCGCGCGGGAATTTCGGGATGAAAAATACCCTATAACCTTCCCGTTGAATCTGGTTATCTATTACAAAAAGAATTATTCAAATCGGACTGATAATCCCTGAGATTACCTCGAACATACAAACAAACAAACTTACAAATCTACATCTACACTAATATTATAAAGAGGAAAACTTTGTTTGTAATGAATAGGCTCAAAAACTACTGGACCGTTTTTAAAAATTCTTTCACCATTCGAAAGCTACATTATCCACGAGTAACATAGTAACATATTTCATCCCGAAATTCCCTCATTAATGGACACAACGCGGGTAAAACCGCGGGGCGCTGCTAGTGACTATAAAATATTAGTATAGATTATTAGGACGTGATCTCACCATGTCCTGCCCCCTCAGCCGCTGCCGGCCCGCGGGCGCTGCCTCAGCTCGCCGGCAGCGCAGCACCCTTGCTATCGCTGTTCCTCCGTCAACGAAGCTATCGGAAAGAAGATATGCAGAAAGCACCCCTCGGCGTTAATAGCGCATACAGAAACGCAACTCGTTAGGACGTATCCTGCGGGGTGAGTATACGGCCTGTAGTGATGTACTGTAGGTTACAGGACGGCGCTTTCAGTAGCTACAGGACGTGGAAAGAATTTTCGAAATTGCTTCTGTGTTCGATTCCCGGTGGGGACAATATCTCATATCACAATATCTTTGTGAGACTGCCCTCGGTTTGGTTAGGGCATTGCAGGCTGAATCATCTGATTGCCCGAAAAGTAAGACGATTCCGTGCTTCGGAGCACGTGAAGCCTTCGGTCCCGGTTACTCTCTACGTATAAGTAGTAGTCGTTACATGAGCCGTGTCAGAGGCCTTTGGCGGCTCAATAACTCTGACACCAGGATTGGTCAGGGTGACCGTCCACTCGATGAAGAAGTCTATCTCCTGCCATCATCTTCAGCTGTTCGTACACGACCTTTGCTCTTTCAGTTGGCCTACATATTCTTCTTACCTTCTTCTTCCTCTCAAATATCATCAAGTGACTAAAATCTTCCTCCCCAGTCTCCGCATAGACTCTTCGAACTTAGACCCTGTGACCTTCTGGGCGTGTGGAGTGCAGATGGTGGCTCTGAACTACCAGACGGAAGACGCGGCGATGGCCATCAACGCCGCCATGTTCGAGTGCAACGGAGCCGCGGGCTACGTGCGCAAACCGCGCGTCATGTGGGACTCGCACCACATCGCGTACCGCAGGTGAGGGGGGGGGGGGAGGTTAACCACCTAACGCTAAAAGGGAGGTGTGATAAATTTTACCGTTGATACCGTGTCAGTGTGTTTTTAAGCTATTGCATAGCTTCTATCGCGGGCCTTGAGCGCGGGGACCGAATCCAGAAATTCCGTAACGAAAAAACCTCACGCTCCCCACTAACGCCATCTAGTGATAGAAAAAATAACTATGCAATAGCTTTATAGCGGCAGTCCCCGAGTGCCACACGTCTTTTTTTATTATTTATTTAAACGGGAACTTACGTACGACGGAGGCTCCTGTTGAGTGTCCCTCAACACGTTTCGGTCTCGTCCGGTGACCTTCATCAGGAGGTGGGTGAAGCGAGAGCGACAGCGTCTCTCCCCGCACAACAGTAGGCTCCGTCGTACGTAAGTTCCCGTTTAAACAAATAATAATGACATTAACGTACGTTTCAATTAATAGTAAAATAGTGTCTTTTTTGCATCGTACCCGTCAAACGGACGGACCGATTACCTTCCTGTCATTCTTAGCTTTACTTTTGCTAAAAACGGTACAGCATTTTTACTCAGAGGGTTTTTCAAATGTTAAAAATGTCTTCCCCATTCCTGGGTGGAGCGAAAACATGTTCCCTACTTTTTAATCATGGCTCAGGTTTGGTCACCAACCCGCATTATGCTGAGGACACACGGCGACACTGACACTCATCACAAATGTCGACACTAGTGTAGATTGCGTCCTCATGGTAAGCAATTTTTTGTGTCGAAATCGGTGTAAACATTTTAATGTCCCGGTTATGTGTGGTTAGCTGTCTACACGGAGACACTGCAATTCAGTGTGGTACATTTCCTCGCCATGAACAACGGAGTGGTAATTGGTCTAGCTAAAAATTTCGCGCAAGTTCGAAATTCGCGACACTTGTGTCGGACACTGCGCCCGACCTGTCTCCACGGCTGCAACACAGACACCGACCGACATTGCCACAACAACTGCAACTAAGTGTCGCGGCAGTGGACACACACAGACATTCGATGTATACATTGAGTGTCTAATGTCAAGTGTCGCCGTGTGTCCTCAGCATTAGACAAGAGTCATGATCACGACATCCTCCTCACTGTACTGATATCTTCACTGAGACGAGAGGCCTTTGCCCAGCATTGGGACATTACAGGCTAATTTTCCTACTTCCCCCCCAGATTCAACCCGATGGACAAGGAATTTGATGGCATCCACGCGTGTCACGTGACCCTGGGCGTGATCTCGGGCCAGTACGTGGCGGAGAACGTGTACTCGTTCTACAATGCGTACGTCGAGGTGGAGGTGCTGGGCGTGCCTGCTGACTCGCACAAGATTCGCACGAGAGTCGCCAGTAGGAACGCCTTGAACCCAATGTGGAATGATACGTTCAGTTTCAAGGTATGTATAGTAATCTAGCTGTGCCCCGCGGTTTCACCCGCAGCGCCCCCGTTCCCGTGGGAATTTTGAGATTTTTCCTGAATTTTCTTTGCTATAAACCTCACGGAGTCCGAGACCTTTCCAACGAATGCAAAACCGTGGAACGTTCGTGCGTTCTGGAGTTATAGCGTCAGGGAGGAAAACCCGACTTATTTTTATATAGTACATTTATTTACATTAGTAAGCTGCAAGCTCGGATAATATTCGCAAGAGATTCGTACGAGATTCGCACGAGAGTCGCCAGTAGAAACGCGTTGAACCCGATGCGAAATACGTTTTATAATATGATATGCCATATAGGCACTACATTTAAGGCTAATACTATCTTTTATTTTACTTTGTTTTATACTATGTACTAGCAGCGCCCCGCGGTTTTACCCGCGTTGTGCCTGTTCCCGTGGGAATTTGGGGATTTTTTATACATATAAACCTTCCTCTTGAATCACTCTATCTATTTAAAACACTGCATCATAATCCGTTGCGTAGTTTTAAAGATCTAAGCATAGATAGGGACAGACAGCGGAAAGCGACTTTGTTTATACTATGTAGTGATTAATTGGTCTCAGGTGAACTTCCCCGAGCTGGCGTTCATCCGGTTCGAGATTTATGACGCGGACACTAACTACATGCTGTCTCAGCGAGTCATACCGCTGTTGTGTCTGAGGCCCGGCTACAGACACGTCAGATTGAGGTAAGATAATATATGTTCCCGAGGGAATTTCGGGATGAAAAATAGCCTATAACCTTTCCATTGAATGTGGCTATCTATTACAAAAATAATTATTCAAATCAGACACGTAATTCTCGAGATAAGCTGAACATACAAACAAACTAAAAAAAATACCCTTATTATATTAAGTATAGATTTGTGTATGTATATGTAGTAGTATCAGTGAGTTAGATTCCATAACACAAGCTTAGAGCTTAGTTTGGGTCTAATTAACCGTGAGTGAATTTGTCCGAGTGTATTAATATTTATTTACTAGCAAAGCCCTGCGGTTTTACTCGCATAGTGTCCGTTCCCGTAAGAATTTCGGGATAAAAAATAGCCTATAACCTTCCCGTTGAATGTGGCTATCTTTTCAAAAATAATTATTCAAATCGGACGGGAAATTCCGGAGATTAGCTCGAACATACAAATGTTACCTCTATAATATTAGTATAGATGTATCTCACCTCCCCCCTTATCTCCCAGGTCCCCCACGAACCAGCCCCTCAACATGGCGTCTTTGCTCATCTTCTCGCGCTGTTCCGAAGAGTTAGCGGGCGAGAACTGTCGGTCCGACACCGAGCTGTCGTCCCCGCACGATCGACGGAAGATCTACTTCCTGGTGGTGTACGCGGTGTCGCGACACGAGCCGTACACTATTCTGAAGGTGACGCAGGACACTACGGCTAATGAGGTAAGTGTTTTTGAAAGAAGTGAAGAAAAAAAAATAAAAATATTAAAATCGTTTTTTTGACATAGAAAAAATGGAAATAAATGGTATTGCGTTTTATTTACTAACTAACCGACGTCAACTCAGCTTTTTATGAGAATTATTGGAACAAAGTTCCTTATCGCGCGTTGCGAAAGGTGGCTAGACGGAAAAAATGTAACGACACTTAGAGAGAGACAGATAGAGAAACATGCGCTCGCCAGAGAGAGACATCTGTCACGTCTGTCACGCCACGTCACTGTCACGTCTGTCTGTCACGCCGCAGGCGTGCGCATGTTTCTCTGTCTGGCTCTCTCTCTCTTATAGAAAGCAAGCCAGATATTTTCGTTTCGTCTTTCTATTTCGCATTGAACAGTGTGGTGTCGCGACGATTATTTTTGTTGATAATGAATAAACTTCGTTCCATCCGGGTGTCCCTTGACACCTCGCAAGTATTGTTTTTTCCCCCTTTGTATACTTTGGTGTTATATACGATATACTGGTATAAGCGAACACTACTCATTTGAATTGAAACTACGTCTACAGATACACTTCGCTTTTATTTTACACTAGTAGCGCCCCGCGGTTTTACCCCCGTTGTACCCGTTCCCATGGGAATTTCGGGATGAAAAATAGCCTATAACCTTCCCGTTGAATGTGGCTATCTATTACAAAAAGAATTATTCAAATCGGACTGATAATTCCTGAGATACGAGTAGGTCAGTGGCCAATCCTGGAGTCGGAGTTTTAAACCGCCCAAAGGCCTCCGACATGGCTGAATCATTGCAACATCGGAATCGACAATTTAACGTGCTCGTCGAAGCACGAAATTCAAAACGTAACTGTTGAGCTATATATCTTCTCTACGCCCCCGTTCCTCCCTAGTCGATTTTGTTCATTGAACCTCGTATCTCCCCCCAGGCGATCGCGCAGTGCGTGCAGAAGGCGGGCGGCGGCGGCGCGGGCGGGCACGTGCTGGTGGAGGAGGCGCGCGGCGCGGCGCGCGTGCTGGCGCCGCACGAGCGCGTGCTGCGCGCGCACGCGGCGCGCCCGCACGCCACGCTCGCGCTCAAGCGCCTCGGCGACGACCCCTCCAGCCGCGCCTGGCTCACCAGCCTCCGGTGAGTCACTACTATCAATATTCATTTAGTATTTTTATTTCAGACTAGCAGCGCCTCGCGGTTTCTCCCGCGTTGTACCCGTTCCCGTGGGAATTTCGGGATGAAAGTAGCCTATAACCTTCCCGTTGAATGTGGCAAATCACAAAAAGAATTATTTTTATACACTACCCCACAAATAACTAATCTCACGTTATCTTACGTGTCGTTCCGTTATCTTACATTCCGCCCCTACACTTCACCACAACCAACCAATCTCACATTATCTTATATTCCGCTCTCACACTCCACATTAAACTACCAACCAATCGCACGTTATCTTACGTTCCGTCCCGTTATCTTACATTCCGCTCTCTCCATATTGACTCCATATCTACCCTCGTTTCCCGCAGGTCCGCGTCGTCGAGCCGCAACCGCGAGCGGTCCGTCCCGTCTGACGAAGAGCCGGCGGAACACCAGCCTTCCGACACCTACTTAGTGTGCGTGCATAACGTGTCGCACGAGATACCCTACGCTATACTCAAGGTGAGTACAAAGCCTGTAATGTCAAAGGTCTCTAATCTCACTGAAGATATCAGTACAGTGAGGGTGTCGTAATCACCACGCTTGCCTACTGCGGGTTGGTGATCTCAAACACGAGCTATATGTTTGAAAAGTAGGCAACATGTTTTCGTTAGACCTCGGCATTGAATCAGACACATCAGTCTTGGCAGGCGAGTGCACATACCACTAGACCACCGAGGCGTTCAGGATTTAACAATCATTTATTTATCTTACAGGTACCCCTGAGTGCAACCGCATCGTTCGTGGTACACCAAGCATTGACCAAAGCGAGATGCCAAGACGATCCCAAACGGTAAAACTATTTATCATTAGCTGTGCTCCGCGGTGTTTCCCGTGGGAATTTCGGGATAAAATGTATCCCATGTTTTAGTCTGATTTATAACCTGTTTAACTGTGAAGTTTCATCCAAATCCGTTCAGTAGTTTTTGCGTGAAAGAGTAACAAACATGCGCACAAACTTTCTCATTTATATTATTAGTAGGATAGGATTATTTAACAAACTGATTCTACTTCTGTCTGATATCGTCAGACCAATAGGCTAGCATAGAAACGAAGACATATATCTGTACTCTACCCGAGAGATTTGGTAGAGAAACTGACAACACCGTTGCAACACCGGATTCATTCATTCAATTCGACTGTTCATTCCACTTACTCTGTTATGGATATTGTATGACAGTGACATGTTTGACACATTTTCAATTCATTTAGTCTTCACTTGAGAGTAAAAACGAGAGTTTTTGACATATAGAGAAATTTGTCTATACATTAGAGATAAAATGAAGTGAAATTAATTACATGTCGACATAGAGAAATTTGTCTAAAAAGTAGAGACAAAACGAACAGAAAACCTTTGTCTTCAGTGATATGCTATGCTAGCATGGCGTCACATTTAGGCGGGCTGCAAACTCTGACACCAGGGTTGGTCTGACCTGCTGGAACTCACTCCCCCCTCCGCCCCCACCCCTAGGTTCGTGCTGGTGGAGCAGCTGGAGTGGGGCGGGCGCGCGGGTGCTGGCCCGCAGCAGAGGGCGCTGGCAGATGACGAGGTCGTCTACACGGCGCAGGTCAGTTATACACAGAGGCTCGTCTTAGTCTCAATCTGCTACAGATACGAAGATCTGTTCTTAGGATATCCATATCATGGATTTTAGTGCCAATGAAAACTGCATTTCAACTACTTTTAAGTAAACAGCCTCCGTAGTCTTGTGGTCTGAGCGCCCGGCTCACGATCCGGAGGTTCCGGGTTCGATTCCCGGTGAGTACAATATCTCACAAAAATCTCTTTATGAGACTGCCCTCAGTTTGGTTAAGGCATTGCAGGCTGAATCACCTGATTGCCCGACAAGTAAGACGATTCCGTGCTTCGGAGGGCACGTTAAGCCGTCGGTCCCGGTTACTCTCTACGGATAGTAGTCGTTACATGAGCCGTGTCAGAGGCCTTTGGCGGCTCAATAACTCTGACACCAGGATTGGTCGGGGTGACCGTCCACTCGATGAAGAAGAAGAAGAATGCATTATTTGACAATCACACTACGCTGTGATTGGTCGGTTGAACTCTATTCAGCAGAAACACACCCTTAGATTATTCACACCCTTACTTTTTATGAGAATAAATGCTAGATCCCTATAAATCCCACTCACAGGCAAGTTGGAAAACAATCGGTCGGTTCGTTCTCCAAGAAAAAGGCTCGACCGCGCCGCTCGCGAGGCACCGAGCGGCCTTCCAGAGGATACAGCGGGGACTCAGCATCACTCGCGGGGCTATAGCAGGTAAACGAAGCCTCTAGAGGCCTATAGCAAGTACACGAAGCCTCTAGAAGCCTATAGCAGGTAAATGTAGCCTCTAGAGGCCTATAGCAGGTAAACATAGCCTCTAGTGGTCTATAGAAGATGAACATAGACTCTAGAGGTCTAGAAACCTATCAGGTCTAGAAACCTATAGCACGCAATCAACACCCCTAGAAGCCTAATAGTAGGGAAACAACACCTCTAGAGGCCTATAACAGGTAAACTGCCCCTCTAGAGGCCTAAAGCATGCAAACAACACCTCTAGAGGCCTACAGCAGGTCAACTACACCTCTAGCAGGAAAATTACACCTCTATAGCTGGTAAACGTGGCCTCTAGAGGCCTATAACAGCCAAACTACACCTCTAAAGGCCTATAGCAACTTGAAATGGACATGAAAGTCATTCTCTCTTTGCAGGTGGTTTCGGCGGCTCTGAACACTCGAATGAGAGCAAGACTCCAGTTCATACAGCCTATAGCGATCCAACGCATTGTCGGTGAGTTAATCATATACATAGGAAATTGTCCTGTAATGTCCCACTGTTGGGCAAAGGCCTCTCATCTCACTGAAGATATCAGTACAGGGACGTACTGACTATGATACATTATTTCCAGACGCCTATCGACCACTCCTCTAGGGAAGGGCATCGGGCGGTCTAAAGGGCATTCGGATAAAGATATGAGGACGTACATGCAGAAACGGACTAACACTAGGGAGGTGAGTTACTCATTACTCAATACTTAATGTTGACTTAATAGTAGTTTATGCAACTGTCATATAAAGAAGGGTATTAAAACACGAGTGTGAGTTTATGAAACGAGCGCAGCGAGTTTCATAATAGTAACGAGTGTTTTAATACCCGTGTTATATGCAGTTGCATACACTACTTTATCTTCACTAATGCAATTAATCAAACAAAATTTTAAAAACAAAACACATTGCGAAACATTAAATTCACGCGTACGTGTATTGTCACAGTGAACTTGCCGCCATTAAAATCTAACCAATGAGAGCGCAGCTGCGCAGGGCCAATCAGGAGCGAGCGCGCGATGTTATAATGAGATTTTACGATATCGATGTGGATATTATAACATCATGTGCAATTGCTTAAATTGAGTGTTTTAGTTGCCTGCGCTATAACAGTAGTAATTATAAGTCAAGTATTGGAAACATAAGTAGAATGTTACAACATTAGTGTAGATAAAAATATTTACCCACTTTTGACTTCAATTTATGTTGATACTCAATGATGATAAAAATATTAGATTGTTAAGCAACGTGCAGCTCGACCCCTACTTGGACGGGTGGCCGATAGTGGCATTTCTATCTGAGCGCTACCGTGCTCCGGAGGGCACGTTAAATTGTCCGTCCCGGTTGTTTCAATCGTTAGACCATGTCGTCCTTTACGCGGTCTAAACACTCCGATACCAGGGTTGGCCACTGCCCTACTCGAACTGAGTTACTTCCAGTGCGCGTGCGCGGGCGGCGCGGGGGCGGGCGGCGCGGGCGGCGGCTCGCTGGGGGCGGAGGCGCTCGGGGCGCAGGTGGCGCGCTTCAAGAGGGTCTCGCTGCGCAAGCTGCGCGCCTGGCGCTCCTGAGTGTGGCAGGTGAGGGGGGCTGGAGGGGGACGTGGGGGCTGAAGGGGGAGTGGGGGTTGAAGGGAAGTGGGGGTTGAAGGGAGAGTGGTGGTGAAGGGGGAAGTGGGGGGTTGAAGGAGGAGTGGTGGTTGAAGGGGGAGTGAGGGGTTTAAGGGGGAAGTTTACATTGATGAGGCTAAATAAATATGTTCGAGCTAATCTCGGGAACTACCAGTCCGATTTCAATAGCTCTTTTCGTAATAGATGGCCACATTCAACGGGAAGGTTATAGGCTATTTTTCATCCCGAATAACCCATGTGAACGCGTACAAAAACCGTGGGGTGCTGCTAGTGTAGAATAATAGCGAAGTGTATTCTTAAACGTATGTACTTGCAATTTTAAATCTAAAATCATTTGTGTTTCGTAGGTAATCCGACGGCTCGGCTCCACTCTAGCCAGTCATCGGGCCTCTCTTTCTTCTGAACTCGGTTCCATTTGGGACTTTATCAGGATAGACAAGGAGAGACGACGCTCCGCCCCCTCCACCTACGAGCCAATCAGCGACTCCCGTTCCCCCTCGAGACTCGCCCGCGATCTCTTACAAGTAGTTCAAGAAACAGTGTTTAACAAAAAGTATGAAGAAAAAAGATGTCCTTTAGTTAAAGAGGAATCTGATCTGAGCTCCGAAGAAGTGACGGATAGGAGAATAGCCAACTTGATTGACTTCTTCTTTACTATCGTTAAAAGTCAGAAAGATGACAGGAAGAGCAGTACTGTCAGTTGTGTCAAAATTGACAGCCCAGACGTCAAAACTAGGAAGGTTAATTTGGAATTGGAACGGAAAATGGAGACTTTGATTGAGTTTCTAGCTACCACTGGCTGCATGGAAGATGAAGGTACGGACGATAAGAAAATAACTCTCATGGAGTTCCTATTCGGTCCTGATAACAGACCTGTCATTGAGATTGACAGCGAATTGACATTGACAGAAGCTAACGTACATGTCAATCTCGCTTTTATTGATGAAACGCCGGTAGAAGAACGGGAGACTTTAGTTGATTATCTTATCAAGTATATGGAAAATTACGACGAGCCTACAAAGAGTTTAACACCTTGCTTGTCTGAGAAATCCAAGTCAGACGTAACTATAAGCAAGTTGGAAACGTTTTCAGATATCAGCAAGACTAAATCGGACTCCACGCTAACTCACACCCAAGATACAGTGATAGAAAGAGAAATTTCAGACAAATCTCAAACCAGTAGACGTATTTCAGAAACTGTTATAGATTTGAGCAATATCAAAGTTGATTTAGAAGAAATTTTCGAACAAGCTATCGTTAAAGTATGCGAGCTGAAACAAATTGAAATAAACGACACTATGTCCGACCAGGAAGACATAGAAAACTTTAACGCGTACACCCAACCGCCGACAGTATACTACCAAATGCCGTACAGCGTCGAACTATCGGACATTATCGAAGAAGACGAAAGTCTTGAACAGTCTACTAGATTAGACGATAGACTTATACAAATAAGGAACTGTGCCGAAGATCTTCTTGAATATATTGAAGATAAGATACAGGTTGAAGTTGAGAGTAGTAGCGAAGATGAATTCGATGTTTCAAGTCTTAAAAGGTCTTCTATCAGTTTGATAGATTTGAGAAATATACCAGATTTGCCGCCCAGTATGATTATAAAGCCGAAAGTAGCAAGAGTAGATAAGTCCACTTCCACAACAGAAATTTCCGACTCAATATCAGATTTGTCGAGGAGAAATTCTTGTTGCATGACTGAGGATACTTCACTGAGCAGCACTGAGAAACAGGAACGGGTTTTAGACAAGCTGGAGTCTCTGCATAAGTTTTTCTCAAAATCTAGATTGGAAATCATTGATGAGAGCCTGGAAGAAGAAAAGTTGTCAAAGAAAGAGTTGGATAGACATTCCGATATCAAAATTGGTCAAGCAAGTTTAGATGATGTTGAGGATATACAAGACGAGTGTTGTTTCAATAGAAATGACAGCTTTTGTGACAAATTTGACACGACTGGAAGTTTAAATGACAAATTTGACGCTTGTAGTGACCAAAAATGTAATAATAGGGAGAAATGTGATGTTTTGACTGAGGATGCAACTGATGACCAAAAAGGGACAGATGTCAAACCTGACACTAGTTGTCAGATTGACAGTAAGAGAGGGAGATGTCACAGCGACAATACAGATATGAGGAAAAAGTCGCATAGTAAGAGTAAAGAAAAGAAAAAATCTAGAAAACATGATAAAAAGCCAAAACCCAGCTGTCAAAATGAAGATGTCAAATCGCCGAGCCAAAACGTAGTTGACAATATACCGTCACAAGACAATGTAGATGTAAATACCGAACTAACGGAATCCTTAAACAAACATGAAGCAAGTGACAGAGACGTCAAACCAAGCAGTCAAAGTGCTGATGCCAAACCGAGCTGTCAAGTTGACAGGTCTATCGCAAGCGATGTGACAACTGTCAGAACAGATGAAGCAATTAATGAAAATGATTTTACAGAAATTGATAGAATTATAGCTGAGGCTATAAAGATTATTATAGCCAATGAATTGGAGAGCTACAACTATAAATATACGTAAAATTATAATATAATAATAATTATTATTGTCAGAAAAGGGACAAATATACTCTATTTCTTTAGAATGAAATGAAATCACTAAACCTTTTTCCTCTTCAGGAGCAATCGTTTTCGGCTGGAAAATTGACTTAACCTCATTTTGTGCCAATCCAAAAAAATCTATACTAATATTATAAAGCTGAAGAGTTTGTTTTGTTTTGTTTGTTTCTTTGTTTGTTTGTTTGTTTGTTTGTTTGTTTGTTTGTTTGTTTAAACGCGCTAATCTCAGAAACTACTGAACCGATTTGAATAATTCTTTTTGTAATGGATAGCCGCATTCAACGGGAAGGTTATAGGCTATTTTTCATCCCGAAATTCCCACGGGAACGGGTATAACGCGGGTAAAACCGCGGGCGCTGCTAGTAGATTATATATTTGATTGTACACTTTTTCTTCATATTCTAATTGATTAAGGCTTAGTGTGCGTTCCCGTTGAAGCGGACCGAAGCTGTGCGGAGCTCAACTGACCAATCACAGCGCATTACGAAAAGATTTTGACAATGTCAATGCGTTGTGATTCGTCGATTGAGCTTCGCACAGCTCTACTCCGATTCGAAGGAAACGCCCCCTTGAAAGTAGAAACATATATTAAAATGACGTTAACGGTACTTCCGAGCGACTGCACCAAATTTGATAATATTTTTTTGTGGCGTTCGTTAATAGCCCCGTACCCACCTACCTAGCGCACAGGCTCGCGAGCCATGGCTCGCGAGCCAATGCTCGGCTGGTGTGGACGTGCCTCGGGCTGCCTCGGGCGCGCGTTTGCTCGGCTGAGCACGGCTCGGCCCCGAGCCATCTGTTGTCGGTAAACTTGACGCGCTCAAAGGTGCCTCAGTGAGCGCTGTGTGTTAGGTGGGGACGGTAATGTTTTGGCTCGCGCGCGTAGCTAGGCACGTCCACACCAGCCGAGCATTTGGCTCGCGAGCCATGGCTCGCGAGCCTGTGCGCTAGGTGGGTACGCGGCTATTGACAAATATCAGAGAATATTTTTCAAAAATGTTAAAGTAACCCTTATATTATATGTTGAAAGAAATAGTTATTTTTGAAACAGAAAATGTACTATATAAATACGACGCTGTCAAGTGATTGAATGAGGAATCATTGAGAGTTTCCCGCAAACCGCAACCGCAAGCGGTACGCGAACAAAATGTACCGGATACGATTGCGGCGGGAATTCAACGTTAAATCATGTGTGGAATGTAATTTTATTATTCACATAATACAATATGTACTTCCAAATGACATTTGAAACATATCTGTCAAAATACATATTATTTTTAAAATGAAATAGGTATCTCTAATGTTTTTGACATAACACTATTTCACCAAAAACATGTTCAAAGATGAAACTTAACATATTTTAGAAGTAACAACCTAGTGGCTTTGACATAAATGATGTGTCTAAAAATTTAACTGACATGTGTCAAATTTGACAGCTGTCATAACTGACATTGACGTTTATTGTAAAGTGACAAATTATAGTGAGATTTTAATATTTTTTAGTGAATAAATTGGATATAGTCGGTGTTATTGTAATTGTAGTTCAGTTTTGGGAATGCTTGATCGATTTTGATGAAATGTAATAATTACTTACATAGTGAAAGAATGGACAATTATTTTAATTAAAAGTAATTACTTTACCTAACTATCAAAACATTTTGTTATCAAAAATTTTATCAAAATCGGTCCCTCATTTCGAAAACGGTATACAGGGTGGAATTTTCCATTGGCATCTGGAACCACCCTGTATATAAATATCTGTGTTGAATTTATAAAGTATTTTAAGTACCAATATAGAATGTTATACATAAATTAAACGTATTATCTATACTAACGATGGAATAGAGCTGAAGAGTTTGTTTGTTGTTCGTATCTTGTAGTGTCCGACTTGAAGCCACCCTGTATACTTTAACTAAATATTAACGGGCTCAGCAGTAGTATCTGTAATGTCCCACTGCTGGCCAAAGGCCTCTCGTTTCACTGAAGATATCAGTACGGGACCCTATTACTGAGACGTCGCTGTCCGTCCGTCCGTCTGTCACCAGGCTGTATCTCAAGAACGGTGATAGCTAGACAGTTGACATTTTCACAGATGATGTATTTCTATTGCCGCTAAAACAAATATTCAAAGGGGGCTCCCATACACAAACGTGATTTTTTGCCGTTTGTACGGAACCCTCCGTGCTTGGGTCCGACTCGCACTTGGCCGTTTTTTAATTATGTTGTAGTAGGTAACTGTTGTTTGACACTCTGTCTTTGTTTTAGCTGAATATTATGTTAGTTTGAGCTTTTGTATAGTTTATACTGTTACAATAAATAATATTACTAATTGAATATAAGCTAAAATAATTAGTGATAAATATATTATTTCACTGTAATATATACTTAGGTAAAATAAATGTTTAATTTTGCAAAAAATATCTAAATATATTTATATTTTACAAATTGTTAGCGTTTTATTTCGATCGACACCCGACGTCGTCAACAACTGTCTCACATATTGTCACTATTGAATCGAACCCGAGACCCGACACAGCGAGCGAACACATACTTACCACTGGGACTAAAATTATAAATCTATGAATATGTAAGTATTTTGACAATATATTGAACTTATTCCCAGTCCCTCTCGCAGAGAATTCCTTCCCGTGGGAATTTCCGGATAAAACTGCTGAATCAAGTTCGACGATTGACCTAGCGAAACATAAGCTTATTTTAGCCGACTTCAAAAAAGAGGTTTTCTTTCGGGTTCTGTACCCAAAAGGTAGAGACGCCACGTTAAGCCGTCGGTCCCGGTTACTTTCTACGGATAGTAGTCGTTACATGAGCCATGTCAGAGGCCTTTGGCGGCTCAATAACTCTGACACCAGGATTGGTCAGGGTGACCGTCCACTCGATGAAGAAGAGACGAGAATGAAACAACATTACTACGAATACATTTATAATTTAATATTTAAAAAGCATGATTATTGTATATAATGTAACTAGTACTTTATTTAATCCTATAATGATAAGTATAATATAAGTTATGTTATGTACAGACGCAATCTATAATATATACTTCTTAGTACCTACAATCTACATAGTATACTCTGTTCTTCAGACGACGGCGACTCTATGCGATGCGATAAGACATGATAATATCATAGATTCTGAGAGTTGATTGGAAGAAATCTATACTAATATTATAAAGCTGTTTGTTTGTTTGAACGCGCTCATCTCAGGAGCTACTGGTCCAATTACACAAATTCTTTCAGTGTTGGATAGTTCACTTATCGAGGAAGGCCCGAAATTCCTACGGGAGCGGGCACAACGCGGGTAAAACCGCGGGGCCCTGCTATATTATATATCCAAGCTTTCCACCAATCAACACACAGTATTAGTCTTGCCGCGTTGGGTCGCCATGTCGTAAGAGTGATTTTGATTCATTATTTGTTCGACGAGTGACTTAACACGTTGCTAAGCATTATTTAATTGAGATGTCACTTCAGTCCCATATTGAAGGTACCCGGCACACTAATCTATGTTCACACTCGATATCCTACACTATGTACAGACACTGACATACACGACGGTCACTTACACATCTAGAGCTCCGCACTCACCGAGCAACATGTTGCCTTACACGTAGGGACGATGAGCACTTAATATAGGAGTACACTAAAGAGGATGTCGGGGAGTGAACGGAGCTCGAGGGGACGCACACTGAGGACACTAGAGGCGTCAGTTCATGGGCCCGCGGGGGGCGGGGGCGGAGCGCGCGCGCCGCTACGCGAACAGGTCGACGCTGTGCACGGCGGCGGGCGCGGCGCCCCCTCAGCTGCGGCGGTGGCGCGCGCGGCCGCGGCGCCGCTCGCGCCGCCGGCCCTCGGGCTCCGCCCAGCGCTCGTAGGCGCGCTCGCGCTCCAGCCACTCCTGGTACTTGTACCACCACTCCTCCCACTTGACGTAGTCGGCGAGCGTGAGGCCGCGCAGGTAGCCGCGCTTCTTGTAGTACTCGTAGCGCACCGTGACGTCGTCCCAGCACGGCGCGCCGGCGGGCGCGGCGGCCGCCAGCTCGGCCGGGTAGGCGCCGGGCGGCGGCGCGGCCGGCTCGATGCGCACGGTGAGCGTGTCGGCGCGGCGCCGCGTGTCGCGCGTGATGCGCATGTTGTCGAGCGCGGGCGCGGGCGCGGCGCGCGCGGCCGACCACTGCGCCATCTTGCCGAAGCGCTCCGACAGCGTGAGGCGCGCGGGCGGCGGCGACAGCGACGCGTCCGACGGCGAGCGCGAGCGGGCCAGCGTCAGCGCCGCGGCGATGGCGCCGGGCGACACGCCGGCGGCGGCGGGCGGCCGGCGCGGGTCCACGGGCGCGCCCTCGCGCTTGATCTGCACGCGGTCGGCCGGGATGGTGACGGGCCGCAGCGCCGCCGTGCCGCGCTGCCACTCCAGCACCTTCTCCTCGCGCGTGCGCTTGCTGCCCTCGCGCGCCTTCAGCAGCTCGCGCGTCGGCTGCACGGCGCGCGCCGGCTTCACGTTCCTGCAACACGAAGTTGAATGTAGCCCCGCGCCCCGAGTCTCCCTGCGCGCTCGCTCGCGGACGCACCTGGGCGGGATGGTGGCGCCCTTGGGCGGCGGCGGCGCGGGCGTGGGCGGCTCGGGCCGCTTCTTGTCGCGGTTGTTCGCCGAGCACACGGAGCACGACTCGTCGGAGCACGAGCTGCCCGTCGAGCCGGACGACGAGCGGCGCGGCGAGGCGCGCGGCGAACGACGCGGCGAGGCTCGGGGCGATCGGCGAGGCGAGCGACGGGGCGAGACGCGCGGCGAGCGGCGGCGCACCGACCCGCTGCGGCTACACACACACAATACCTTAATCAGAGGCGAGCTCATAGAATACACAACACTCAATGATAAAATATATTACCGCGGCGGGGTGCGGCGCGGCGTGCGGCGGGGCGAGCGTCGCGCTGCTAGCGGCGACCTGTAACATTGTTTGGTCAGTCTCTCTGTTCACACAGTGCGTAGCCTGTAGCCTGTATCTCATGTCACGTACCTGTCGCGGCGCGCGGGCGAACGCTCGCGGCGCGCGGGCGAGCGCGAGCGCCGCGGCGACGCGGAGCCCGCGCCCTCCAGATACAACTGCTTGTAGCCCGAGTGGCGCCATCTGTGCAACAAATGAGTTATCACTTCTACTCCGACATCATGTTGGTAGGCAAGCACACAAAAACTGCACCATCAGCTGTTTTTCTTATCGTCTTGATGAACATAGATTGGACTTACGATGGTCATGCTCAGATATTCCATTGTGGAGGGACCAAACAAGAAATCAGAGATGGGAGATGGTTTGTAGGACTCCACCATGGTCATTTTACTAGTATTTTGTGACTAGAGTACCCCATTTAGTTAAATTAAATGTATGTGACCAATATTGACGATCACCGATCAGTTATCACTACCTGTTAGGATCCTTCTCCTCAACCTCCAGCAGCTTCCGGTCCCAGCTGCCCGGCGAAGCTTGCCGAGCTCTCTTCATCACATTATCAATTTCCTTGCGTCTTCCAGCAGGATTGGATGGATCTGTGACCAACGACCGATCTATTAGACTTTGCTGCCAACGTTATCGTATTGTAGCTAGTTTACTAGCATCTAGTTGTGTAGCTAAGCCTCACCCGTTATCCGGGAGTGTTGTGGATTCCGGTCCATGTGTAGTCTGTTCTTGGAGGCCGCCTCCGCAGCACGGGATACGGACCCGTTCCTCCGCGATGAAGACATCCTGCAATTGAGGGATAATGTTATAGAAAAAACTAATAATTATACAATGAAATAACTCTAGACTCATAACTAAAAGTACCTACCTACAGATTTTAAATTGGCCCTATCTGTACAAATATAATATAATACAGAATGCACCATAAATATGATATTTTACTATTAATTGAAACGCACGTTGATGTCATAATTATTTGTTAAAACGGGAACTTACGTACGACGGAGGTTATCAGGAGGTGGGTGAAGCGCTCGCGACAGTGCGGGGAGAGACGCTGTCGCTCTCGCTTCACCCACCTCCTGATGAAGGTCACCGGACGTGACCGAAACGTGTTGAGGGACACTCAACAGTAACCTCCGTCGTACGTAAGTTAGATTAAATATGATTCTTCAAATTTGATTCCTTTAGTTATTTTTTCAAACATATTCAAACATGCACAATGAGAGTAAAACACGGGGACATTCCTAGTTGTTATAATAAAACTCTTAATCAACATAAGTAACATTCCCCCGAGGCATGGAACCCTGAAATATTTCAGTAGTTACTAACTGCCTTATTCATAAACTATATCGAACTTAAACAGTGTTTTAAACAGTTTTGTCTCTTTCGCTCTTTGGCAAATTGGGTATGTCGGAAAGGGACAATCCAATTGATAGCTAAAGTGCTGTTAATATGAATAATTATGAATATAATATTATAAAGCTGAAGAGTTTGTTTTGTTTGTTTGTTTGTTTGTTTGTTTGTTTAAACGCGCTAATATCAGAAACTACTGAACCGATTTGAATAATTCTTTTTGTAATAGATAGCCACATTCAACGGGAAGGTTATAGGCTATTTTTCATCCCGAAATTCCCACGGGAACGGGTACAACGCGGGTAAAACCGCGGGGCGCTGCTAGTTATGAATAAGACCCTAAATATGAATTTAAACGTAGGTACGTTAATGTCATTATTATTTACTAGCGGCGCCCCGCGGTTTTACCCGCGCTGTGCCCGTTCCCGTGGGAATTTCAGGATAAAAAAATAGCCTATAACCTTCCCGTTGAATGTAGTTATCCATTACAAAAATAATTTTTGAAATCGGTTCAGTAGTTTCTGAGATTAGCGCGTTTAAACAAACAAACAAACAAAACAAAACAAACTCTTCAGCTTTATAATATTAGTATAGATTTAAAACGGGAACTTACGTACGACGGAGGCTACTGTTGAGAGTGCGGGAGAGACGCTGTCGCTCTCGCTTCACCCACCTCCCACCGTATATGACCGAAACTTGTTGAGGAACTCTCAACAGAAGCCTCCGCCATACGTAAGTTCCCGTTTTAAATCTATACTAATATTATAAAGCTGAAGAGTTTGTTTTGTTTGTTTGTTTGTTTGTTTGTTTAAACGCGCTAATCTCAGAAACTACTGAACCGATTTGAATAATTCTTTCACTGTTAGATAGTCTATTTATCGAGGAAGGCTATAGGCTACATTTTATCCCGAAATTCCCACGGGAACGGACACAACGCGGGTAAAACCGCGGGGCGCTGCTAGTAAATAATAAGTCCCTAAATATCTATTAGAAGGCATGCAATTCCAGATCACACATATTCACATTGTACAAGAATACTTGATAGAGTAAGATGTAAGATTGATTTTGTGTTTATTAATTTTTTGTTTGTTTGTTTGTTTGTTTGTTTGTTTGTTTGTTTGTTTGTTTGTTTGAAAGCACTTATCTCTGGAACTGCCAGACCGATTTAAATTATCTATTTTATACAGGACAGCCAAATTCAAGTGGACACCTAATGGACATATTGTATCCCGAAAGTAACACAGCAATGGGCTCAACACGAGTAAAACCACATTGTGCCTATTCCCGTAGGAATTTCAGTATAAAAAAATAGCCAATAACCTTCCTGTTGAATATGGCGTATCTATTACAAAAAGAATCATTCAAATCTGACTGATAATTCCCGAGATTAGCTCGAACATACAAAACAACAAACAAGCTAACTTTTACCTATTAATATTAGTATAGATATAATTTTGATTGGCAGCCTGTCCTTAGGACAGATTTGGACGGAATTTGGCTCTCAGTCGAAGTATAGCAGTGTCCTATGGATTTACCTGACTTATACACCTAATTATTTATATATATATATTTAAATAGAAGAACAGAAAAATTTCGTTTTATTTGTGTTTGAACATGTTATTGACTAGTTCGAGGTACTCAGTCTAGGTATCAATTATCACTACATAGTATAAAACAAAGTCGCTTTCCGCTGTCTGTCTCTATGTATGCTTAGATCTTTAAAACTATGCAATGGAGTTTGACATGTTTTTGTTTTAATAGATAGAGTGATTCAAGAGGAAGGTTTATATGTATAAACATTCCCGAAATTCCCACGGGAACGGGCACAACGCGGGTTAAAAAAAAACCGCAGGCCCTGCTTATCAGCTTATTGGATTTTATTTTATACAAGCTTGGAGCTTAGTTTGGGTACGTCAATATGTCTTGAGTATTTTCTTAAGACGGCTACTTTACAGAGGAAACACCATGATAATAGGTAAAACCTTAAGACACTGCTAGTCTCAATATATAAAATTCTCATGTTGCGGTTTTTGTAGCTAAACTCCACCGAAACGGCTTGACTGATTCTCCTGAAATTTTTTGTGCATATCGGGTAGGTCTAAGAATTGGAAATCTATTATACATCCCCCTAAATGTTAAGGGTAGTCCACCCCTTAATTTTTATAAGGCAAAACAATGTTTGCAGGGACAGTTAGTTTCACTATAGAAAATGAAGTTAGTGATAACTCTAACTACTGTTATTATCTATAATTACTTAGTTGTAAGCAACTAACAAATATGTTATACTTACAGTTATGTGTATTTCAAATAAATAATCTTATTTTGTTGGTAGGAAACACCATGGTATTATACATTGAGTTATATGTACTACGTACTAGAGAGGCTACGTCGAACAAAAATCGTGAAGAGATTTTTCTAATGACATTGACGGATAGGTCTAGTTGAATGACATTACTCGGAATTTAACAATAGAGATTATAAAAATCATCGTAGACCGGACTCTTAGTAGAAATATGTACCTAGTCTTTTTTTCAATAATCTCAGAAGTAAATTTTTATTTTTATAAAAAGTATAAATAGCAAAAGGTTTTTTAACCGACTTAAAAAAGGAGGAAGTTTCTCAATTTGTCCGTATATACATGAGTTTTTTTTTGTGCGCTCGCGGATGTATAATCCGTTGTAACTATATGAACCGATTTTCATGTTTTTTTTTTGAAGATATTTATATAAAAAACCCATTTTAAAAAATCCCGCCCAAATCGGATCAATAGTTTCCGAGAAATGGCAGACAAAAAATAGAACTATGTTTTTAAAACTTAGGGTCGAACAAACCTCCTTTTTGAAGTCGGTTAATATAAAAAGATGGTTGATATACAAGGAGTAACATAATACCCCTATAAGTACCGGGGCAGGGCATTCTACTCGTCATGGCGAACTACGTTTTTTATACCTTAATTGATATTTCGAAGTTTTTCATTCATGTATTTACTTTTAAAGTTTCCCTTAGAAATACACTATCAAAAGGATGAGGCAACCCTACAACAGCTGTTTATTTGACCTTTCACCATGGAATTAGTAAGTACTACGTACAACTGGAATGCGCACATCGCAGGAAATACGAGCCGACAGAGAGAGTTGCCACCGGGTGATTTTATCTCGTTCTATTAACCTTTTGAGCGCCAATGTCGGCTATAGCCGACATACAACTCCGAGCCCTCCACGCCAATGTCGGCTATAGCCGACAAGAATTGTTATTATTATTTAACCTTATATTTGCTTAATAAAAGAGTATTTGTTTATCATATCTTATTTATTGAAGTCACAACGATATAACAATTTATTTTTAACTCAAACCTATCCATAAAAATAAATTGTATGGAAGATTTTTATACCAAAAAAGATGACAAAAAATACGTGCGAACGGCCATGCCTCCTGCGCCATTGTCGGCAAATGCCGACCGCTAGTGTTGTGCCAACTTTTTATATAATAAACAACCTGTATGGTAATGTTGAGAGTAAATATACAATTTTAGTATTATTTCATTGCACAAATAGCATATAATATTTCTGATACAATAAATAACATTATCGGTGCCCCCTGAGTGAAAAATTATTAAACTTTTTTACCACCCCTCCATACAATCGATACAATCTACTGTGCCGTGTGCCCATCCTTATTCTATTATCTTTTATGACTGTCCTCTACGCCACGGTCGGCATTAGACGACGCACTCTGACGTCATCTGCGTACGAGTTACACATCTAGTGCTGTCCGTTGTTCGTTTGTGATAAGTTTGTTGTCGTGCTCTAAGTGAATTACATAATCCACTTAAGTGACTTACCTCTTAGTTTTCTTTTCTGAATTTTTTTGCGTCTCCATTATTCTACTCGTCTCTCTTCTGTTTCAGTCAACTTGATCGAATGATTTTGTTGTAGTGTGTATAGAGAAGGGGTAAATTAAGCATTTATTTTTCAATAATGGAATGGGTGTTACTCATCCTTATTTATCAGAGTTATTAATTATGTAAGTCGTTTATTACACATTTTACTTTTGTCATTAAACATAATGAATACCTATTTGCCCTCTACGAAATGAATACAATGTGGGTACCTATCTACTTTGATGTACCCGCCTTTTGGCAAACAAATATTATGTTATGTCTTTCCCACGGTGTTAAAATATAATACATATTATAATACATTTAAAAATATCGTTTTTTTACGACAGCACGTGTTGTACAGTTTTATGATTTACTATTGCACTCGTATATTCCATGAAAAGTTGGGAACAAAGAAGTAACAAAAACAAAAGATTTATGATACAGTTTTGAGAATAACGGCTTTTACTAAAGAACTCCTTAGAATAGGACCATCGCGTTAAAACATATCATTGTAAATAAAATAAGTAATTTTATTCAATATAATAAATAATGCTAAAATAAAAGGTAGGTATTACTCGATAAATGTAAATTATAATCTAAACGCGCGCGTCCCATCTCTAATAAATAGCGTGCACATAATGAATTCACCGACTGACCACGCCAATGTCGGCTGGGGCCGACAACATCTATTGACTAGTGCTGGGGTAAAGTTACTATGATATTTTTATTTGATTACTTATCTTCAAGCGACTTTGATGTATTAGTATTTGCTAAAATTACGAGCTTTGGTAAAATTACTAAATTACTAGTGTGTGGTTTAAAAAAAACTTCAATAACAATATGTTTGTATACATTTACGCACTTTATTTAATCATTATTTAACCGGAAAAACACGTTTTCGACATGCTATTCCCATCCTTATATTTTTTTAGGTATTTATCTCTGATTTTTGGGGCTGGCGTGGAGGGCATGATTTGGGTTTTATTACTTGGCGCTCAAAAGGTTAATATGACCACAATTTCACCCAAAAAGTGGGACACATTTCTTAGACTCTTTGTAGGTATAGGTATCCTAGTCCGTCTAGTCTGGGCTGAGAGAAGTTTCAACTAGTATGGTTTTTGTAAATATTAATTCTTGGAAATGTATAGGTAAGTACATTCTGAAAAGAAAACTATAATTACCTTTATAGTACTAGTTGCCCGCAACTTCGTTGCGTGGAGTTCGGATATAACGCAAAAACATCTTTTATCCAAAAAATCTGAGCAGATGCCTATGAGCTAAGACATTACAACTATCTGTATACCGAATTTCAGCGAAATCCATTCAGTAGTTTCGGTTGTGTGTTGATAGAAGAGTCCAGTCACCTTTTCTTCTTATAATATTTAGATAACAAACTGCTTCTTGCGAGGAAACAAGAGTAAGATGCATACGTAGATAAACAAGGTATTTAGGGTAAAAAAATAAAGTCGATAATATCAAAATACGCTTTTTATTTAAAAATTTACAAATTACTAAATAAAAAATAAAAAAAGACGTGTGGCACTCGGGGACTGCCGCGGTGAAGCTATTGCATAGCATTTTGTATCAACTTATGCAATTATATTTGATATATTTGATATCTCTTCTCTCTCACCCCACCCGCCTCCTCTCTCTCACCCCTCCCGCCTCCTCTCTCTCACCCCTCCCGCCTCCTCTCTCTCTCACCCCTCCCGCCTCTTCTCTCCCCTCCCGCCTCTTCTCTCACCGCTCTCACCCCCTCTCTCACCCCCCTCTCTCACCCCTCTCTCACCCCCCTCTCTCACCCCCCTCTCTCACCCCTCTCTCACCCCCCTCTCTCACCCCCCTCTCTCACCCTCTCTCTCACCCCCCTCTCTCACCCCCCTCTCTCACCACCCTCTCTCACCACCCTCTCTCACACCCCTCTCTCACCCCCCTCTCTCACCCCCCTCTCTCACCCCCCTCTCTCACCACCCTCTCTCACCACCCTCTCTCACCACCCTCTCTCACACCCTTCTCTCACCCCCCTCTCTCACCCCTCTCTCACCCCTCTCTCACCCCCTCTCTCACCCCTCTCTCACCCCTCTCTCACCACCCTCTCTCACCCCCTCTCTCACCCCCAACGCACAATCGCACACAACGCCGTGTCGAAGACTGCCGAACTGAAACGACGTTAGACGATGCACGGCCTTCAAGCCACACCTCCTTCCCGTCGGATCGGGTAAGCGTGAGGTTTTTTCGTTACGGAATTTTTGGATTTGGTCCCCGCGCTCAAGGCCCGCGATAGAAGCTATGCAATAGCTTAATAAAAAATGACGACTGCACACCACTGTATGCTTTCCAACATTTACTGGAATCATCTGCAACCACCTCTGCCTCATTTTCTCATCTCGAAATAAAACAAGTAAAATCGTAATTCGAGCCCTAGAATACAAACTCCAAAGCGAATATTATAATTACAAACTCATAATTGAACTGTTGAAAGAACACACGTGACGAAAATGATTGTCACACTATCGGCAACGTTATTAATTTTATTAAATTTTCATTATAATCCATGTTTACCTGTGAAAAGAAATGTTGCAGCCAGAATAAGATTCATTTCCACAATCTTTGACACAGCACCTTTTCACCATTTTTAAACGCGAAGAACGAAAATCATGAAAAAAAGCACTAAACGCAAGCAATGAGCAAACCCCATCTTAATTTTCTTGCTGCCATAAACAAATTACTAAATCCTACCATTAAATTATAAATGTTTTCTTTTTTAATTTTTTCAAGTAACGAAAGAGGTCCCTTATAAAAGACAGAGCATGAATAAATATAATATTAGTTTAATTCTAGAATCCACCTGTTTCAGTCACCTTTTAATATTGTTTATTTGATTTACATGAAAGCTTTAAAATCTACTAAAGTGGAATATCCTATGCCCTGGCAATAGTTAGACAGGGATACACTGACCCGGTGGTTGCCATCTCTGTCGGCCCGCGGCACCCTTTCACTTAAAAATAAATCTTATTACACGCAACTTAAGATCGATTTTTTTTTGTAATATCTGGGTAAGTGCGCATTCCAGGTACTTACTAATTCCATGCCTTTCACTTTGAACTCTAGACCAAAAAACCAGAAATCAAAAATAGACAAAACATAGGTAGAAAAGTAAAATATTGACATTTCAAAGAGTATTATTTAAAGAGGCCGTCATCAACAGTAGCTCTTAAGAGGCCCATACACGGTAAGATTTATCTGTACGATCCGTCGCGTTAAACCGATCGAAACGACGAATCGATGGTGTATGTCAAGATCGTTAAAGGTACTGACAGACGTGCTCAAAAAAAGCACATTTGAACACGTCCTTAACAAGCTTCAAACAAGTAAATGATCGATCGTTACGACCAGTCGTTTCGAGTATGAGCGACATTTTTGATGCGATCAATCGTCACGATTTTCATCAGATCGATCGTATAGAGTCTATACGATCGATCTGATGAAAATCGTCTATACTATAGACGAATCGTACCGTATATGGGGCCCTTTACGCTGTGAAATGAGGTTGGCAATCGACATATTTATGATTATTTATGGGTAGAGTTTATAACCTTATTATTCTCTTGAAATCTACGTCTTGAAAGCTGTCAATATGTAAACAACTATTTTTAAGCTGATAAATTTGTTTGTAGGATTTAAATATTGTCTTCTTATGAAGCGATGTGTGTAGACTGTGGAGTGTCTTGTCTGTTGTGTACCTAGTGTTGTGTAAACTTAATCAATGATAACCAAATCGTGTCAATATTCAGTTGTTAAACCAGTGATACAATTGGTAATGTCAAAGTTTAGGTATGTGATTTAAATAAGAATCCTAACAATGGATTGGCCGTGGTTCTACTTACCTACCAGTGCTACCAAGGATAAAATGGTACGTACCTACCTAGAGGTAGTTTCATAAACCATCTAACATTTCTGCGTACACACGTGCAGTACGATAGTAGGTAATAAACATTTAGGGTTGTCGCAAATTTCTAAGATTAAAATATTTTTACTTTTGTATGGGAATTTTAAATACGATGTATTCTACCTTTGCACACGTAAAACAATTTACATGCTTTATCCAAACAAACCGGCTGAGTACTTATAGGGCCATACAGATATACCTTGTATAATATCAATCGGAATTAGGAATTTATCAATGCTCGTCGATAGTGTCCACTCTGTATCTCATATCTCATATACTCTTTGTAATATGACCGTTTGTTGATGTAAAAATATTTATTTTTAAATATTTATTTAAAATTGTTTTCGGAGTAGAAAATTATACCTACGAGTGAAAGGTCACTTCTTTACTTCTATTTGTGTTTCTTAAAGTATTTTTGCAATAACGCAATGCACATGAGGGCATATTTTATTTGAAAAAACAATAGCTGTAACACATGTAGTTCTGGCCAGAGCTGGCCATCGACTAAGTGAACACTGGACACCTGTCCGGTGCGAATCTCTCACGAAGCTTGTTTGAAGTGGCTTCTCTAGTACGTAGTACATATAACTCAATGGTATTATAGAAGTTTAGGAGACATAATGACAAGTATAGAATCAAAACTGGTACAAAGGAAGGTGGAAATAATGTTGAGTTTATGTAAAGATAGTTGTATCTGGGATTCTGAATCATCAAAGATGATAAAATAAGATGAGTGAATTAATTTCATGAAACTGAATCTGTATACAGAAATAAAGTGAAATCTCTAACTCGATTCAAAACGAAGTCATTTTGTATGAAAATCTCTCGAAATAATCTCATCAAATGCATGATTGGCGTGCAATAAGTGCTCCAAATTAAACTACTGAAGAATTACTTTCACAAAATGGCCGCTTCATTGATTTTCTCCTGTCTGTATGAGAGTAGAGATGCGACTTACCTGGAGGGCTGCGATTAGTGTCCGGGCGGAGCGAGGGCTCCGAACGCGCGCGGCGAGTCGCGTGGGGCGAAGCCCCTGTGCCACGCGAAGGGCAGACGCGGGTTCCGGCGACGCCGCCTAAAAAAACCGGTATACTTAGCATCACGGTAGCGGCGCGCGGACGACACGGCAGTCTCGCTCTCGTGGCGAGGCCGTCGCGACCGAGACGCGCCCACGCGAGGCCTGGAGCCTCCGGGCTCACGCGACCGAGCCTTGCGATAGGCCAACACGACTCCATCGACACCTCCATTCCCTTAGGACTCCTTTGTACACCAGCTCCCTCGATGCGAAGATTGCTGAACATCAAAATACAATTCCACCTTATTATTAATCACAAAACAATGTTACGAACCAGTAAAAAAACACCAAAACAATTCACTGAAGTCCAATCAATCAATGGTTATATCGTTGAGATGAATCGCAAGAATCCGCGACACGCCTTTCAGCTCAGCGAGCAGCGGCCATTTTGATTTGGCTTGGTTTATTTAAATTACGTCACGCACAGACGTCAATCAATTAACTTTCTATTACGTTCCATTCTACAAAAATACGAACCATTTTTAATTTTTTATATTGGGCATTAGAACATTAAATATCTCTTGAAAGCCTCTTGGCTCACAAGTGAATAACACAATCAAATTTGAACATATATTTATAAGGAAGGGGCTGCTAAAGGTTGTTCATACAATTTAATCATACACTATTAATAAAAGCCAAGGCAATATTTAATGTTCGTAGAACGAAACGTGAACTTTCCAATGTTTCCATTACGCAATTTTTATACTAATTAGTAGAAAAAATGCTATGATATTTGATAATAATTATTATATTATGGTGAGATGTAATCTTTCTGACCAAGACAGATATAAAATAATCAAGTACTTACGTATGACCAATTATGATAATCAATAATTAACCATAAAATGATAAATTATCATGTAATTGCGCCAAATGCATTTCTTGGTCAATACCGGTATGCAGTACCATCATAAAAACGTATATGAAAAAATAAGCGTTAGCAGTGCAGTAACAACGTCCGTCGAAGTAGGATGTGTCTGTTACTTGCACTTATTAATAATTAGGTTTACTTAATTAACTTAATATAATTATTATAATTATGTTACCAGTTAAAAATTAGCATAAATTTCTAATTTGTTTTTCAAAAAAATAAGTTTAAACATACCTTCATTCTGCCAAGTCGATAACTAAAAAATGTGTGCGAATTAAAAATGTTTATCAAAATCTGATTTTAACTTTATTTTGAGCAATTTTAGTGTCAAAATCGAGGTGATATCAAGGTAAGTTTGTTTTATTGTTACATGTTTACACTGTGCGATAAGATTAAAACCTTTTACCTTCGTTGGAGTCGTAAAGTCGTATCACAAAACTCATTCCTTGAAACAAATGATCAATAAAAAACAATGATTATTGCCTGCTGTTTTGTTTACATACTTCACCTTATCAAGTAGTTATCAGATAAATACACGTAAAAGTTACGCATACGTTTTCATTTAGGAAATATTTACGTTATTATACTTAATTGTTTATTGGGTCATGATGGGTCTGCCTACCTTGCCGTGGGTCGGTCTAGTTTTAGAAAAAAAAATGGTTTTGACCTTATTGAGATAGGGTCAAAAATTAAACGAAAAGGGTTGTAATATGTCTATGGGTCAAAATAATACTACCGATATAATGAGAGGCTTTTTGACACTACTTTAGTACCATCAAAATAATATATATAAATAGGTAAGTACTTTAGTTGCTTGTCATACATAACTTATATACTTTTTAAACTAACACGATTTTCACTCATTATACCAAATGAAACGGGTCTGTATCACGTTAGATAATTTAACGTATTTTAATCATCCCGTGACCACGAGCGGTGTAATCCGCTCGAAACGTTGGGTACGAATATTTTTTTGTCAAATACGTTAGATCATCTAACGCGATACAGACCCGTTTCATTTAGTATACTTGTCATACTTAAGTTTGTATAATTACTACTTAGGATTGGTTGTTCAAACGCTTGGTTATCTATACACTAATATTATAAAGAGGTAAAATTTGTAAGTTTGTTTGTTTGTATGTTCGAGGTATAATCTCAAGAGTTATCGGTCCGATTTGAATAATTCTTTTTGTAATAGATAGCCACATTCAAAGGGAAGGTTATATGCTATTTTTCATCCCGAAATTCCCACGGGAACGGGTAAAACTGCGGGGCGCTGATACTCGTAACATACGTTCGTTAAAAAGTTCACGGTTACGAATGCTGTTAAATGTCAGTTGAACACAACGCGTTTTCACTGAACTTGAATGGCAGTCTTTTAAAGTTATTCGAGTGGTCAGTAGAAAGCCACGATTTTTCATTTTACTACGTCTGTTGACGACATTTTGTTTTGAAAATTACATTTCAATGATATTGGTAACGAATTGACAAGTGCATGCTAGGCGTTATGAATAAAGAATCTGAATTTGAATGTGGCTATAATAATAATTATTATAGACTATTTTTGATACGAATTTCACTTTGTTGTAATAATTCTATGAATGAAGGGACTGCCCAGTCAATGAAATTGAACGATCAAATTTTTTAAAAGGGAACTGTCAAAGTAAAAGATTTCATACATTCTATCAATGACTTAATTACTGGGTGGCTTTTAAAAAATGAATTTTACTCTATTGGCTGAAAAGGTAAATGATAACGATAATTATTTGCTAACAAATATAGTGGATTCAATGAAGTACCTACTGTACAATTTTTTATGGAAAATTTACGATTTTTCTTTTTTTTATTATTCTGAAATAAAAAGATGCGTGAGACATGGTTCCTTGAAATATTTTCTTATCTCTTGTTATTTAAGACATTATTCTGACCGATCTAAAACACCACTATAGTTTAAATAGGTCAGTACAGAAATCTGAAATAACAAATAACAATATTTGTCATGGGCGTATATCATACTGTGTACCTATGATGTTAAACAATAACACCGTTAAATAATACATATAATTTGTTACACACTCTCATTTAAGTTAACTATTTAAGTGCACCATTTGTTATTCAATACGCTTACACGAAACGGCTTCTATTTACTACCAAGTTTCACCAACGAATTACGCAACGGTGTAAACGTATAGCAACACAGACTCTTTATGACAAAGGAGTTTTTATCAAGCATGAAATTTTTTTTCGAAATATTTAGTATTGGTCCCCTTGGTTTGGTAATGTCAGCCTATCTAGACAAAGTATGGTGTCTGCGTTTAGGTTGCGGTCTGGTCACATTCCATGCAATAAGTTCCTCCATCTGATGGGCATCAAAACATCACCTCTTTGTGAGGATTGCCACAGAGTGGAGGACGTAACACATATCTTGTTGGAATGTGGCCGGAACGCGGACCTGAGAGTGAGGATGTTTGGAGGTCCAGACAACCTCTATAATGGTCAAGTAAACTGCTGGTTGTCAGAGTGCCTCTCAGACAATGCTATTAAATTGTATAAATTCATGGCATTGTCTGGGTAGGCCATAGGCAAGTAACCATGAGGCTGACATGACCAACCAGGGTGGTCGAAGCCTTATCAAAAATTAGATTTAAAAAAAAAAAAAAAAAAATATTTAGTAGAATTTTTGTGGATTATTATTCCGATCTGTGGATATCCGGTCAGAATAAGGAGCTTATAATGATGGTTATATAATTAAAATCTGAATAATAACCGAATAATATAGTATAGGTATTAATAAATTGTATTATAATAGGAAACCACCTATGAAAATGTCAAGGTACATTCTATAAACATATGAATTATGAATGCTTATGAAGGACCTTAAAATCTAATGAACGGAACTAAAAAAAACTAATCGCCGCGCTATTTTCTACCGGAAATGTTTTCTTTTTTTAATGGATAATGGGAAAATGGCGGACTTTTTATGCGTTTATACCTTCCTCTTGAATCACTCTATCTATTAAAAAAGCGGCCAAGTGCGAGTCGGACTCGCCCATGAAGGGTTCCGTAGCAGCGAGTAACATAATAAAGAAGTTCTTGAAATAAATGTTTTTTTATTTACATTTGAGTTATTGAATGAATAATCAGTATTTTTTTGCGGTTTACGATTTATGTCGTAAAAAAAAAACTACTAACTAGACCTCGTTCAAACCAATTTTCGGTGTTAGATTACATTGTTATGTACATCATATATTTTTTTTAGTTTTATCATTCTCTTATTTTAGAAGTTACAGGGGGGGGGGGACACACATTTTACCACTTTGGAAGAGTCTCTCGCGCAAACTATTCAGTTTAGAAAAAAATGATATTAGAAACCTCAATACCATTTTTGAAGACCTATCCATAGATACCCCACACGAATGGGTTTGATGAAAAAAAAAATATTTTTTTCATTTCTAAGTATGGGAGACCCCCCTAAATTTTTTTTTTTCTATTTTAGTGTGAAAATATTAATGCGGTTCACAGAATACATCTACACACTAAGTTTCAACAACATAGCTCTTATAGTTTCGGAGAAAAAAGGCTGTGACATACGGACAGACAGACAGACAGACGGACGGACAGACAGACAGACAGACATGACGAATCTATAAGGGTTCCGTTTTTGCCATTTGGCTACGGAACCCTAAAAACCGCGTTAAATAAAATATGTCCGTTGCGTAGTTTTAAAGATACATAGGGAGAGACGGCGGAAAGCGACTTTGTTTTATACTATGTAGTGATAGTGATTCCCCATAAAAATTTAATTAAAAATGAGAATCACAGTTGTACACGTCAACACGAAGATTAATTATAAATAGTCTACCGTCTGCTCGTTAAGTGTAATATCATTCTGAATCATGACACGAGAACATGATCTAATCTCTATTATTTATTACTAGCGACCCGCCCTCGCTTCGCTTCGGGTAATCAAGATTTCATGTAGGAAAATCGGGATAAAACATTGCGTGTCTCCCGCAGGAATATACACAATCAAAATTTAAAGTGGGAAATTGGGGATAAAATATTACATGTCTCGCGCGAGTATATATGTATACACAATCAAGATTTCATGTGAGGAAGAATTCGGGATAATACCTACATAGCACGTCTTCGTCGTTCGTAGTTCGTAGGTAGGTATATCCCCGCGCGCTTTGACCGCACGAAACAGTAAGTAGCCATAAGAGACCCGCCATCGAGCATTACTATTTTGTAAGCAGCGCCCCGCGGTTTTACCCGCGTTGTGGCCGTTCCCGTGGGAATTTCGGGAATTTTACATAAAAACCTGCCTCTTGAATCACTCTACCTATTACAAAAAAACCGCATCAAAATCCGTTGCGTAATTTTAAAGATTTAAGCATACAGACAAACAGACAAACAGACACGAAACAGAGACGACTTTATTTTATACTATGTAGTGATATTTCTCATCATAACTCTGAAACTAACTGTCCGATTTTAATAATTTAAAGAGGTACACAAAGAAACATAATTAACCTTGATTGTAGAGCCATTTATTTTGATGTAGATTCATATCATCATATGAATATCATCAACTTAAAATTACACTCCTTTTTTAACTAATTAATTTTAACTTAAAACGGTTATTGTGTCTTAACTATAATAGTTAGACATATGCCCTCGCGAACTTATTTGTTCGCAATGATATGTACTTTGATTGTGTAGAACATTGTTTTTGTGTATCATCAATAGATTTAGTAGCGCACGCCAATAACCAATTTTTTAAGGCATGTTTTTCATACCTTGGGTTACATATACCCGCGTTGTGCCCGTTCCCGTGGGAATTTCGGGAATAAATATAGCCTATGTCACTCAGGGATAGTGTAGCTTTCGAATGGTGAAAGATTTTTTTAATTCGGTGCAGTAGTTTCAGAGCCTATTCGAAACAAACAAACAAACAAACAAACAAAAAATCAAACCTTTCCTCTTTATAATATTAGTATAGATTGCGTGTAGGGGCGCGTAGGGGCAGACCTAACTATATAGGTAACTACGTATCATAATTAAGATACGATAAGATACTCCTCTAGTGGTATGTGCACTCGCCTGCCAAGACTGAGGTCCCGGGATCAATTGCCGGGTCGAGCGAAAACATGTCGCCCACTTTTCAAACTTGGCTCGGGTTTGAGAACACCAACCCACATTTGGCAAGCGTGGTGATTCACTGATATCTTCAGTGAGATGAGAAGCCTTTGGCCAGCAGTGGGACATTAGAGACTTTACTTTACTTTTAACTTATAATGTAACTAGCTGACCCGGCGAACTTCGTACAGCCTTTAGTTAGTGTAGCACGCAATGATGCACTACTTTCCGAACAAACAATGCTCTTTCAATATAGTCTATGGCTGTGAATGACATTGACATTCGTAACGCGTGTTTCTTTAAATATGCAAAATTAAATGTATATTTTTGAATATTTCTGAGAGATTTTCTTAATATTTTTTTCCGTAAGAACCTTCTCCTAATAATAACAAATACAACAAAAAAAGAATTAGTGAAATCGGTCCAGCCATTCACGCGTGATGCCACGACCAACGAAAACGGGTTTCTTTTTTATATATATAGATAGATTATAATTAGATTAATTAGCAAGGGGATCCTGAATTACAAAAATACAAAACACATATTAAATATCACCCATAATAAAACAAAGTCCCCGGCCGCGTCTGTCTGTTCGCGATTAACTCAAATACTACTGCACGGATTTTGACGCGGTTTTTTTAATTAGATAGAGTGATTCAAGAGGAAGGTTTATGTGTATGAAAAAATCCTGAAATTCCCACGGGACCGGCACAACGCGGGTAAAACCGCGGGGCGCTGCTAGTCTATACTAATTACTAATACATGTAAAGAGCTAACATTTGTAAGTTTGTTTGTTTGTATGTTCTCAGGAATTATCAGTCCGATTTGAATAATTCTTTTTTAAATAGATAGCCACATTCAACGGGAAGGTTATAGGCTACTTTTCATCCCGAAATTCCCACAGGAACGGGCACGACGCGGGTAAAACCGCGGCGCGCGGTTAGTATTAAATAAGAATACTTTTATTTCTTGAACAGTCGGGTGTACACAAACTTTCTTTTACGCCGCTGTTCGTTTCGCGTGATTACGAAACTGCTCCAATAATTATTGGTTGGCTAAGTGCTTTATAATTTAATTACTATGTTTATTCTCTGGCACGCTATATTGAAACTTTGTACAAAAATGGCGGCTACGAAACTTGTCTGTGGTTTGCTAAGCAATGTAAAGTAAAACTATTTAGTCTTGCCCCAAAATGTGGACCAATGTCGTCAATTTTCCAGCTGAAGACGATTGCTGCTGAAGAGGGAAAAGGTTTAGAGATTTTATTTCATTCTTTAAACCTTTTCAGGAGTAGTCGTCTTCGGCTGGAAAATTGAAGACCTTGGTCCACATTTTAGTTTTTGACCCATGCGTGCACATACAGACAGACAAAAAAATTCTGATTGCATTTTTGGCATCAGTATCGATCTCCATTCATCCTCCAATATTAGTTTTGAATATAATATTTAACTAGCAGCGCCCCGCAGTTTTACCCACGTTGTGTCCATTCCTGTGGGAATTTCGGGATGAAAAATAGCGTATGTTACTCGTGGATAATGTAGCTTTCGAATGGTGAAAGAATTTTTAAAAACGGTCCAGTAGTTTTTGAGCCTATTCATTACAACCAAACAAACAAAGTTTTCCTCTTTATAATATTAGTGTAGATGTACAGAATTGACCTCTCTACAGTTTTATTATAAGTATACTAGCAGCGCCCCGCGGCTTTGCCCGCGTTGAGCCCGTTCCCGTAGGAATTTTCGAAAATCCTTTCTTAGTGTGCACTTATGGACCAAGAGCCCGCGAACCCCAGACCTTCGTTATTTTATAAAAGCTGAAAGTTTGTCAGCGCATGCTCCCACACACAGGTAAGAACGATGGACTATTATGAAGTTTGGGTTATCGTGGCTTTGGCAGGTATACGGTACTAAATGTCAATGGTCGAAAACACCAAGTTGGCCATCGATTTCGATATCACCGTCAAAGGGTGACTTGTACAACTCCTCAAGAGCTTTCAAATGACATAGGTCATGTCACTGTTGAGCATTAGGATCAGCGTCCATGGCATAGGCCAACTCCAATCTTCGGTGGTCGAAAACACCAAGTTGGCCGTCGATTTCGATGTCACCGTCAAAGGGTGACTTGTACAACTTGTCAAGAGCTTTCAAATGACATAGGTCATGTCACTTAGGATCAGCGTCCATAGCATAGGTCAACTCCAATCTTCAATGGTCGAAAACACCAAGTTGGCCGTCGATTTCTATATCACCGTCAAAGGGTGACTTGTACAACTTGTCAAGAGCTTTCAAATGGTATAGGTCATGTCACTGTTGAGCATTAGGATCAGCGTCCATAGCATAGGTCAACTCCAATCTTCAATGGTCGAAAACACCAAGTTGGCCGTCGATTTCGATATCACCGTCAAAGGGTGACTTGTACAACTCTTCAAGAGCTTTCAAATGACATATGTCATGTCACAAATCACACTTAATTATTTGATGAATTTAGATCGGTATTTTACACACCTTTAGTACCGTTTATCTGCCAAAGCCACGATAACCCAAACTTCATAATAGTCCATCGTTCTTACCTGTGTGTGGGAGCATGCGCTGACAAACTTTCAGCTTTTATAAAATGACGAAAGTCTGGGGTTCACGGGCTCTAGGTCTATTACGTCACTTGAACCTTCCTGGCAAATTTTATGTTTTTAGGTGTAGCGGTTGAGGCTGTGCGTTGATTATCAGTCAGTCAGTCAGGGCTTTGAATTTTATATATAAGTATATAGATCATTGAGTTATATGTACATTATGTACTACGTACTAGTACATATAACTCAATGATATAGATCATGTTTTTCCGTGACATTCATAGTTCTAGCTGGCTGTTTTTATAATAAACAAAATATTTACATAGCTGCTTAATAAACAAACAATGTCAACGAACTTTATAACTGTTACTTAAATCATTTATTTTAATTAATTGAATATCATTAAGATTACTTAGTATTGGGGTCATTTTTTTTATACAAAAACAAACTCTGTTTGTCAGCAAAGAGTTTTTATTATCTATGGTCTCATAATTAATCTGAGTAATAAATAAATTGGCGTGAAAGAAGTTTGAACCCACCTGCAGGTCAAATAGTCGGACTAATATTATAAACTAGCAGCGCCCCGTGGTTTTACCCGCGTTGTGCCCGTTCCCGTGGGAATTTCGGGAAGATTTATACCTATAAACCTTCCTCTTGAATCGCTCTATCTATTTAAAAAAACCGCATCAAAATCCGTTGGGTAGTTTTAAAGATCTAAGCATACATAGAGACAGACAGCGGAAAGCGACTTTATTTTATACTAAGTAGTGATTAATTTGCAATATTTATAAGATTCTAATCAAGAATTAACGACGGCGTTGTCAAAAATAACAAATTAATTGTCCTCTTAATTAACATGTAAATAGCTCAACAAAATAAATATTGAAACATAGTATAAAACAAAGTCGCTTTCCGCTGTCTGTCCCTATGTATGCTCAGATCTTTAAAACTACGCAACGGATTTTGATGCAGTTTTTTAAATAGATAGAGTGATTCAAGAGGAAGGTTTATAAGTATAAAAATTTCCACGGGAACGGGCTCAACATAGGTAAAACCATGGGGCGCTGCTAGTATCAACATAAACTTTTTTCACACACGCTGGCTGTATACGCGACCGACCTTACCGACCGGTTTTAAAAAAAATATTGACATATTTATGACACCACAGACAACACATGTGATCGGAGCGTGATATTGAATATTAAATTTTTTGGCTGTCGTTATGTCGAGAGCGAAAAGTTTCCTAACATATGTTAAACTAGTCGCGCCCCGCGGTATTACCCGCGTTGTACCCGTTCCCGCGGGAATTTGGGGATAAAATGTATCCCATGTGTTATTCTGATGTATAACCTATATTACTGTAAAGTTTCATCCAAATCAAACCAAATCCAAACAATCAAACATCCATACATACATCCGTCTTCACAAACTTTCGCATTTATAATATTTGTACTTATAGATATATAAATAAAGTGACGTATCTATATAACAAAACAAAATGAATGACTGTTGCTTGTGTAGACAAGAGAATAATCGCCTGAGATACCGTTGATAAACATACCTAAACAATCCTATCCTATCCTACTAATATTATAAATGCGAAAGTTTGTGAGGATGGATGTATGGATGTATGTTTGTTGCTCTTTCACGATAAAACTACCGAACGGATTGGGATGAAACTTTACAGTAATATAGGTTATACATCAGAATAACACATAGAATACATTTTATCCAAAAATTCCCGCGGGAACGGGTACAGCGTGGGTACCACCGCGGGGCGCGGCTGGTATAGTTATAAAGTATTCGTGTATGTATATGTAGTAGTATCAGCTAGTTAGATTCCTTAATACAAGCTTAGAGCTTACTTTGGGTCTAATTAACCGCAGGTTTCCTCACGCCGTTTCATCATAACGACACATGGTAATCTAATATATAATAATATCTCCTATACTCCAATTAATTAGTTATTTACGCATTATTAAGTATTATTCAATATATCTTGATGTCACATACACGCGGCGTGATAGTGTCACAGCGCTAGAGCGTGGTTCCTGCTAGGCATAGAGAAGTATAACTTTTTTTACTTTAAAAAGGTTAGAGGTATCATTTTGACGAATGAAATTCCACGAATATTATAAATGCGAAAGTTTGTTATTATGCTAGCAGCGCCCCGCGGTTTTACCCGCGATGTGCCCGTTCCCGTGTGAATTTCGGAAATATTTGTGCTTATAAACCTTCCTCTTGAATCGCTCTATCTATTAAAAAAACGCATCAAAATCCGTTGCGTAGTTTTAAAGATCTAAGTATACATAGGGACAGACAGCGGAAAGTGACTTTGTTTTATACTAGGTAAGTAGCCTATGTAAATATGTATGTATGTTTGTTACTCTTTCACGCAAAAACTACTCAACGGATTTGGATGAAACTTTACAGTAATATAGGTTATACATCAGAATAACTTATGGGATACATTTATCCCTCAATTCCCGCAGGAACGGGTACAACGCTGACGAAACCGACGGGCGCGAACGTATGAATTGATGTATTTTTACACGCAAAAATTACCGAACAGATTTGGATGAAACTTTACAGTAATATAGATTATGCATCAGAATAACACATGGGATACATTTTATCCCGAAATTCCCGCGGGAACGGGAAAAACACAGCTTATTATACCTATAAGTAGTGTAATAAATATCCAACTTATTGTTTATTTTTGTTCTGTGCAATCAAATAGTTTCGCATAAACTATAAATAATGGTTGTTTTTATAAATAAATGTAATGTACTTCTTATCTTAATGGAGATGGAGATAGCTCTCTTCGACCTTTCTTTAATGAGATAAATAATAATGTTATATCGTAATTACAAATGCAGTGTTCTATATATACTCTACTAGCTGTGCCCCGCAGTTTCACCCACAGCGCACCCGTTCCCGTAGGAAATACGGGATAAATAGTATCCTATATCCGTCTCCTGGTTCTAAGCTACCTCCCCACCAGTTTTCAGCCAAATCGGTTCAGCCGTTTTCGAGTTATAAATAGTGTAACTAACACGACTTTCTTTTATACTTATACTAGCAGCGCCCCGCGGTTTTACCCGCGTTGTGCCCGTTCCCGTGGGAATTTCGGGATTTTTTTTACATAAAAACCTTCCTCTTGAATCACTCTACCTATTACAAAAAGCGCATCAAAATCCGTTGCGTAATTTTAAAGATTTAAGCATACAGACAAACAGACAAACAGACACGAAACAGAGACGACTTTATTTTATACTATGTAGTGATATAGATTTTTTCTTACTTGTCTCAAAATGTGAACCAATGTCGTCAATTTTCCAGCCGAAGACGACTACTGAAGAGGAAAAAGGTTTAGAGATAGGGTGAGAATGAAATAAAATCACTAAACCTTTTTAATCTTCAGAAGTAGTCGCTTTCCCACGGGGAATTTTGGGATGAGAAAATTGCTTAATAACCTTAATAACCAGTTAATTGTGGCCATGTATTACAAAAAGAATTATTCAAATCGGATTGTTATTTTCTGAGATTAGCGCGTTCAAACAAACAAACTCTTTAGCTTCATTCTCACTACATAGTATATAACAAAGTCTCTTTCCGCTGTCTGTCCCTATGTATGCTTAGATCTTTAAAACTACGCAACGGATTTTGACGCAGTTTTTTTTAAATAGATAGAGTGATTCAATAGGAATGTTTATATGTATAAAAATTCCCGAAATTCCCACGGGAACGGGTACAACGCGGGTAAAACTGCGGGGCACTGCTAGTGTTAGTATAGATGGCGCCTGCTTGCGGTGATTCGTCCTTGGTATATTAATTATATTATTGTTCCAGTAATCAATATATGTAAGGAAGGGTGTCGGTAGCCTGCGGTCTGTGTGTATGTCTGTCTAAGGTTACTGTCGCTACTGAACAGCCTCCGTGGTCTTGTGGTTTGAATGCCCGGCTCACGATCCGGGGGTTCCGGGCTCGATTCCCGGTGGGGACAACAATATCTCACAAAAATCTCTTTGTGGGACTGTCCTCAGTTTGGTAAGGGCATTGCAGGCTGAATCACCTGATTGCTCGAAAAGTAAGATGATTCCGTGCTTCGGAGGGCACGTTAAGCCGTCGGTCCCGGTTACTCTCTACCGATAGTAGTCGTTACATGAGCCGTGTCAGAGGCCTTTGGCGGCTCAATAACTCGGCTCAATAACGGCTCAAAAAAACATTGTTTTGGGTTCAATTACGTTCTTAAAGCCCATAGACGTTATACTTATATTACGTTCATAAAGCTCTTACTTATATATTTTTCCTTATATATCTTTTATGTACAGACAGCGACCATTTACAATTTTATTATGTGTATATTGATGTATTGATTTATAAACAACCCAATTCACACCAATCGCCTTATTTCTCGAAAATTAGCTCGCTATAAACACGTTATCAGTAACCTACAAACCATTTCCTACCGTATTGTAAAGGGCTTATTGTTTTAATTGCATTGACCGAGCCCCGTATTGATAAAACATACTCACGTGGGTGAGACACGTGACTTTCATCTCTTTCTACTAGAAATTACTGCACTACCAACGAATGTCATGTATTGTACTAAAATAATCTATAATCTATTTTTTTCGGATTGGCACAAAATGTCGTCAATTTTCCAGCCCAAGACGATTGCTTCTGAATTTTTGGATTGGCACAAAGTGTGGACCAATGTCGTAAATTTTACAGCCGAAGACGATTGCTTCTGAAGAGGAAAAAGGTTTAGAGATAGGGTAAGAATGAAATAAAATCACTAAACCTTTTTCCTCTTCAGAAGCAATCGTCTTCGGCTGGAAAATTGACGATATTGGTACACATTTTGTGCCAATCCAAAAAAAATCGTGTAAGTATAAATAATTACACGCAGGTAGCTCCACGAATCACTGATACATCACTACATAGTATAAAACAAAGTCGCGTCTGTTTGTCTTCTGTTTGTCTGTTTGTCTGTATGCTTAAATATTTAAAGTTACGCAACGGATTTTGATGCGGTTTTTTGTAATAGGTAGAGTGATTCAAGAGGAAGGTTTTTATTAGAGATGAAACGGATAGTGGTTTGGCCGGATACCGGATACCGGATATTCGGCAAGCTACGAGGCCGGAGCGCCGGATATCCGGCCACCGAATATTCGGCCCTTTCTGACAGTAACAGATCTACGCCGTGTTCAACACCTGCTAAACGAGCTAAAGAAGATGAAACTGGATCCAACTTCACACGTGAAGCTCATGACACTTTTTGGGATTGTTTCAATGAAGTAGCAAAGGATAATAGAAGTGATTGTCGCGATCAAGAAAAACAAAATCCAATTGCTAACGAGATTGATTTTTTCTTAAAGACAGCTCGTATCCATCGCAATCACGACCCATATATTTGGTGGTCAGTTAATGTGAACCAGTACCCGCAGTTGTCAAGGTTTGCCAGAATTTATCTTTCAGCACCTGGCAGCAGCGTTTATAGCGAAAGGCTGTTTTCAGAAGCGGGTCTGGTATACGAAGCCAAGCGGAGTCGCCTGTTACCAACAAATGCGGAAAATTTGGTATTCAAATTCATTCACCACAATTTGCCACTTGTTAATTTTGAGTACTAAACGAATTAATTAATATTTAACCAATTACTTTGCAATTATAAAAATAAAACTTGTTCTTATCCTATATGTCGTATCATTTGCTTTGTGTAAACTACGTAATGTATTTTTATTTTAATATCCGAAATTCGGCCGGATACTGTATTACTATCCGGTATCCGGCCGGATAGTGAAAACAAGGCCGGATAGGCCGGATACCGGATAGTTACCGGATATCCGTTTCATCTCTAGTTTTTATGTAAAAAAATTCTCGAAATTCCCACGGGAACGGGCACAACGCGGGTAAAACCGCGGGGCGCTGCTAGTAGTCAATAATATTATGTTGTATCTAAGGTTACGATAAGGTCATCTGTCTGTCTGTCTACACGTGATGACTTCGTAGATGAATTAGTAAACATGGGCAAATCCGGGTGGGGAAGCTATCTATCTGTTAATAGTTACGTTGATTTGTAACTGTCTGTCCGCGATAAACTCAAATACTACTGCACGGATTTTGACGCGGTTTTTTTAAATAGATAGCGTGATTGAAATGGAAGGTTTATATATATAAAAAATTGCGAAATTCCCTCTGAAACGGGCACTACGCGGGTAAAACCGCGGGGCGTTGCTTGTATTTATAATATGTAGTGTTGTTTATAATATGTATACTCTATTTCTTTTGGATTGGCACAAAATGTGGACCAATGTCGTCAATTTTCCAGCCGAAGACGATTGCTCCTGAAGAGGAAAAAGGTTGAGTTATTTTATTTCATTCTTATCCTATCTCTAAACCTTTTTCCTCTTCAGAAGCAATCGTCTTCGGCTGGAAAATTGACGACATTAACCACATTTTGTGCCAATCCAAAAGAAATAGAGTTAGTGATATTAGAGAGCACAGACTATGTGTAATGGATAAGATACCCATAGATAACGAATATTTTGACGTTTATCTGCTATTTCCGACCTTAATCTGATAGCCGTTGCCATAACAACCTTGAGATAAAAATACCTTTTGACAACGTGATAAGATAATATTTGATAAGATTCCTCAATTATCGCATTATTATTTCATTTGTTATCAGACACTTAAAGACTGCGGTGACGTATTAACAATCGTAAATACCAGCCAAGTGTTAGTCGGACTCGCGCACGGAGGGATCCGTACTTTAAAAAACGGCTGAAAAATCACGTTTGTTATATGGGAGCCCCCCTTGGATATTTGTTTTATTGTATTTGTTGTTATAGCGGCAATAGAAACACATCATCTGTGAAAATGTCAACTGTCTAGCTATCACCGTTCTTGAGATAAAGCCTGGTGACGGACGGACAGACGGACGCACAGTGAAGTTTCAGTAATACGGTCCCGTTTTGCCCTTTGGGTACGGAACCCTTAAAAGTAAGTTGTCAAATTTCTTTGACAGTTTATTAACAACACAACTATCTTCTATCTTTTTTTACTTGTCCCAAAATGTGGACCAATGTCGTCAATTTTCCAGCCGAAGACGACTTCCCCCGGGAACAGGTACAACGCGAGTATCACCGCGGGGCGTGGGTAGTGAAATATAAAAGTTCAATCTTCAATCACTTTTATGTAATACTAGCAGCGCCCCGCGGCTTTGCCCGCGTTGTGCCCGTTCCCGTGGGAATTTCGGGATAAAATGTAGCCTATAGCCTTCCTCGATAAATAGACTATCTAACAGTGAAAGAATTATTCAAATCGGTTCAGTAGTTTCTGAGATTAGCGCGTTTAAACAAACAAACAAACAAACAAAACAAACTCTTCAGCTTTATAATATTAGTATAGATTTAGACTGAATGAATGAATGAACCATAATAATTAGGTATATCACAGATCTATACTTAATATTATAAACCTGCAGAGTTTGTTTGTTTGAACGCGCTAATCTCAGGAACTGCTGGTCCGATTTGAAATATTTTTTTTGTAATGGATAGCCGCATTCAACAGGAAGGTCATAGGCTACTTTTTATCCTTAAATTCCCATGGGAACGGGTACAACGCGGGTAAAACCGCGGGGCGCTGCTAGTTGATAATATTTCACATAACATCGCATAGCGCCACTAGTTTTTAAGATAAGCGATGTCAATGAACTGATATTGTTAAATCTCTTTCAAAGTCAAGGGCAGATAACGCTCTTTACAACAAACAACTATTTTGACACTATATGTTATCTACTTGTTTATAGTTATTGAAACTTTCGACCACTAGTTGAAAAATAGCAAATTGTTCGGCCTTTGATATGAATGCCTCGTTATAATATTACTAGCAGCGCCCCGCGGCTTTGCCCGCGTTGAGACCGTTCCCGTAGGAATGTTCGAAAATCCTTTCTTTGCACTTACGTCACTTGAAGAACCTTCCTGCCAAATTTCATGTTTCTAGGTGTAGCGGTTGAGGCTGTGCGTTGATTAGGTATCAGTCAGTCAGTCAGTCAGGACTTTGAACTTTATATATATAGAAGATAGATTCCATAATACAAGTTAGAGCTAAGTTTGGATCTAATTAACCGTGAGTGAATTTGTACGGGTGTATTATATCTATCGATACTATCTATACTAATATTATAAAGCTGAAGAGTTTGTTTTGTTTGTTTGTTTGTTTGTTTGTTTGTTTGTTTGTTTGTTTGTTTAAACGCGCTAATCTCAGAAACTACTGAACCGATTTGAATAATTCTTTCACTGTTAGATAGTCTATTTATCGAGGAAGGCTATAGGCTACATTTTATCCCGAAATTCCCACGGGAACGGGCACAACGCGGGTAAAACCGCGGGGCGCTGCTAGTAATATTATAAAGCTGCAGAGTTTGTTTGTTTGAACGCGCTAATCTCAGGAACTACCAATCCGATTTGAAAAATTCTTTTTGTAATAGATAGCTACATTCAACGGGAAGGTCATAGGCAATTTTTTATCCCGAAATTCCCACGGGAACGGGCACAACACGGCGAAAACCGCGAGGCGCTGTGTTATTTAGATAACCTGCCTAAACTAATATGGAAAGTAAATCACACGCCACGGGTCACCCACGTGGGTGACAGACAGGCGTATCTTATCGCATGTTAATATGGAAAAATATACTTTTATCTTTACGTGCGGAATTATTAAACCAACGACCTAATAACGTGGATATTTATATATATTTTACACGCTCAGAGTCGTGAGGAGAGCGTGGTGGTAACATGGCGCGGGTTTATATCTGTAGAAGTACGAGTGAAGAGTTCGATTTTTGTTGTTTGTTTGAATCGCACTAATCTCAGAAACTAGTAATCCGATTTGAATAATTCTTTTTGTAATAGATAGCCACATTCAATGGGAAGGTTATAAGGTGATTTTCATCCCGAAATTCTTACGGGAACGGCTTCAACGCGGGTAAAACTGCAGGACGAATTTCGAAATTTTTTATACATAATAAACCTTTCTCTTGAATCACACTATCTTTTTAAAAAACCGCATCAAAATCCGTTGTGTAGTTGTAAAGATCTAAGCATACATAGGGACAGACAGACAGACAGAGCAAAGCGACTTTGTTTTAAACTATGTAGTGATGATTAAAATAATTAATAATCGTCAGCTTAAAATTAATTTTACGTTAGTTAGCAATTATATTATAAGTTTATTAAGCAAAATAGTCTAATTATAGTGAAGTTGATAACCTGTGCGGTTCGTGGGCGTTACGCTGGCGTTTATCTATACTAATATTATAAAGCTGAAGAGTTTGTTTTGTTTGTTTGTTTGTTTAAACGCGCTAATCTCAGAAACTACTGAACCGATTTGAAAAATTCTTTTTGTAATAGATAGCCACATTCAACGGGAAGGTTATAGGCTATTTTTCATCCCGAAATTCCTACGGGAACGGGTACAACGCGGGTAAAACCGCGGGGCGCTGCTAGTATGCGATAAAAACCACACCATGTATGCATGTCTGTGTTTACTAGAGACAAGTGCAGATAATGTTATTGCAAACTAGCAGCGCCCCGCGGTTTTACCCGCGTTGTGTCCATTCCTGTGGGAATTTCGGGATGAAAAATAGCGTATGTTACTCGTGGATAATGTAGCTTTCGAATGGTGAAAGAATTTTTAAAAACGGTCCAGTAGTTTTTGAGCTTATTCATTACAAACAAACAAAGTTTTCCTCTTTATAATATTAGTGTAGATTATTGTAAATACTAACCTTGCTTTATGGTTTTACTCACGTTGCGCCTTTTCTTGTGGGAATTTAGGGATAGAAATATCCTATAGGGTTTGTGCTGAATTTAACTACTTATTGCAAAAGTTTTATTCGAATCAGACTCGTAGTATAGGAGATTAGCGCTTTCAATAAACAAACTTTGCATCTATATTGTATCAGTAGGTAATAGCGGCGCCCCGGGTATTCGTCCTCTTTGTGCTCGTTCTTATGGGAATTTCGGGATGAAAAATAGCCTATAACCTTCCCGTTGAATGTGGCTATCTATTACAAAAATAATTATTCAAATCTAACGGATAAATTCGAGATTACGTCGAACATACAAACTTACAAATTTTACCTCTTTATAATATTAGTATAATATGCAAATATAACAGGAAAATAGTTTAATAATAGATATATTTATCTAAAGCTTAAAGTCTAATCTAAAGTCTATAGAAATATCACGATACGTGTTAAGCAACGTGCTGTTACGTACTTGGATGGGTGGCCGATAGTGGCATTTGTTTCAGGAAAGCACGCTCGCTAAGTTGTCTATTTATGAACCGACTAGCAGCGCCCCGCGGTTTTACCCGCGTTGTGTCCATTCCTGTGGGAATTTCGGGATGAAAAATAGCCTATGTTACTCGTGGATAATGTAGCTTTCGAATGGTGAAAGAATTTTTAAAAACGGTCCAGTAGTTTTTGAGCCTATTCATTACAAACAAACAATGTTTTGCTCTTTATAATATTAAGTGTCGATTTCTAATTTTCAGTAAGTTAGTGCGAGTAGGTCAGTGGTCAACCCCGGTGTCGGGAGTTGTTAGACCGCCTAAAGGACGACATGGTCTGACGAGTGAAACAACCGGGACCGACTGCTTAACGTGCCCTCCGAAGCACGGATTTAATTTAATTTGATTTGAGCAACAAAACAAAGGCTTCAGGCATCATTATTTTATAAGCTCAATTTTAAATACAAAATGGTTTCCCTAATGTTACCATAAAGGAAATTTTCCCATTTCTCTCTGGTTTATAAAACTATTAATATATACAAGTCCACGTGTCGTATCACGCGGTGTCTAAATGCGATGGGCTGACGACTGCGTGCTCACTACGGGGGCCATCTTGTGGGGACATAGTGGGATATTTGCATTAAGATTCAAATTCAAAATATAATAATATACACCCGGACATATTCAGAAGGTTAGTTAGACCCAAAGTAAGCTCTAAGCTTGTATTATGGAATGTAAATCACTGATACTACTACATATAGATACACAAATACTTTCTAAAAATACTATCTATCCCGCGCGGTGGTTCCACCCGCGACCCAATAGATGTCGCTAGTGTGAATATAAACCATCCAGACGCATACAAAAAAAAATACGCACGCGACGGGCGCACGCGATGGTTCACTTTTGTATGAATGACTCTAAGGGCCGAAACTGCGTTAAGCGCGCGCCTGCGACAGATGCATGCGACGGACGCACGCGACTTTTCACTTTTGTATGAAACCGCGCGGGCACCCGCTTAACGCAGTATCGGCCTTAAGAGGAATCACTAGAGCCGTTTTTCCATACAAACGCTGTCCCCTGTTTCCTCCCTGGATAATGCCGGTAGAGTTATACTTTTTTTCCTGAATATCTATGGCCACTATTATGATGTCCCTATGTTTTCCTTTTTTTTATAAATAAATTATTATAAGAGATATGAACGTTCAAAAACCTAAAAAAATGGCCAGATTTTCCGCTGTGTTCAAACATCCAGAAAAAAAAATTGGCTACATTATATAAAAAAAAAAAAACATAGAAACACAGCTCAAGCCTTTCTTTAATTTTGAATGAAAACTATTTAAAAATCGGTTAAGTTTTGGAGAAGAAATCAGGGGACAACGAATCGTTGATTTTCTGTTCTTTACATAGGTATTTTCAGTCCAATCTGCAGTTGTCTCTATCGCGCTCTGCGGGGGGAGGCTTGAAGTTCGGGAGACGCGGACTAATACGTATACACTTGTGACGTGCATGTAGTCGATCATTTTATCGATAACCTAGTGTTGTTTATCGATATCGATATTTTTAGTTGAATATTTTGCGAGAAGTGTATTTAGCTGATTGTCAGGTTCGATTGTTGAAAGGTAATAAACTAATAAACAAAAGTAATAACAATTTTCTCGACAGTTTCTTTATTAAAATGTTAAAATCACACTAATATTCATAATTTTGTAGATAAATTATTACGTCACTATTCCGTGGCCAATCCTTTTCTCTCTCTTACTGCTAAATGTCGTGGTATACGACCGTCGATTATTTCTGGTAATAGGCACTCGAAGTAAAAGGTTTCTAATATATGTTCCATTTTCTGCCAAAATACATCGTCTCTCTTAATTTTTTCGTAAAGTAAGCCTTTAGGGCTCCACAAAATAAAATAACAGAAATTTCGACCGGTTATGTGTAGTTGCCCCTGCACTTGAAAGTAGTAACTAAATAAAGTGCAGGTAGGTAATATAATAATAACACGAACAAATGTTCCGCAAACGCCGAAATCAACTTGCCGACTGCATCTGCAAGCAATCTGGGAGCGTGGACGGTGGGGCGGGGCGGCGCGGCGGCGCAGCGCGGTATGCCACGCAAACATTGACAGTCACATTTACACATTGATAGCTGCTTGGTCGGGCACCGCGCGACAGCAATAGATTTTACAAATACCTATTTTTCATTTCTCTAGCCCTTGGTGTATCCTCTTAAGTTACTTACGATTCGTTAAGAGTAATCTTAGGTATTAATATTAGGTAAATTGACAATTTAATTACTTGTTATTCAGTAGTCACCGTCAATCGCAAACTTTAAACAGTTAAACCCTGATTAAGTCTGCTAACCTCTTTAAAAAAAGTGTATTATAGATTAGGGTTGACAGTTCGACGTTACTCCCCAAACTTGCGGTAAGGTTTACTAATAAAAATCTGCTCCCAAAGTTCTTTGTCAAGAAACAACACATTCCCCGAAGTTTCAAAACCACACACATCAAAAATAGGCACCCAAACAAATATAATTACCTCGCACCTAATCTAACCTCACCATGACCCAAATACAATAACAATAAACAAAATCGATCCCGGATTCTCCCGCGCCGCAGTCACCCTACACTCGGCCCGTCCGACGCGCGTGCCCGGCGCCTGCGCATCTATAAAAGCCCCGCGCCGCGGTGGAATCCGTTTAGTTCGACCCGCGCGCTCGTTGCGTTCACACGTATTTTAAATTTACAGAATGGCGGCGATCGACATGTTGGCATCGGAAATGTTTTACGGATGCAGTCCTCCCGCCGGCTTCCTGACAGACTACAGCGCGCCCGTCCGGAGACCTGTCAAGTTGACAGCTCGAGGGTTCTCCGCGCCTGCGCTGTCGGCTCTGAAGCCGGTTCAGCTGACGTTGAAGGCGGCTCCGAGATCCTGCATCAGGAGCATCAGTATACCTGCAGAAAAGAGCAGCAAGAAAGTGGTCTTCGCTGATGATAGAGGCCTGGCGCTGGAACAGGTCAAGTTTATGACAGAACCCTCCCATGTTCCACCTTACTGGGCACTGAAGATCGTAGCCAGTCCGACGTTGGAACGAAAACCTCCGCCCAAAGTAGTTGACCACTGGGAAATGAGCTTCAGCCAGCCAGCATCAGACTACTTGGAGTTCCGGAGACGCGTCACCGAGGACTGTGTCTCATTAGAAAATGTGATCATAAAACAAAACGAATGTGCTATAGACGGTACGGTCAAAGTGAAAAACTTGGATTTTTCTAAAGAGGTGTTAATCAGAGCTTCGGCGGACGGCTGGGCGACCACTGAAGATACTTTCTGTGCGTTCATAGAAGCAGGTCCTTTGAACTCGAACAGACAATCAATTTACGATACCTTTGGCTTCAGAATACAGCTGCCTATCCACTCGAGACGGCTTGACTTCTGTGTATGCTTCAAGTGCAAAGGGGTTGAATATTGGGACAATAACAATGGGAAAAACTATACTATCGAAAAGTCTTCTGTGAAGAATGTTCCAGGGATTGCCTGCGCGAGGATCAAGTTCGGAAACTCCTGGACAAACAAAGAGAAGAATGGGAACACTCCATATTGGTGATGCGTTACCGTGACTGGTGCATGAGTTCTGTTTCAAAGCAGAGATATGAGAAATCCTGTGCTATAATATTGTTCCTTCCGGCGCTGCCAGCTGTCAGTCGCTGTCGCCATGTTGGATATTCGATGTTTAAAAGGTGAGAAGAGACAAAATGATGTTTTTTTTAAAGATTATTAATTGTAGATGATTATTTTTTTATTAATTTTATTGTTGTTAAGTTATGTTGTAATGAGCTTTAATTATGAAATAATTGAGGATTATTTTTAATTTAAATGAAAGAGTTTTTATTTTTAAAAGTACTTTTTATTGAATCTATTTTTTTAGTAGGTATGTAACTACTTAGGGTCTTGTATTTTATTTGTTATATTTATCGAAATCATTATATTTTATTTCTAATCATCACAATAGCAGTTGTATAGCTATCCTTAATCATGTCAGTTTAAGAAACACCACACTCAGAAGATAGATTTATATTTTTGACTAGCAGCGCCCCGCGGTTTTACCCGCGTTGTGCCCGTTCCCGTGGAAATTTCGGGAATTTTTGTACATATAAACCTTCCTCTTGAATCACTCTATCTATTTAAAAAAGCCGCGTCAAAATCCGTTGCGTAGTTTTAAAGATCTAAGCATATATAGGAGCAGACAGCGGAAAGCAACTTTGTTTTATACTATGTAGTGGTAGTGAAGTCGGTATACAAAAATATCAAAATATGTTTCCAACATCAAGATATTAATTAAAATCGGAATAAAACTGCCTATTTTATTCATAGACAGGCTATCTATGAGTGAACGAATTATCGTAATAGGATTAGTAGTCTTTCGGATAAAGGCCTCTAAAGAAAGGGTAGTAAAATTCTTTACGTCATTATGGATAAGAATTTGACACCTGTCAAAAAGGATTAATCCCTTAGTTCTACGCGAACGTAAATATCTCACCATAGATAATAGAATTTGACGTCTGTCATAAGAGTTTTATTTATCAGGATTACGTAAATATCGGACCATCGATAATACTCGTAGAATGTGACGTCTGTCAAACTTTTGAATAAGTTTTCCCTGATTGCTACGTGAAAACTTAAATAAATTGTCGTGGGTTTTTTAAAGTCATTCACCGCAACAAAATACAATTTAATGAATGTAAATTTTATTATTCTTATCGCGTTGAAATACTTTTTTTATTCTGTTACTGTGTAAACAATTGAAGAACTCTGTCATAATAAACACTGAATCATCTTGAGACGAGACTGATACGTAACTAGCAGCGCCCCGCGGTTTTACCCGCGTTGTGCCCGTTCCCGTGGGAATCTCGGGAATTTTTATACACATAAACCTTCCTCTTGAATCACTATCTATTTTTAAAAAACCGCGTCAAAATCCGTTGTGTAGTTTTAAAGATCTAAGCATACATAGGGACAGACAGCGGAAAGCGACTTTGTTTTGTACTATGTAGTGATAGTGATGTACGAATAGATGGTATTTATAGTGTCTGCCCGTCTCTGTCGGATGACCTCTAGTTGTCATGCGCGCAAAAAGGTCGAATTAAAAGTTATCGTATCTCGTTTGTTTTTTAATTTGCATATAAATACTTGTGAGTCAAGTTGTTGATAATATTATCACCCATTTCAAATACCATACTAGAGTTATTGTAACACTAGCTGCGCCCTGCGGTTTCACCCGCGTTGTGCCCGTTCCCGTAGGAATTTCGGGATGAAAAGTAGCCTTTAACTATCCAATACAAAAATATTTTTTCAAATCAGACCAAATCAGAACAAACTCTGCAGATTTATAAATTTTACAATCTTCTTATATATAAAATTCTCGTGTCACAGTTTTCGTTGCCATACTCCTCCGAAACGGCTTGACCGATTCTCATGAAATTTTGTCAGCATATTGAGTAGGTCTGAGAATCGGCCAACATCTATTTTTCATCCCGAAATTCCCGCGGGAATGGGTACCGTGGTTGAACTCCTCTGAAACGGCTCTACCGATTCTCATGAAATTTTGTGTACATATCGGGTAGGCCTGAGAATCGGACAACAGCTATTTTTCATCCCGAAATTCCCACGGGAACGGGTACAACGCGGGTGAAACCGCGGGGCGCAGCGAGTATTAGTATAGAATAACAGAACAGTGAGGAGGTTTTTCACAAGCGATCACTAATAGGTAGGTACCGCTCGTGGCGTAGTTTGACTAAGCGATATTAACCCATTGCGATTGTTAGCAACGTGCAGCTCGACCCCTACTTGGATGGGTGGCCGATAGTGGCATTTCTATGTTCACGCTACTGTGCTTCGGAGGGCACGTTAAATCGTCGGTCCCGGTTGTTTCACTCGTCAGACCATGTCGTCCTTTAGGCGGTGTAATAACTCTGGCACCAGGGTTGACACTGACCTGCTCGAACTTACTAATGAGGTTTGTTATTTGTCTAAAGTAAAATATAAAATAGGTAAGGTTTTATGCCGATTTTCCGGAGAGATAACATGACATGGCTGGCTATACAACTGCTAAAGGCGTATTGTAAAAGCATTCTTATTTGTATTTAGCGCCAACCAATGACGTTCGTATCAAATACCTAGTATGTATTTTATTTGGTGCAATTTTAATCTACTATATAAAAATAAGTCGGGTTTTCCTCCCTGACGCTATAACTCCAGAACGCACGAACCGATTTCCACGATTTTGCATTCGTTGGAAAGGTCTCGGGCTTCGTAAGGTTTATAGCAAAGAAAAAAAAATCCCACGGGAACGGGGGCGCTGCGGGTGAAACCGCGGGGCACAGCTAGTCTATATATAAAAATCAATCGTGGTTCATAAGTCTCGCTATACTATAACTCAAGAACGGCGCAACCGATTTAGTTAATTCTGATTTTGAAATGTTTGTCGTAATCCAGGGAAGGTTTAAGCGGTTTAAGCGGCAGTGGCGGAATAAATGCGGGTGAAACCGCGGGGCAAAGCTAGTATAAAGTATAATTTTCAATAAACAGCTTTGGTTCTTTAGGTGCTAAATTTAAGAGTTATTTTGCAAGCCGCTCTTAGGGTGAATGAGGGTTTTCTGAAACGTCACTAGGCGGCAGCACTGAGACGCGAGGTCCAGAAATCTGTCAAAAGTGTCATTTTCGTGAAAACCCTCATTACACAAACAATCATAAGTTTATTTAGCAGCTAAATATGTTTAAAAAAACAAAAGTTGTTTATAAATCGATCCATTCGATTGCACCAAATAAGACACTATTTAAAACAAAATGTCATTTGTTTTTTAAAAATATTTCGGCGCTTAATAAACTTAAGAATGTTTGCGCAATTCACTCTAAGTCTCAATTTAAAACTATTTTATTAATTTAAATCAATTTGAAACAAAAGGGGCTGTGCAATAATCACGTGAGGCTCAAATGGGGGGAGGGGTCCATAACGAAAAACGAAACATCACAAGGGGAGTGTAGTAATACATACATATTATATCACGTGTAATTTTTCGCGTGATTTCATAAATATTTAAAAAAATAAGCTTCTTTGTAGGTACCAAAACATACACAGTGATATAGAGGGGAGGGGAGGGGGTAGCTTTGACCCTCACCTTGTATCACTAAGAGGGGAGGGGGTTAAAAAGCCTGACGTGAATAATGGACGGCCTCTAAGGAGGAGGTTCTCAAATCGTGTGTATATTTTTTTGTCATGTTTGTCACCTCTTGCCTCTATAGTTGAAATAAGAACCGATTTGGAAAACCATTTCCTTGCTAGATATGTGTCCAACTTGGTCTTATTTTAACTGATGCAACAAAAAGCGATAGCTCTTTTTAAAATCTAGGTTGAATCGATGTTAATTAATGATTATTTTTACTGATTTTGTATTATTGCATTTAGTTTAAATACTTAGTTTAGATCTGTACTGATATCTTCAGTGAGACGGGAGGCCTTTGCTTAGCTGTGGGACATTACAGGCTAATACTTTTTTTACATCTAGATTACTTTTTTATTTTCATTGTATTTTTAAGTAATATTTTATTTTGTATGCGCTGGACGCATTGTTTGATTATTTATGATCTATCCTTTGTAGAATGCTAGATTTTCTATTGTATAAATAAATGATCTACCCAATGATTTACATATGTCAGAGGTATTTGACAGCAACTGTTACGAAAATTCTCGACGGCCATTTTACAGATGTCATTACAAAACATAGACAATTTGAAAAAAATGCATTGACAGCTGTCAGTTCACACTTCTATTGTTTATCACAGTATGATTTTATAGGAGTTATATGGTCTTATTTATAAACGCATAACATCGTTTTAGCTGCAGATAATTTGTCCCTTTCTGACATACGCTATTCTGCAAAGAGCAAAAGAGAAAAACACAACAAAAACAGTGCTTTAGTTAAAGTTGAGTTAAATACAAGTTAAATAGCTTTTATGAATTAGGCGAGTAAAGTTTATTACACAAATAATATTTACTACTGTAAACCTATGGCAGAGCTTCAAACCATGAAGTATGTACCCAAATATATATTAACTGCTTGTACACGTCCCACAAGCATGACAAGCGCTGGATTTTAATGAATGTGGAGTATAAATAGGTAGTCATACGATTGACCACGCTTTTAGACAGCAAAGTCAATGCCGGAGCGTCATTGATCGAATATTTGGCAGCTCGGTTATAAATAAAAGAGAATGAACGCATTTCAACGGGTGAAATACATTGCATAACGTGCCGTAGAATGGTGTCTAAAGAGAGCCAAATTATGTACTAGAAATGTCTTGTGATTTTGGCTTATATTGTATTGTAACGCCCCGCGGTTTTACCCGCGTTGTGCCCGTTCCAGTGAGAATTTAAGGATGAAATATAACTTGTAACCTTCCTTTTGAATATGACTATCTGTTACAAAAATAATTATTCAAATCGGATTGGTCGTTTCTGAGATTAGCGCGTTCAAACAAATTCTTCAGCTTTAGTAATTGTTCATTTAGAAAATTTTGGCTGTAAAACAAAGTGTGAAATAAGAGCTAGAGATGGCAGCAGTGTAGTGTTTTAAAAATTCCGAGGAAAAACATTAATTGCTCAAAATTAAGAATAGTAATGTAATTTATTATTTATAATATTATATTAATTTATTGTATTCACTACATATTTTTTAAGTTAAATATGATTTGTGTTTACTTTTTAATTTTAAGGTATTTTGAAAACGGTGATTGACCATCAATGAGGGGATAATGTCAATCACAGACCAAGAAACTATGTCAATTGTTTTTAATAAAGAAAACATAGTCTATGAAACTAGCTTTGACATTTAGTAACTGTCAGAAATGTATGGAAATTCGCGCCATTACTTTTTCAAAATGGCGGAATTTGTGGATGGTTTTATGCGTGGCGTGTACGATCAATTAAAAAACCAATGATTTTATAGTTAAATCATAAAAAAGCCGGCATTAATTTTATGATTTAATTGTAAAGATATTAAAAGTAATTTATCGAAACGCATAATTTCAATAAAATCTCGAGTAACATGCTATTTGGTAATTTTATATTTAAATAGTTAGTTATATATTTAATTGTAGTTAGGTATTTTTATATAATTAATTATGCTATAAATAATGTATACGAAAAGACATTCTTGTTACTACAAATATGTATGAAAGTGTATGAAAATGAATGTCAAAAAGGTAACTTCCACATTTTTCATTAAATATTTTTTGTAAATGTAAAATTAAATTAATGTAAGTTTAGATTAAGATGTAGGTAGAATGATACGAAGATAAAATTAATATAATGAAATGAGAATTTATGTATTCTAAAAGAACTGATTTAAATAGTGTGTTATGTAAAAATATTACTGACTTATATAGGTACTATAAATTTATTTACTAGATAGAGATAAAGGGCTTTATTCATAACACTTATTAACAGCATTTTAGCCATCAAATGGTGTGTCCCTTTCCGACATTCGCTATTTGCTAAAGAGCGAAAGAGACAACACTTTAAAACAGTGTAAGTTATATAAATCGTGAATAAGGCTGGAAGTATATAACGTTTCTACTCAACACATTTGTAATTTTATAATTGAAAACAAATAAAATGACTTCTATATTTATTTTCATAATAAAATGATTTTTAACTGAAATTTTTGTTTCATTTCCTCCATAATGTAGGTAGTTACTGATAGCTTCAGTGAGACGAGAGGTCTTTGCCCAGCAGTGGTCTATTAAACTATTGATAGATCAATGACCTAACGATCTATAGCGATCCAATCACACGCGGCAGATGTATACGAGTAGGTATACAAATGGTTAAATCCACTAAAATGCGTGCGTCACATCCACACCGTTTGCGCACTTGGATCGTGCGGTTTGCCGCGTGCGGTGAGAGCGCGTACCTACTACTAATGCTAACTACTACATAATACATATATTTTATAAGAATATAGGTATAAACACCCAGACGTCGTCAACAACTATGTCTTCACATATTGTTACTCCGTTTAATCGAGCCCGCAAGACACAGTAAGCTCTCTCACTGCCACTGTGACAACGGGCTTGTCACTTATTAATATGTATTGATGATTTCATTATTAAACTTGAGCTGTACTATTTACGCAGTTGTGTAAGTATAATAATATACAAACAGTTCTAGGTATATACCTAACTAGCAGCGCCCCGCGGTTTTACCCGCTTTGTACCCGTTCCCGCGGGAATTTCGGGAATTTTTATACTCATAAACCGTCCTCTTGAATCACTCTAAAAAACTGCATCAAAATCCGTTGCGTAGCTTTTAAGATCTAAGCATACATAGGGACAGACAGCGGAAAGCGACTTTGTTTTATACTATGTAATGTAGTGATGATTTATTTAAGTAAATAGTAAGTAAGGTGATTGTTACCAAGACAACTTCTTTACTTAGCTAAGCCAGTAGATATGATTGTATATGAGTCATATTTATATATCACAATATAAGTACATACTTATATTGTGCATAAATGGTGTAAAATCTATATCTATACTAATATTATAAAGCTGAAGAGTTTGTTTTGTTTGTTTGTTTAAACGCGCTAATCTCAGAAACTACTGAACCGATTTGAATAATTCTTTTTGTAATAGATAGCCACATTCAACGGGAAGGTTATAGGCTATTTTTCATCCCGGAATTCCTACGGGAACGGGTACAACGCGGGTAAAACCGCGGGGCGCTGCTAGTATTGTGCATAAATGGCTTCGATCAACAATTTGTGTATTGTTGATCGAAGATAAATGGTGTAAAATCTATCTATACTAATATTATAAAGCTGAAGAGTTTGTTTTGTTTGTTTGTTTAAACGCGCTAATCTCAGAAACTACTGAACCGATTTGAATAATTCTTTCACTGTTAGATAGTCTATTTATTGAGGAAGGCTATAGGCATTTTATCCCGAAATTCCCACGGGAACGGGCACAACGCGGGTAAAACCGCGGGGCGCTGCTAGTACTATTATAAAGCTGCAGAGTTTGTTTGTTTGAACGCGCTAATCTCAGGAACTACTGGTCCGATTTGAAAAATTATTTTTGTAATGGATAGCCACATTCAACGGGAAGGTTATAGGCTATTTTTCATCCCGGAATTCCCATGGGAACGGGCACAAGACGGGTAAAACCGCGGGGCGCTGCGAGTACTTCATATTCAGAGTTTGAGGGACTTGGATCAGAGAAATGAAATAACAATTGAAAATAAATGCAAAAATCTATAATTATAATTACAATACAATTAGGAAACATTTAAATCTTAATAATTCATACAAAATAACATTAACTTTTACAACAAACTTCTCATACATTAATTTCAATTAATAATTACAAAATTTAATTACATAATCACCAAATAATTCTTTGTACATCTTTGAAATCATTCCAAATAACTTCTTTATTGAAGAAAACATGCAAGGACACTGCATTCAAAGCTAAATACCAGAAAAACTCGAACAAGACTAACAAATAAGGCGACCGGACGAACCTTAAACGCAAAATAATATAAGGTATTAAAAAATATCTAATTTCAATCATTGATTGCAGAGCTAGCACTAACATTAAACATAAAGAATAGGGCAATAGAAACGAAATACAGTTCTGATCTTTCAAGTTATCATATAAACTAATTAACAAGAATATATACACCGGAATCGTTGCGTAGATAGCGAACTCATATTTTCTGAACCAACGATTCCATATATAGAACGTGAAATGACGGTTATCTGCCAGTAAATAAGGGTGTTCTAAAGTATTAAAATGGACAATTAACCCCATAACAACAGCTAAAAGTATAACCTTTAACTTATTATTAAAAATTAACTTTAACGTTGATGGTAATCGGTGTAACACGTGTGGAAGACCAAAAACGCCGTAGAATATGAGGAAATACAGCAATTGAGGTAGATGCAGAGACGGTGTGTGAGCTGTTTTGTCACCAACAACTATAGAACCGTTGACAATGACAAATGTAACGAATGCAGAGAGAAGTATAGTATGCGTTGATAAAACTAACCAATCTTGTAGCGATAAAAAGCTGAATACACTCTTACAACAGGTGGTTAAGTGGTATTTTATAGCTATATACACATCGAATAGGTTATAATACCTTTTTAGTTTAGAACTATCAACGTCTTGAGCTATTAAAGACTTTTTGCTCAACTTCAGACTAGAAATGTAAGTATTACCGAAAACTCTAGAACTTTTTAATACAATATCAAGGAGTTTATGACCGAACACCATTGCTATCCATGCTATATTCGTCTGCCTCATAAGTACACTCAGAAAACCGAATAAAAGCATAAATAATTTGTACCTACTGTTGAAACAGAGTCGAACAAACACTAATAAGAATGTGAGTGATAGTGTATCTGTATAATAGACGTGTGAAAAGAAGTACAGAGGCGGCAGTAATGCTAGATTCAGAGCTTGAAGTACAATTTTTGACTGCCGAAGCTCGATGAAGTAAATATAACGTAAAATCGAACCAAATAACACTATGTTAATACAAGAAGCAATTAGGTTGACAAATCTTAAATTATATGTATTACACTCGAAGTAGGAGCCTAATACTGACGAAGACACGAGGTAGAGGCCTGGTAATGTAGTTATCTTGTTGTCCCAATGAGAATAATTGCCATTGCAGTAAGCGATGCCTTGTGGTATGTGAAAAAGTTCGTCGATTATCACTTCGCTTGTAGCGTAAATATGGTCGAAAATATACTTTGATACGCTAAAGTATACGCCAATTGCGATGAAGAGTAATGTGTAGTAGCGCTGTGACGAATTCATTTTGTATTTATCTGGAAATGAAAGGAATAAATTTGTCAACGCCCGTGAACATGAAACTTGAGAATGAATGTTTGTATCGTAACTTACCTTATAATTTTCTAATGAAACAAGAGTAGCAGATTGTTTTTCAATTACATTTGCACATTATTATACATTTGTAAAGTTTTTATTTACATTTCTTTATTAATTTTAAGAAAAACCGGCGCCGGTGCAATAATGCAAATACAAAACGAATGAATGAATGAAATGACCGAAACCACAGATAGATAACTATATCAACCAACGACAACAGAAATGATTGAGTCATTTAATTCTAGACCGTGAATAAAACTCTTTATGTAATTTTACACATTTCGATTTAGCTAACGAGTTATACAATTGGCTAAAATATTTCAAAGTTCAAACTAAGCTCAATTTCTATTAGGTGCAAAATGTAGTAAATGAGAACTTGTTGTAATAAACTAATGACAGTGACAGTGTCTGTCAATATCACATTTGACAAGTAAGTAAATAAACGTAAATTTTGAAAAAGTAACGGACAATCGACTGGTCGATTCAATTTTAATTAAAAACTATTTATTTAAATGTTGTGCGTTTCTATTTCAATAACAAGTGTGTTAAAATAGCAACCAACAAGTTATTGATGATGGAAGCAAACGATTTCGTCATGAAACTGAAGGCTAAAGGAGCAGAGAGCGATATTTTCGATTTGACCAAAGTATATGAACAATACAAAGTAATTTTAACTAAATTACCGAAGAAAGATCGAGCAACATTCTCCCTGAATGTTCTCTGTACACTGTGCAGGTAATTTGTGTGTTGTTTTTATAGATTTATCGTGTATTCCCTTACTGGAGCAGGCACACAAATATGGAAGTTTCAAATTTTATATAAAACTAGCAGTATCCCGCGGTTTTCCGTGTTATGACCGTTCCAGTGAGAATTTCGGGATGAAAAATACTCTATAATCTTCCCGTTGAATGTGGCTATCCATTAAAAAGAATAATAAATTATATAGATTAGTCCAAACATACAAAATTATTAAATTAACCTCTTTATATTATTAGTTTAGATTTTGGACGTATCTGCTTTAGTTTATTTTTGTATAATGATAGCCACATTTAAGAGAAAGATTTTATGCCATATTTCGCCATGAAATTCACACTGGAAAGACGACGCGAGTAAAACTGCGGGGCGTTTATTACAGAGCTTATAACAGTGTAAACTTTTATACTATACTAGCCGCGCCCCGCGGTATTACCCGCGTTGTTCCCGTTCCCGTGGGAATTTCGGAATGAAAAGTAGCCTATAACCTTCCCGTTGAATGTGGCTATCCATTACAAAAAGAATTTTTCAAATCGGTTCAGTAGTTTCTGAGATTAGCGCGTTTAAACAAACAAACAAACAAACAAACAAACAAAACAAACTCTTCAGCTTTATAATATTAGTATAGATTTTTTCTTACTTGTCCCAAAATGTAGATCCACTGTCATAAATTTTCCAGCCGAAGACGACTACTCCTGAAGAGGATAAAGGTTTAGATATATCTAAACCTTTAATTCCTATCTATACTAATATTATAAAGCTGAAGAGTTTGTTTTGTTTGTTTGTTTGTTTGTTTGTTTGTTTAAACGCGCTAATCTCAGAAACTACTGAACCGATTTGAATAATTCTTTCACTGTTAGATAGTCTATTTATCGAGGAAGGCTATAGGCTACATTTTATCCCGAAATTCCCACGGGAACGGGCACAACGCGGGTAAAACCGCGGGGCGCTGCTAGTAACTAAATAAAATCACTACACAACCTGTTTCGTCTTCAGAAGACATTGGTCCACATTTTGGGACAAGTACGAAAAATTTAGTAGTGTACATGCCACCATTAAATACAATAATTTCAGGAACCTAGAATCTCCCAAATGGAAGGACAGGATAGACAACAAAGCCCTACTCACTCTGAGTATAGAGTGTGTGCGAGAGACGCGAGCCATGGAGCGAGCCGACCGAGTGAAGACGCTGGTTGGAACCTATCATGTACATAGACATGTTGTGAGAACTGTAAGTCTATTTAAAACACTATGTGGATGGATGGATGTATGGATGTTTGTTAGTTATGATCTTATCTATACTTCTATACTAATCAAATAAAGGTAAAGAGTTTGTTTGTTTGACCGCACTAATCTCAGAAACTACCAATCCGATTTGAATAATTCTTTTTGTAATGCATAGCCACATTCAATAAGAATGTTTTTTTTTTTTAAATTCTAATTTTTAACAAGGCTTTGACCACCCTGGTTGGTCATGTCAGCCTCATGGTTACTTGCCTATGGTCTACCCAGACAATGCTATGAATTTGTACAATTTACAATAGCATTGTCTGAGAGGCACTCTGATAACCAGCAGTTATAGGCTGTATTTCACTCTGGAATTCCTATGGGAACAGGTACAACAAGGGTAAATCCGCGGGCGCTGCTAGTTGTATTGTTTTTATTTTTAGTAGTTGCTGCTTAATCTCATCTGTAGTGTACATCATACTTACAAACTTTCGCTTTTTAAATATAAGTATCATTTTGCCTTATTTTTTTTTTTTTTTATTAACCTATTTTTCCCACTGCTGGGCAAAGGTCTCCCCCAAACATCGCCAACCCTCCCTGTCCTTTGCGAGCACCCACCAATCGCTGTTAAAGGCGATGAGATCGTCCCGCCAACGCTTCCTGGGTCGACCTCGACGTCGCCCGCCTTCGGGGACCCACTATCATATCAAATTATCTCTAAAAGCTACGCACCATACAGTAGTACAATTCAAATTGCAATACTTAAAAATTATAATTATAATATGATAAAGCCTAGGATTAATTATGAAATTAGAGCTTAGTATCTTTCTATGTTAATCCCTACCTATAAGTTACATATATTGTCATGATAGAGAAGCGGGGTACCTGGCACAGGCATTCGTACATGCTTAAAAGGATTCCTCTGAGATAAATTGTTTCAAAATCGTATCCTACTAATATTATAAATCCGAAAGTTTGTGAGGATGGATGTATGGATGTTTGTTTGTTGCTCTTTCACGCAATAACTACTGAACTGATTTGAATGAAACTTTACAGTAATGTAGGATAAACATCAGAATAACATATGAGATACATTTTATACCGAAATTCCCAAGGGAACGGGCACAACGCGGGTAACACCGCGGGGCGCTGCTAGTGTACTTATGTACTTATAGTTAACGAAATAAAGATTTTTAATATTAATTCTTATTATAAAAATCATTGTAACTTATGTCTTTGCAGAACAAGTCGGCGCCTCCAGAATTAATACTCAAATTATCGTTCATGCCGTTCGAAGTGGACACGAAACATCTTCTAAACGAAGGCAACAAGACATACTGGAATCTATTAGCTGATAGGCTGACGTACATAGAGAGAATGAAAGCCAAAATACCCATCATTAAACTGTTGAACAAACTCACTGAAGACGTTATAAAAGTCATTGAAATTTATGATCTGAGGCATTTCTGTAAAACTATTCTTGTTTTTCTAATTAAAAAACTGTATTTATTATACACTGACGTTGATAGCGAGAGTCTGAATAAAGTATATGGTGATATATTTAATGCTTTAACAAGTAAAAACTTAAAACCCTTTGAAAACTTAACAGAGGAAGAATTGTTAGAGTTATACACAAAATTAAATGACTGTTACTGTATCATAGCTGAGAATTCAATTAAAATTGACTCTGGTGCTGCCGTGTTAGACTCTGCGATTAAAACTGGCGTGTTATTGGTCGGGAAAAGTGGGAAATATGTGCATTGTTTACAAACTTATTTGTGCTCGTTTTCGGCCATTTTGAAATCCAATATGGCGTATCAAGCTACTGTTTTGAGGACTATACTGACGTCGATTGACGCATCAGAACAATACGGGTATAAGAACGCAATGATCGCTACATATCCGTACATAAATCAGTTCTTAAGATTGTTCATAAACTACTATATAGTTGAAAGGCAAGAAAGTAACAAAGAAATACAAGAAATCTGCCTTAAATTAATTTTGAAAATGGCGGAAAAGTTGAAATATAGCAAACAGCTATTAAAATGCGAAGGCTGCGCTGTAGAAACTGGGCTGCACGATTCACTAAGACTATCGTTTTTAGTCAAGCATTTTGTCATTTCACCCATTACAGACAACATACCGATAATACAACAAGTTATACTACAAGAATACCTAATTTTAAATCAATTAAAAGATCTACAATGTGTCAACTACGTAAAATGCTTCAGAAAAGTCCAAACAGACTTACACAACGCCGCTGTCAGTCTGAACAAGTCAAAACACTATCCGTTTTCAATAAAACTCTTCGAAATATATTTAAAAAACGAAATAGAACAGAATTTGACAGATATTGAGCTTAAAAACGTAAGTCGAGCTTTGTATAACAAGAGCATTTGTGAGTTGGAAGCGAAGTTGTTCCGCGAAGCGTTGTATGATGCGTTTTTGAGCTTGGTTTTCGCTGGAAAGGATGGACTGAGCTCGGATAAGTTTATGAGCTTAGTTATGGATATAAAGAGTAAGGAAGTGAAAGCTCAATCTACGGATGATGGTGTTGAATCAGATGAGATCCAGTTAGTTTCTATACTCGATGCAGTGAACGATGCAAAGAAAAAACCTATGTTTGAAAATATGAGGGAGTTTTTTCAGAAATTGGATGTTTGGTAAGAACTTCTTGAGTTTTATTTCAATACTAGCAGCGCCCTGCGGTTTTACCCGCATTGTGTCAATTCCCGTGGGAATTTCGGGATTTTTATACATAAAAACCTTCCTCTTGAATCACTCTACCTATTACAAAAAACCGCATCAAAATCCGTTGCGTAATTTTAAAGATTTAAGCATACAGACAAACAGACGCGACTTTGTTTTATACTATGTAGTGATATTTCATCCCACAGCTGGGCAAAGTCTTAGTTAAAGCAGGTTGAAGCCGAAACAGCAGTAAACAGAGACAGCTGGAAGAGATGGAGGGCTTTGCCCTACACTGGGATAATACACATCTATACTAATATTATAAAGCTGAAGAGTTTGTTTTGTTTGTTTGTTTGTTTAAACGCGCTAATCTCAGAAACTACTGAACCGATTTGAATAATTCTTTCACTGTTAGATAGTCTATTTATCGAGGAAGGCTATAGGCTACATTTTATCCCGGATTTCCTACGGGAACGGGCACAACGCGGGTAAAACCGCGGGGCGCGGCTAGTTAGAAAATAAGTTCCAGTAGGTCAGTGGCCAACCCTGGTGCCAGAGTTTTTAGACCGCCTAAAGGCCTCCGACATGGTCTAACGATTGCAACAACCGGGACCGACAATTTAACGTGCCCTCCAAAGCACGGTAGCGCTCAGATAGAAATGCCACTATCGGCCACCCATCCAAGTAGGGGTCGAGCTGCACGTTGCTAACAATCGCAATGAACTAACATCGCTACGATTCTGTACTTATTTTTATTTTTTAGTATACTTCTAGAACATGAGTTCGAAATGTACTGCAAGCTGTGGCCGTCGGCGGTGCCTGTGGCGGGCGTGTGGGTCGCGTTACTCAGGATGAGTGGAGATAGGAACATACCAGGTACCTACCATATATATTATACTAACAGCGCCCCGCGGTTTCGCCCACGTTGTACCCGTTCCCGCGGGAATTTCGGGATAAAATGTATCCCATGTGTTATTCTGATGTATAACCTGCATTACTGTAAAGTTTCATCCAAATCCGTTCAGTAGTTTTTGCGTGAAAGAGCAACAAACATACATCCTCATAAACTTTTGCGTTTATAATATTAGTAGGATTATATCTATCTACTAGCAGCGCCCCGCGGTTTTACCCGCGTTGTGCCCGTTCCCGTGGGAATTTCGGGATAAAATGTAGCCTATAGCCTTCCTCGATAAATAGACTATCTAACAGTGAAAGAATTATTCAAATCGGTTCAGTAGTTTCTGAGATTAGCGCGTTTAAACAAACAAACAAACAAACAAACAAACAAACAAACAAAACAAAAAAACTCTTCAGCTTTATAATATTAGTATAGATAAATTAAAAAAAATCCACTTTTCGTTGTAATGTTATAACTCGAGAACGGGCTCACCTATCCAAACCAAATGTTTAGGCTTTGTTCGGACTATTTAGTAGATGGTTTATGTGAAGTTTGCACAAAATCGGTCGAGCGGTTCTTAAAATCCCACGGGAACGGACTCAACTCGGGTCAAACCGGGGGGCGCAGCTAGTATTTATATAAAAATCAAATTCGTTAGTCTCGCTAAAGCTCGAGAACAGCTGGACCGATTTAGTTGATTCTGGTTGGCACTCGCCTGCTAAGACTGAGGTCCGGGGTTCCCAAGTCGAGCATAAACGTGTTTCCTACTTTTCAAACATGGCTCGTGTTTGAGATCACCAACCCGCATTAGTCAAGCGTGGTGATTACGACATCCTCCTCACTGTACTGATCTTCTTCTTCTTCATCGAGTGGATGGTCACCCTGACCAATCCTAGTGCCAGAGTTATTGAGCCGCCAAAGGCCTCTGACATGGCTCATGTAACGACTACTATCCGTAGAGAGTAACCGGGACCGACGGCTTGACGTGCCCTCCGAAGCACGGAATCGTCTTACTTTTCGGGCAATCAGGTGATTCAGCCTGCAATGCCCTAACCAAACTGAGGGCAGTCTCACAAAGAGATATCACTGTACTGATAACTTCAGTGAGATGATAGGCTTTTGCCCAGCTGTGGGACATTACAGGCTTATACTTTAATTTTCTACATATTTTCAGCTGAAACCCGCCACCATATCAACTGGAAACTTTACGAAATAATTCTTAAAACATGTTCCGTGGTCCGCGTTCTGAACTCGCAGTACTACAAGGAAGTAATATATCAATTGGTTGATAAACTAAGCTTGAAAGTAAAGGTAAGCATAAAAACCGGCCAAGTGCGAGTCGGACTCGCGCACGGAGGATTCCGTACTTTAAAAACGGTAAAAATCACATTTGTTGTATGGGAGCCCCCTTGAATATTTGTTTTATTTTATTTTTATCTACACTAATATTATAAAGAGGAAAACTTTGTTTGTTTGTTTGTAGTGAATAGGCTCAAAAACTACTGGACCGTTTTTAAAAATTCTTTCACCATTCGAAAGCTACATTATACACGAGTAACATAGGCTATTTTTCATCCCGAAATTCCCACAGGAATGGACACAACGCGGGTAAAACCGCGGGGCGCTGCTAGTTAATTATATTTAAAGAGAACATAAAACTCAATATTCTGTGAATAGTTTACGCGTCTACCTGTCGCCGTTATTAGTAACGAGCAAGAAACGGTAAAAAAAATCACGTTTGTTGTACGGGAGCCTCTTTTAATATTTGTTTTATTTTATTTTTAGTATTTGTTGTTATAGCGGCAATAGAAATAGGGTCCCGTTTTTACCCTTTGGATACGGAACCCTAAAAAGTACTACCGCCTTAACAAAAACACTGTCTATCTATAAGTGTCTATAAGTGTTTTGTCGAGCGCTACCGTGCTTCGGAGGGCACGTTGAGCAGTCGGTCCCGGTTGTTTCACTCGTCAGACCATGTCGTCCTTTAGGCGGTCTAACAACTCCGACACCAGGGTTGACCACTGACCTACTGGAACTGACTTAATTGGAACGAAGTTCCTTATCGCGCGTTGCGAAAGGGGGCTAGACGGAAAAAATGGTAACGACACTTTTTAGGCCAGAGAGGGACAGACAGAGAAATTTGCGCACGCCAGAGAGAGACAGACAGAGAAACATGCGCGGCGCGCATTTTTCTCTGTCTGTCTCTCTCTCTTATAGAAAGCAAGCTAGATATTTTCGCATCGTCTTTCTCTTTCGCATTGAACAGTGTGGTGTCGCGACGATTATTTTTGTTGATAATAAATAAACTTCGTTCCATCCGGGTGTCCCTTGACACCTCTTCGAACTGAATTAATCTATTACTATTTTTCAGACCCTCTCCGTAGATATGAAGTTAGTATACGCCTCCTTGCTTCTCCTGAAGACTGAATGTGATCTATCGGACGCGAGCAAAAAATACGCATGGAAATTAACCGAGCCGGTATGTAGCTTACATAACTAACTGTATCTATACTAATATTATAAAGAGGTAAAATTTGTAAGTTTGTTCGTTTGTTTGTTCGAGCTAATCTCGGCAATTACCAGCCCGTTTTGAATAATTCTTTTTGTAACGGATAGCCACATTCGACGGGAAGGTTATAGGCTATTTTTCATCCCGAAATTCCGACGGGAACGGGCACAACGCGGGTAAAACAACGGGGCGCGGCTAGTCTATAATAATAGTAGCTGTCCCGCGTGGTTCGACCCGCGACCCAATAGATGTCGCTAGTGTGAATCTAAACCATCCAGGGTGTCACCCAGACGCATACAAAAATAAAAACATTCAAATCCGGGTTCGATTCCCAGTGGGGACAATATCTCACATAAATCTCTTTGTGAGACTCCTCAGTTTGGTTAGGGCATTGCAGGCTGAATCACCTGATTGCCCGAAAAGTAAGACGATTCCGTGCTTCGGAGGGCACGTTAAGCCGTCGGTCCCGGTTACTCTCTACGGATAGTAGTCGTTACTTGAGCCATGTCAGAGGCCTTTGACGGCTCTATAACTCTGACACCAGGATTGGTCAGGGGGACCATCCACTCGATGAAGAAGAAGAAGAAGATTAATAAGGCCTCTAATGACTTCTCCTCAGCTTCCTGGAATGGACCCCGACTTGATCCCGGCCACCCGCACGCTCCCTCAGGAGAGTGTCGCGAGCGCGGCGGGGCTGCGGGCCGTGGGGATACTCACTGATGTTATACGGGACTTAGACACAGGTATGTGTGACTGAACTTCAAATGAAGATAGGAAAATTTAAATTGACGATCATTAATGATTGTAATCTTCACTACATATTATAAAACAAAGTCCCCGACCGCGTCTGTCTGTTCGCGATAAACTCAAATACTACTGCACGGATTTTGACGCGGTTTTTTAATAGATAGAGTGATTCAAGAGGAAGGTTTATGTGTATAAAAATTTCCGAAATTCTCACGGGAACGGGCACAATGCGGGTAAAACCGCGGGCTTTAAGAGATAGGGTAACACTGAAATAAAATCAGTAAACCTTTTCCCTCTTCAGTAGTCGTCTTCGGCTGGAAAATTGACGACATTGGTCCACATTTAGGGACAAGTTAGAAAAAAATGTAGTATACTAGCCGCGCCCCGCGGTGTTACCCACGTTGTACCCGTTCCCGCGGGAATTTCGGGATAAAATGTATCCCATGTTTTATTCCGATGTTTAACCTATATTACTGTAAAGTTTCATCCAAATCTGTTTTGTAGTTTTTGCGTGAAAGAGCAACAAACATCCATCCATCCATACATACATCCATCCATCCTCACAAACTTTCGCATTTATAATATTAGTAGGATAGTAGGATACATAATAATATTTATTTTTTCATTCGCAGTATCAAAACCAATGCTACGTCTCTCGCTGCCCATCTATGAAGTATCGAGTTTACAACTCCTGCATCTCTTCAGATTGGAGCATGGACTACAGATGGCCTACGTTTGTTGTCTCATAGCAGAGAGAATACAGGACGAGTGAGTATACAATTATACTTATTCTAGCTCTCCCGCGCGGTGGTTCCACCCGCGACCCAATAGATGTCGCTAGTGTGAATCTAAACCGTCTAGGGTGCCACCCAGACGCATACAAAAAAAACTTGAGAGGTGTCAAGGGACACCCGGATGGAACGAAGTTTATTTATTATCAACAACAATAATCGTCGCGACACCACACTGTTCTATGCGAAATAGAAAGACGAAACGAAAATTTGTGTATGTATGTGTAGTTAGATTCCATAACACAAGCTTAGAGCTTACTTTGGGTGTAATTAACCGTGTGCGAATTTGTCCGAGTGTATTAATTATTTTATTTTTCATCTATTCCAGTGAGTGCTACGTGCGATGCGCTGCGATACTTCTAAACTACATACCGAGTCAATGTAAAGAGATACTGGAGATACAACGAGAAGCAACGAAGAAGTGTAAACGTTTGGAAGTACAGGAGAAGACGGTGGAAACAGCTATAGTGTTCATTTGTGAGGCCGCGGTGAGTTATCTTCTACTAGCCACGCCCCAGCCTCCGTGGTCTTGTGGTCTGAGCGCTCGGCTCACGATCCGGAGGTACCGGGTTCGATTCCCGGTGGGGACAATATCTCACAAAAATCTCTTTGTGAGACTGTCCTCAGTTCGGTTAGGGCATTGCAGGCTGAATCACCTGATTGCCCGAAAAGTAAGATGATTCCGTGCTTCGGAGGGCACGTTAAGCCGTCGGTCCCGGTTACTCTCTACGGATAGTAGTCGTTACATGAGCCATGTCAGAGGCCTTTGGCGGCTCAATAACTCTGACACCAGGATTGGTCAGGGTGACCATCCACTCGATGAAGAAGACTGGATAATCATTATTGCCCAACACTAAGTCAATATATGATAATACATTTTGCCCAACAGTGGGGTATTACAGGCTGACTACTAATACTTTTGTTTACTATACTTTCTCAGATGTATTTCTATAAGAACGATGAGACACACGTCGCGACCCAGTTGGTCCGAATAGCTCAAGCGAAGATATTGAAAGCATTTGAAACATACCCTGATGTGAATTGTAAGTAAAGTAACCCCGCGTTGTGCCCGTTCCCGTGGGAATTTCGGGAATTTTTATACATATAAATCTTCCGGAAGAATCACTCTATCTATTTAAAAAAACCGCGTCAAAATCCGTTGCGTAGTTTTAAAGATCTAAACATACATAGAGACAGATAGCGGAAAGCGACTTTGTTTTATACTATGTAGTGATGGACTGGTTTTAATCTAGTTTTTCGTTTGAGGGTGCTTACAAGGGAAGTGAGTTTAGCTATAACTAGCTGCGCCCCGCGGTGTTACCCGCGTTGTACCCGTTCCCGCAGGAATTTCGGGATAAAATGTATCGCATATGTTAATTTGATGTATAACCTATATTACTGTAAACTTGCATCCAAATCCGTTCAGTAGTTTTTGCGTGAAAGAGCAACAAAATCCATACATCCATCCTCACAAACTTTCGCATTTATAATATTAGTAGGAAGTAGGATTTTATTTATTTACATCAGTATTTTTAAATATTTCCAGTGGATGTAGCCGTGGGCAAATTACTGGAATGTCAAGGTATGGTGTGTTCTGAAACCGGGCCCGGTTACTTGACGTCGCTCAACGCAGTCCATAGACATTATCTGTCGATGAATTTCCATCACGGTGAGTACGATATTCATTCAATCAATCATTTAATCAATCAATCAATCATTCATTCAACCATTCATTCGTTCATTCATTCATTCAATCATTCACATATTCATTCATTCGTTCATTCAATCATTCGTTCATTCATACAATCATTCGTTCATTCATACAATCATTCATTCATTCATACAATCATTCATTCATTCATACAATCATTCATTAATTACATTCAATCATTCATTCAATCAATCAATCATTCATTCATTCAATCAATCATTCATTCAATCAATCAATCATTCATTCAATCATTCATTCAATCAATCAATCATTCATTCAATCAATCAATCAATCAATCATTCATTCATTCAATCAATCAATCATTCATACATACATTCAATCATTCATTCATTTCGAGCAGGTCTGTGTCCAACCCTGCTGTCGTAGTTATTACACCGCCTAAAGGACGACATGGTCTGACGAGTGAAACAACCGAGACCGACTGCTCAACGTGCCCTCCGAAGCACGGTAGCGTGAACGTAGAAATGCCACTATCGTAGTAAACACGGGTTTATGCGCAGTAGAAATTGGTGGATGGTCACCCTGACCAATCCTGGAGTCCGAGTTATTGAGCCGCCAAAGGCCTCTGACACGGCTCATGTAACGACTACTATCCGTAGAAAGTAACCGGGACCGACGGCTTAACGTGCCCTCTGAAGCACGGAAATTAATAAGCCCTTACAAAGTTATAAACTTTCCTCTTTATAATATTAGTATAGACTAATTTGTTTATTCCGCAGTATCGACGTGGTCCGCCCGTCGCCTCCGCACACTCCACACGTCTCTCTGCTCGTTCGTGTCGGGGTGGGCGGCGGCCCGCGGGTGCTGCGCCCTCGGGCTCCGCCCCCGCGCCGGCGCGGCGGCGGCGGCCTCGCTGCAGACAGCCGCGGCGGTGGGGAAGGCGATTCTTTATACGGAAATAGTTGACGTGCATAACGGGGCTGATGCGAGGGTGAATATAATTTAAAATTTCATATTGTTAAAAACTTTCATCTATAATCTATTTTTTCTTTTTGTTCCAAAATGAGGACCATGTGGAAAAATCTGGTACACGGTACAATAAGGGAAAAACCGCGGAGCGCTGCTAGTGTTAAATAAAAACGTAGTGTATCCGTAAACGTAGTTTCAATCCAAAATTAGATTATCAATTTACACACTAACAGCCTCCGTGGTCTTGTGGTCTGACCGCTCGGCTCACGAGCCGGAGGTTCCGGGTGCGATTCCCGGTGTGGACAATATCTCACACAAATCTCTTTGTGAGACTGTCCCCTGTTTGGTTAGGGCATTGCAGGCTGAATCACCTGATTGCCCGAAAAGTAAGATGATTCCGTGCTTCGGAGGGCACGTTAAGCCGTCGGTCCCGGTTACTCTCTACGGATAGTAGTCGTTACATGAGCCATGTCAGAGGCCTTTGGCGGCTCAATAACTCTGACACCAGGACTGGTCAGGGTGACCATCCACTCGATGAAGAAGAAGTACTTTACACACTAAAATTTAATTCATTGTCTTTTGCAGGTCAAAATCGACAGCCGTATCGAACACGCGTTGGGAATACAGGACTCCAACGAGAAATTTAAACAGAAAGAAAGAAAAACCGCCAAAATAGAGTCTTCTCAAGAGTTAGAAACGATGCTCGAACATATGACCATAAAATCAGGTCCCACAATACTCTGTGACGTCACACAATCCAACATGGCCGACCACCTGTCACACAACGACACCTGTCAATGTGACATGTGTCAGATAAAGTACTGTGACGTCATCGTGTGTCAGATTAAGGTACTAGAAATGGCATTGAATAGCAAAATGAAGGAAGATACAAATTCGTGCGACGACAGTTTGACAGCTGTCAAAGTGATGAGTGATAGAGAAATATCGCAGAAGTACGACGCGGTTGTACGAAGTATAATTTCTGTTGAAGAAAGAATTTTGAAGCTGAATGTTAGATATAAATTCGCTGGTTTTATCTTAGACAGCTTAAAAGCTTTGTATGTTAAAGAAATTAAGCGAGTTTTGATCAAAATCTTGATTGATGCTGCATTTTTCGAATTGAAATGTGGCCAATTTGAATTGGCGGATGAGAGGATAGTGCATATTTTCGAAAATCTGGACCAGGCTGAGGTAAGATAATCTGTACTTCACTACATAGTATAAAACAAAGTCGCTTTCCGCTGTCTGTCCCTATGTATGCTTAGATCTTTAAAACTAGGCAACGGATTTTGATGCAGTTTTTTAAAATAGATAGAGTGATTCAAGAGGAAGGTTTATATGTATAAAAAAAATCCGAAAGTCCCACGGGAACGGGCACAACGCGGGTAAATACGCGGGGCGCTGCTAGTCTGAATATATAAGTCACACCCAGTTGCTACATTAATTTTAATGCTGTTAATTTCATATACTAATATATATTTCTATTCTTACAGCTCAATAAACACGAAGACAGTGACCTAAGGAATCTTATAATCGCATCAACAAAAATAAGATCAAAAACAGTCCAGCCGGAACAAACTCTACTCGAAATAGAACTAGAGAATACTAAAATAACAGACGCTTTTGTCAAAACGCCGGAAAACAAAGGCAACATCCCGAAAGACTCCGCCAGAAAGATAGTTAGTGAGGAAGAGATCTTCAAAAAACGTAAAGTTATCAAAATTAATCTTGATGATGGTGAAGATGAACATTTTCAAGAAAAGAAGAAGCAATTCAAAGTACCCATTCCCAAAATCGCCGCGGCTAGAATTGAACCTGCTACCCCCAGGCCCGATTCGACCCCAAGGGTAGTAATCACTAGGCCAGCACAAGAAACGCCAATATCAACCCCTGAACAATTTTTTACCCCTATGACATCTATAAAAACTTATACTAAGAAATCTTTAAGGTCTAATATTGTTAAAAATTTGGAATATGAATTTTCAACCCCTAAGGGTGAAATTAGTAGTAGGAAAATTGAAATCGGCACTGGGAAGAAACTTGAAGTGACTTCAAAAACTAAAGAACGTGGCAATACCAAAGAGAATAAAAGCGATAATACCATAAACAAATCAACAAATGAAAACGACAAGAAAACGTCACAAAAAACCGTAGATAAAAGAGTTAAACTTGACACCACAGACAAGAAAATTGCAGAGAAAACTATAGACAAAACTGTCAAAGCCAATACCACTGACAAGAAACAGTTAGATAAAGAAAGTAAACTGAAACCAGATGAAAAAAAGAGGTATTTGAAACGAGCTACCAGTCCTGGGAAACTGGTGAAAGAAGCTGGAGTGAGGACCAGGAGAAATGTGGCTGAGAAGAAATGAACAAACCAGTAACATAAAATATATTATCACTACATAGTATAAAACAAAGTCGCTTTCCGCTGTCTGTCCCTATGTATGCTTAAATCTTTAAAACTACGCAACGGATTTTGATGCGGTTTTTTTAAATAAATAGACTGACTGAATTGATGATTCAAGAGGAAGGTTTATATGTATAAAATTTCCCGGAATTCCCACGGGAACGGGCACAATGCGGGTAAAACCGCGGAGCGCTGCTAGTTTAGCCGCGTCCCGCGGTGATACTGATTTTCGGGATACAATGTATCCCATGTGTTATTCTGATGTATAACCTTTATTACTGTAAAGTTTCTTCCAAATCCGTTCAGTAGTTATTGCGTGAAAGAGTAACAAACATACATCCATCCATCCTCATAAACTTTCGCATTTATATTAGTAGGACACAATTAAATTGTAGTTTAGATATTAATTTAAAGTTAATTTATATTAATTTAATTTAATTAATTTAAATTCACCAAAACTAATTTATCTATACTAATATTATAAAGATGCAGAGTTTGTTTGTTTGAACGCGCTAATCAGAAATTACCAATCCGATTCGAATATTCTTTTTGTAATGGATAGCCACGTTCAACGGGAAGGTTATGGGCTATTTTTCATCCCAAAATTCCTACGGGAAAGGGCACAACGCGGGTAAAACCGCGGGGCGCTGCTAGTTAATGTATAATGTATATAGATATCGTTTTATGAATAAAATGCATTTATATAAATTAAATTAATCATTTATTTCAATTTCAATTAATTATTCCTTGATTTTAAGGTCTCCAATACAAATTAAACATTCATTCTATTATCAACTGTATCAAGATGGTCATTAGAGTTAGTTTTGCTTGTCAATGATGACAGCCAATCAGCGTCGTCGTAGATGAAAATGGCGGGGACAATATGGTCGTTTTCTTTCTGGTTTGCGGCAAAGATCTGAAATAATATAAATCCTTGAATAAAAAAAACTACGAGTATTTTTCATCACCTTACTAACATCTTCAGTGAGAGGTGTTTGACTGCAGTGTCCTATAACGACGATATTTTATTGGTCTTCTTCTTCATCGAATGGACGGTCAACCTGACCAATCCTGGTGTCAGAGTTATTGAGCCGCCAAAGGCCTCTGACACGGCTCATGTAACGACTACTATGCGTAGAAAGTAACCGGGACCGACGGCTTAACGTGCTCCAAAGAACGGAAGTTTCGAGCAATCAGGTGATTCAGCCTGCAATGCCCTAACCAAACTGGGGAAAGTTTCACAAAGAGATTTTTGTGAGATATCCCTACCGGGAATCGAACCCGGAACCTCCGGATCGTGAGCTGGGCGCTAAAACCACAAGACCACGGAGGCTGTTGTTGATTTTATTGGTTACAAATGTTATATCTTACCTCCATGGAATCAGAATCCCTCTTTTTCCTCAAATAATTGAAACAGCAGGCTCTGAAGCGTCGTGATCCACAAGAAGATGCACATTCGTTGCCGCACGATTGACAGGACAGTTGGGCTGCATACAGCATGCCTGGACATAAAGTAAAGTAAAGTATGAGCCTGTAATGTCCCACAGTTGGGCAAAGACCTCTCATCTCACTGAAGATATCAGTATAGTGAGGAGGATTAAGCCTAATCACCACGCTTGCCTAATGCGGGTTGGTGATCTCAAACTCGAGCCATGTTTGAAAAGTAGGAAACATGTTTTCGCTCGACCTGGGAATTGAACCCGGGCCTCAGTCTTGGCAGGCAAGTGCACATACAACTGGACATAAAATAAAAAATACATATAGGTTAATTTATCCCTAAAATCCTACAGAAAGTATTGAATGTTTATAAAATAGCGGACAACGACTTTAAATAATGAAATACGAAAAGCTATTCTCGATTTCTCACCAATAAGTAACAGCGCAACGAAAAGAGTAATTTTCATCATTTTCGAACGAAATTCGCGCCAATATTCAGAGAAGATGACAGTTCGGTATATCCGGTTTGAGTGATTGATAGTCAGTCGACCGTCTCTTTATAAAGGAATATTTTATTTGTTTCCGTGGGCGTGTAGGAAAGCTATGTAAATAAATTATGCTTTGTCTCAAGAGTAATATGATATTTTAATAGTGTATCAAGTGCTTTTACTTGTTGCGGTCTATTCAGACTGTACATCTTAACAATGTGGGAGAGAAACGTCAAAACCATAGGTAGGTTCGGTAAGTTACTTGGCAATAATGCTTAACTTAGCTATTATATCTCTATTTTGATAGAGATGATTGTGATAGGGAAGCGATTAAGATAGTATCAGGATTTTTGGTTACAATGAGCTTCAACTTGCTCATATATTTTAATTAATTTTATGAGTGTCAATTTTGATTATAAATTATAATCGATCGATTACAAAGTTTTTGAATCAATCGAGCTTAATTTTATGGACCACCCTACAAGATCACTTTGACATTATTAATTGTCAATGTCAATTGTCAATTTGATTTTGACAATCAGCTGTAATAACATAACCGCAAATTCGGTCAGAATCAAAAATTCTGTTTGCTGTTTGCATTTGTATTTTAACAAAAACATAAGTATTAACATAAGATATGCGATATCTATCACGAATATTCCAACCTCTTATAACCATCCCTAAGAATGCTGTGATAAAGAATACGGATATAACATGTAAAAGTCAAAAAGTAAGTTATTTATAAATTATACTAGCAACGCCCCGCGGTTTTACCCGCCTTATGCCCGTTCCCGTGGGAATTCCGGGATTTTTTATACTTATATACCTTCCTCTTGAATCACTCTATTTATTAAATATACCGCATCAAAATCCGTTGCGTAGTTTTGAAGATCTGAGCATACATAGGGACAGACAGCGGAAAGCAACTTTGTTTTAATACTGTGTAGTGTTACTGCACTTGCTATTCATTCTATAAAGTAATATCATCACCATAAACCTTCCAGTTACTCCTAGAATGTGGTCTAATAAGACCTACATCGTCCGGCCTCTTTACAATCCTGCCTCTCGCTCGCCGATCGATCAGCAAGCTCGAATCACTTATCAAACAGCACATTGATGCAGCAGGAGGCCAACAGATGTCACTACCGTCGCTCGTGGCTGAAGGACTGTGGAAGAAGAGTGGGAGACTGGAAGGGAGTCCCGCGGAACTGATGCAAGTTCAGGATAGACACGGGAAAGACTACTTGTTGGCTCCGGTGAGGTGTCTGATGGTTTTGTTCATTCTTCTTCTTCTTCATCGAGTGGACGGTCTCCCTGACCAACCCTGGTGTCAGAGTTATTGAGCCGCCAAAGGCCTCTGACATGCCTCAGGTAATGACTACTATCCGTAGAGTAACCGGGACTGACGGCTTAACGTGCCCTCCGAAGCACCGAATCGTCTTACTTTTCGGGCAATCAGGTTATTCAGCCTGCAATGCCCTAACCAAACTGAGGACAGTCTTAGGAAGAGATTTTTGTGAGATAGTTGTCCCCACCAGGAATCAAACCCGGAACCTCAGCATCGTGAGCCGAGCGCTCAAACCACAAGACCACGGAGGTTGTTATAAAAATTCTTTTATTTTTATGCAAATGTCACATTGCCAGGTTTAATAATTTTCTTATATTTTCACAGACACACGAGGAGTCAATAGCAGATCTGATGGCTGATGTGGGCCCGTTATCATACAAGCAGCTGCCAATTATTTTATACCAGGTACAGTCACGAGCGTTAATTTGGGACCCATTTCCATCAAATGTTGTTAGAACATTCATAATGCAATAAGGTCGAAACTTTAGTTTGATAGAAACGTAAAGTTATCGATGGTAAATGTTATGTTAATATTCTGAATTAGTGGGTACTTAGAAATATAATGATTGTAAAGTACCTACAATATACTAAAGTTTAGTTGTAATTGTAAATCTAAATAAAATGCAGCTCTGTTCATGAATTGGTGTTGTTAATTACTATATCCTGGAAGAAACATAATATTGGCGACGAGAACAACCAGAATGACGGCCGCCAACATCACAAGCCTAGTTTTGCCGGGAAAATTCGACCCAAATAAAGATGTGTGGGAGAATTATCGTGAGCAGTTAAACTTCGCGTTGGAGGCGGCGGGGCAAATTGAAAGCGTGCAGAAGAGAGCCCTATTCCTGTCCCAATGTGGGAAGGAAGCCTATGGATTGATAGTGTCATTACTAGCACCAAAAAAACCAAGTGAAGTGGCCTTTGAAGAGATCATTGTTATTCTCAACAAGTTTTTTATACCTACACCCCACCCTATTTTAGAGGTGGATAAGTTCTACAAAAGAAAACAGAAAGATAATGAATCGATCACGAGTTTCGTTGCAGCGTTGCATGATATAAGTTCCCGCTGTGATTTTCAAGACGGCATGCAGCGGCGTATTGTAGAACAAATAATCCTGGGGGCGCGAGATAATAATTTGAAAAAGGAATTGCTAAAGATCAAACTGGAAAACTTAACCTACAACAACGTAGTACAACTGGCCTTAAATTTTGAATCGATTCAAAATGGAATGCAGAGTCATATTTTAGCAAGAAACCATAGTAGTGAGGTCACACAAACAAAAAGCGTTGCAATCACGAGCAGCGCCAGTGTTGAGCCTATGGAAGTAAATACAATCGACAACTCGAAACGTTGCGTGCATTGTGCAAAAAATCATGGTAACGCACTTTGCAGGATGCGGAACGTAACTTGTTATAAATGTCATAACAAAGGACATACGAAAGCGGCTTGTAAAAGCAATACGAGCAATAGAAAGCCACGAGTAAACAAGTGCAGCGAGTGTTCCACATCGGAAAACAACGATAAAAGCGAAGACAACTTTGGTCTACAAGAAAGAGTCGATGAAGTTGGAGAAAACGGCGCGAAAGAAGAAAAGCCAAGTAAACCTATCATGGTGGCGGTCAAGATAAATGGCATACCCTTGAGAATGGAAGTGGACTCAGGTTCAGCGCGGTCAATTATACCTCATAGTTTGTTTCAACAATTCGCGAAAGCATTCCCGACCGAATTGTTACCGTTCACAAATAAGTTAGTTACGTGGACAAACAGTGAGCTGAAAACGAAAGGCCAAACCACAGTGACCGTCGAGTTCGGCAACAAACGTGTCGAGCTTCCATTAATAGTGAGTTGCGGCAGAGGACCCCCACTACTGGGTCGTACGTGGTTCGAACCACTCGGAATTTCCATACAAGGGGTCAAGATCCACGCAGTGGACGAAAAGACAGTGGAAGATTTTCCTACAAGGTTCCCCGAGTTATTTGAAAGCAAAATTGACAAATACAAAGGACCTCCGGTCCACATCGACTGCAAAGAAGATGCCACACCAGTGTTTTTGAGACCGCGAACAGTACCATTCCCGTTAAGAGAGCAAGTTAATAAAGAACTGAACCGAATGATAGAAGATGGTATATTGACACCAGTTAAGCACTCACGCTGGGCTACACCACTAACTATAGTCCCTAAACCTGATGGATCACTACGGCTTTGTGGTGATTACCGCAAAACAGTGAATACTATGTGCTTAACAGAAAGCTACCCATTACCTACATCAAACGAAGCATTTTTCCAACTATCGGGAGGCAAGTGGTTTTCGAAAATCGATTTAAAACATGCGTATAACCAACTTAAAGTCGACGAAGCTACGGCAGAATTACTAACATTGAATACACCACTGGGCTTGATGAAAATGAATAGACTGGCTTACGGAGTCAATGCAGCTACAGCAATTTTTCAAAGGTTAATGATGTCAATACTCGCAGGTATTGATGGTGTGGCATGTCTCCTTGATGATATAGCCATATGTGGGTACTCCCTCGACCAACATAACGAGAGAGTGGCTGAAGTGCTAAGGAGGCTGAATGATATTGGGCTGAAAGTGAACAAAACAAAATGTGTGTTCACCACGAATAAAGTAAAGTTTCTGGGGTTTGAGATTGACGAAAACGGGGTACATCCATCACCAGAGAAGATCCAGGAGATAGCTAACAAACCCGTACCTAAGGATAAACGCTCGTTGAAAGCATTCTTGGGCCTATACAACTTCTATGAAAGATTTTTAAAGGAAAAAGCGGTGGTGTTAGAGCCGTTATATACATTACTGAGAGATGACATTCCTTGGAACTGGGGTGAAAAACAACAAGTGGCATTTAACAAGGCAAAGTGCCTCCTAACATCGAATTTGACTTTAACCCACTATAGCTTAGAGAAAGATGTACATATGATTTGTGACGCTAGTGAATATGGTGTAGGAGCAGTGCTCGTACATAAGATGGAGGATGGCACTGAGAAACCCATTATAATGAGCTCCAGAACACTCCAGGCACATGAACGCCGCTATGCACAACTGGACAAGGAAGCCCTGGCCATCATGTTTGGATTAAAAAAGTTCCGACAGTACTTACTGGGGCGTAAGTTTGTGATATTCACTGATCACAAGCCATTATTAGGAATATTGGGCCGAGGCAAACCCATTCCAGAACTAGTTTCAAACCGGATGTTACGTTGGGCACTGACAATGAACACCTTTGACTATGAGCTAAAGTATCGTCCGGGAAGTCAAATGGGAGACGCTGACAGTCTTAGCAGATGGCCGACTCCATGCACAGAAGAAGAGAAGGAACAAGAAGAAGTCATGCTAATAGAACAAATGGATATAGATCTAGGACCAGATACGATAGCAAAAGAAACAGAAAAAGACATAATACTAAAGAAAGTAAAGTTTTTCATACTAAACGGGTGGCCCAATGAAACTGACATACCAGAAATGCTACCATATTTTAGAAAAAGAGAATCCCTGTCTCTAAACAAAGAGTGTATTATGTGGTCTAACAGAGTAGTCATCCCGGCTAAATTACAAGAGTCGGTACTAAAGGCTCTTCATCAAGGTCACAGTGGGACCGTACAAACCAAGATGCTAGCTAGAGGATACCTATGGTACCCATCCCTAGATAAAGACATAGAAAGAGTAGTAGCAGAATGTGAGGCATGTCAAATGGGAAGGAATAACCCACCTGTCACAGAACATGAATGGAAACCAGAAAATAGACCATGGTCCCGTGTGCATATTGATTTTATGGGGCCCTTTATGGAGAAAACTTTCTTGGTCATAGTAGATTCATACAGTAAATGGCCGATTATTGAAATAGTGCCGTCAATGTCAAGCAAAGTAGTAATCGAGTTATTAAAGAAAGCTATTGCCGATAATGGGCTACCTGATGTCATTGTGTCCGACAATGGGTTGTCATTCACATCCAGTGAATGTCAAGAGTTTTTTAAGAGAAATCGTATCCGACATATAACTGGTGCACCCTACCATCCTGCAACCAACGGCCAAGCAGAAAGGACCATACAAACTATTAAAACCAAACTCAAAAAACAATCTCCTTTACCTTGGACAGACCGAGTAGCAAAAATTCTATTTCATATGCGTACTGTACCAAGCACCGTATCTGGCAAAACTCCGGCAGAGTTATTGAATGGCCGTAAATTTAAAACCTTAATATCATCGCTACATCCAGATACAGAGATAAAAACTGACAATGAAGGAAGGAAAGATGATGGACAAAATAAAAAAAGGTTTAATGTAGGAGATTATGTTTTAATGAGAATGTATACATGGCCCAAAAATGGCAAAGGGGAAGAATTGTAAGCAAGCAGGAACCAGCAGTATATGAGGTGGAGATAGAGGGTGGTGCCAGACACCGCAGGCATGTAGACCAACTACTTAAAACTAGACCACCAAATGCACCAGGAATGTCTGAAAATGAAATTGATAATGAAGTGTATGATTACGAAAATGATGATGATGATGATGTGATAATACCACCACCTGAGGAATGGAGTGAAATAATAGGTTGCTAAAAAAAAAAAAAAAAAAATATTAGAGTAGTTGGATGATTGGAAATTAATAATCAGAAAAAAGTATGCTTAATTCATGAGAATAATATTAGAGTCGTTAAAAAAATAAATTGTTATCAGTAAAAAATAATTATTGACATGTTTATAACTGAGAGGGGAAGTGTTATGTTAATATTCTGAATTAGTGGGTACTTAGAAATATAATGATTGTAAAGTACCTACAATATACTAAAGTTTAGTTGTAATTGTAAATCTAAATAAAATGCAGCTCTGTTCATGAATTGGTGTTGTTAATTACTATATCCTGGAAGAAACATAATAGTAAACAATATGACATTGATATTACGATAAAATATTACCTCTAAAGCGTAAGTTTGCTACACGATATTCAACCTTAGGTGGGTCCCAAATTAATGCTCGTGACTGTACAGTAGGAGCCGCTAATTAAACTCAAGAATGTTTGTGCAATGAGTGTTTTCACGAAAATTACATTTTTGACAGATTTTGGACCCCTCATTCCTTAAATTTCTTTATTAACAGACTAGCTGTGCCCCGCGGTTTCACCCGCAGCGCCCCCGTTCCCGTGGGAAATTTGACATTTTTATTCCTTATTTTTCTTATAGAAAAACCCTGTCCTGACAATAAGGAACACATTAAAGAAACAATCATCCAATTTGGTGCAGTCGTTCGGAAGTTATGCGCTTAGCAACAGATTCAGCGATTCATTTTTATATTATAGATAACTAATAAATACAGAGACGAACACCGTCCGAAGCACGGCTTGTTGAGAGCCCGGGAGTTCTCCATGTTGGACGCTTACGGAATCCATCCCGACGGGGAGTGTGCCCACAGGATATACGGGGCACTGCAACAGGCTTACAAGAAGCTGTTTGAGGATATGCAGCTGCCGGTTTATAAAGGTATTAGCACTGTTCCCGCGGGAATTTCGGGATAAACTGTATCCCATGTGTTATTCTGATGTATAACCTATATTACTGTACTGTTTTATCCAAATCCGTTCAGTAGTTTTTTCGTGAAAGAGTAACAAACATACATCCTTACAAACTCTCGCATTTATAATATTAGTAGCAATAGTATTTAAGATCATTATTTTATTATTTTCCAGTGGTCGCTCCCACGGGAGACATGGGGGGCACTTTATCCCACGAGTATCAAATACCCGCCGCGGCCGGAGAAGATAACATCAGTATATGTGCGTCCTGCTCCAACGCGACGCTCACGAGCGAGACGGGTGCATGTAGCTGTGGGGGGCGGACAGAGACAGCTAATAGTATTGAGGTATGAACTAGTAATGATATCTGAGGTGAGATGAGAGGCCTTCCAGTAGTGGAATATCAAAAAGTAAGTTTGACAAGTCCGTTGGCACAGTGGCATGTGAGAGCGCTTGCTGTGTCGGGGGTTGCGGGGTCGATTCCCGCCCGGAGTCAACAATATGTGAAGACATAGTTGTTGACGACGTCTGGGTGTCAATTATATATTGTTATAAAGTATTTGTGTATGTATAAGTAGTAGTATCAGTGAGTTAGATTCCATGATACAAGCTTAGAGCTTACTTTGGGTCTCATTAACCGTGAGTGAATTTGTCCGGGGGTATTTTGTCGGGGTATAAGTTCGAGTAGGTCAGTGGCGCACCCTGGTGTCTAAAAGTAGCATCCAATAAAAAAAAAAAATATTCATAAAATATCATTATATTATGACCAGCCGCGCCCCGCGGTTCCATCCACGTTGTATCCGTTCTCGTGGGAATTTCGGGATAAAATGTATCCCATATGTCATTCTGATGTATAACCTATATTACTGTCAAGTTTCATCCAAATCTGTTCAGTACTTTTTGCGTGAAAGAGCAACAAACATACATACATACATCCATACTCACAAATTTTCGCATTTATAATATTACTAGCAGCGCCCGCGGTTTTACCCGCGTTGTGCCCGTTCCCGTGGGAATATCGGGATTTTTTTTACATAAAAACCTTCCTCTTGAATCACTCTACCTATTACAAAAAACCGCATCAAAATCCGTTGCGTAATTTTAAAGATTTAAGCATACAGACAAACAGACAAACAAACAGTCAAAAATAGCGACTTTGTTTTATACTATGTAGTGAAGTAGGAAGTAGAATTAGTAGGATAGTAGGATATTAAATGATTACTAATTTATTTACAGGTCGGCCATACTTTCATTTTAGGCACAAAATACTCAGAGCCGTTATCAGCTAAGTATATCCCAGCGAGTGGCTCCCCGCGGCCTGTCACCATGTCCTGTTACGGAATAGGAATCACGAGGTACGTCCTGTGTAAAGTATCGTCCTATAAGACACTGCAGATCATACGTCCTGTGTAAAGTATCGTCCTATAAGACACTGCAGATCATACGTCCTGTGTAAAGTATCGTCCTATAAGACACTGCAGATCATACGTCCTGTGTAAAGTATCGTCCTATAAGACACTGCAGATCATACGTCCTGTGTAAAGTATCGTCCTGTAAGACACTGCAGATCATACGTCCTGTGTAAAGTATCGTCCTATAAGACACTGCAGATCATACGTCCTGTGTAAAGTATCGTCCTATAAGACACTGCAGATCATACGTCCTGTGTAAAGTATCGTCCTATAAGACACTGCAGATCATACGTCCTGTGTAAAGTATCGTCCTATAAGACACTGCAGATCATACGTCTTGTCTAAAGTATCGTCCTATAAGACACTGCAGATCATACGTCCTGTGTAAAGTATCGTCCTGTAAGACACTGCAGATCAAATAGTTCTGTGTAATATGCATTCGCTTGCTTAGTCGGCAGTCCCAGGTTCAATTCCCGGCTCGAGGGATATCATGTTTTTGATTTACACTCCATAAATAGCTCGGGTTTGAGATCAGCAACCCGCGTTAGGCGAGCGTGGTGATTACGACATCCTCCTCACTGTACTGATATCTGAGAGATGAGAGGCCTTTGCCGAGCATTACATTAGGCTAATACTTTACTTACTAAGTATTATCGAATAGTAAGTTCGAGTAGGCCAGTGCCAACCCAACCCTGGTGTCGGGAGTTATTAGACCGCCTAAAGGACGACATGGTCTGACGAGTGGAAGAACCGGGACCGACTGGTTAACGTGCCCTCCGAACCACGGTAACGCTCAGATAGAAATACCACTATCGGCCACCCATCAAAGTAGGGGTCGAGCTGCACGTTGCTTAACAATCGTTATTGTTCTAGATTGTTAGCTGCAAGTCTAGAACATTTGTCAACAGAGAAAGCACTAAGATGGCCTCAGGTCATAGCGCCTTTTGATACAATCATTATAGGACCTAAGGTGAGTACTAAAAATAAATAAATACTATCCGCCCCGCGTGGTGTCACCCGCGACCCAATAGATGTCGCTAGTGTGAATCTAAACCATCCAGGGTGCCACCCAGACGCATACAAAAATCATTGAAATCGGTCCAGCCGTTTAGGAGTTCAGTGACATACACACGTTATAGTTTAAATTATATATGTAAAGATATTGACAAGTCCGTTGTCACAGTGGCAGTGAGAGCGCTTACTGTGTCGGGGGTTGCGGGTTCGGTCAACGGAGTCAATATGTGAAGACATAATTGTTGACGACGTCTGGGTGTCGATTATATAATCTTAAATAGTATTTGTGTATGTATATGTAGTAGTATCAGTGAGTTAGATTCCATAATACAAGCTTAGAGCTTACTTTGGGTCTAATTAACTGTGAGTAAATTTAAATTACTTATGTAAAAAAATAAAATTCCTTACAAAAAATATTTAAGGAAATTAATAATTATATATATCCTGTTATTGTAAATTTTATAAAAATCGTTAGAACCGTTTTCTGTAATAGGATATTTTTTCACAGGAAGGATCCAAAGAAGGGTCTTCAATCGGCCCGGAAATGATAAACAAAGTCTATGGTGCGGTCCACAGACAAGGCAGAGATGTGCTTATAGACGACAGAAACAGTATGACCATAGGGAAAAGACTTATGATGGCTGATAGGTAAGATTTGTTCCCGTTCCCGAGGGAATTACAGGATAGAAAGTATGGATTAAAACCTTCGATCAACAATACACAACTAGATGTCGGGTCGGCGCAAAAAAATCGTCTCGGTGAATAAGGCCTCATTTGAAAAGTGAGCTCTTATTTTATTCATAAGATTTGCTACTTTATTGCCAGGTGTCATGGTTGTAATTAGGTTGAACTTCGAACTGTTTTAACACTTTTGTTTCAGTTCGGTAGTAAACAAAATAAGCTGTCACACGTCATCCACGCGGACAGTATTTAGCTTTGATTTTGTACGTGACCCGATATCTAGTTGTGTATTGTTGATAGAAGATTAAAACTTCTAAAAACGAGAACTATATTTGTATTTTCAGAATGGGCTACCCAAACATAATAGTTATGGGTAAAGCAGCATTAGATTCGCCGCCAAAATACGAAGTATACCGCGCCGGGGACCCGAACCCACGACTACAGACACTGGAAGAGTTGGCACTGACCGCTACGCCGCAGGAGATACGCAATAAAGTAGAAAATTAATTGGTTTTGTTTTATTTTGTGTATGATAAATATTAAATGACTATTTATTGCATAAATATATACTTAAATTAATTCTTTAATGTAAATATTGGGGTCATGTGTAGTTGTAAAATACAATACAATAGTAATGTCAAAGAAAGAAGAGAAGAAAATATGATTAGAATTGATACACATTCTTCTTTTTTAAAGTTGGTTGATTAATACAGCGCCATCTCTTACAGAGCATCAAAACTAAGTGCTCATGCAGTTTCAGTATAATTTCAATAGATGGCGTGGATATCTGAACGGACTATTTCACGCAGAATTTAATTTCAACATTATACTTTGAATTGATTTTAAATATTATCACTATTATTTTTTGACAAACCAGTTATTAAATATTAACTTTCTGTTACAAAATTAATGTTTGATGAAATAAAAATGATCTTTAACTTGAAAATAGTCTTTCATAAATGCTTAAATATTTCTGTATGTTTGGATGGAGAAACAGAACGTTAACTCACAACAAAATGTCATCGCTGTTTGTTTCGAGTGTACTGCGTATTTTGATTTTTGTTTTGTATTTTAATTATATGTGTTTAGTTTTAATTTTAAACTGAATTGAGTGTAAAATTGTGTACAGAACCTTTGTGTGTTGTGTAAACTTAAAGTTTAATTTCTCCAACGCCTCAAAACTTCGAAACTTAGTGAAATGACTAATACAAGTGTTAAATGACCGCATTAATCACAAACTTCTGATGCAAATATCGAAAACGAAATATTTATTAACGAATTTTACATTTCTGCATCATATCAGACGTAAGTAATATCCCGAATTTTAACAAATCAAGTAGGTATACAATGCATGTGTGTCTGGCGCATATAAATTCCAAAATGGCGGAAGTGCATTTGTGTTTATAATATTTATTTTGGCTATTTCAAGCTCTGTAGAAGGTTTATAGACATTAATTAATGCTTATTAACATATCTAGGACATTTTATTCATGTTAAAGTAGGTATAAAGTCAAATTAGGTCATTTAAGGTTATTGAACCTGTGAGAACCTGTCGTCGCTACTATGAATTTTTATTATTCTAATGTTGTTCGGGCCTTAATTTCACTGTAACTAAATAAATTTATGAAATAAATATATTATTTTAAATATATTTTATTTTGTTTACATAAATAAATATATAAAAATGATTTAAAAGTTATTTAATTATTTATTTTATCGTTTTTCGCTTTTATTTTTTTGTTTTATCATATTTAAGAATAGTCCCTTTAAATCTGGATTGAAATTAATCCATTTTCTTACGAACTACAATGCCACAGAGTCTCGAAACTAAATAAAACCTGTCTTTTGTGTTGGGGACTGAGGTACCTTTCCACCAGAAGTAAGCTATGCTATACTGCTATGCTTATTGTATCGCCCTATCAATGGCTCTCTTAAGCATGGTATTGCTCAGATAGAAATGCAACTATTGGCCACCCATCCAAGTAGGGGCCGAGCTGCAAGTCGCTTAACAATTACAATGAGTTAACATCACTTAGTCAGACTTTGCTAAGTGCTAAGTAAAATGCGAATTTATGTTCAATTATAATTCCTATAGTCTTATTACCACAGAGATTATCATTAAATACTTATCCCTACATATTATTAAACAAAGTCCTCAGCCACGACTGTGTCTGTCCGCGATAAACTCAAATACTACACTACGGATTTTTATGCTCTTTTTTAAAATATATAGAGTGATTCAAGAGGAAGGTTTATATGTATAAAAATTCCCGAAATTCCCACGGGAACGGGCACAACGCGAGTAAAACCGCGGAGCGCTTCTAGTTTTGAGATATTTGTCATAATTTTTCGTACATTACATGTCAAAATCTGTCATTAAATCTGTACTATGGAAGCATTAGACGTCTCTGAGTATCATCTGTAGTTAATCAAAATCCTACTAATATTATAAATGCGAAAGTTTGTGAGGATGGATGTATGTTTGTTGCTCTTCCACGCAAAAACTACTGAACGGATTTGGATGAAACTTTACAGTAATATAGGTTATACATCAGAATAACATATGGGATACATTTTATCCCGAAATTCCTGCGGGAACGGGCACAACGCGGATAACACCGCGGGGCGCAGCTAGTCAAAACATTAGGCTATAATTGTAATGAGCATGATGACATCACTTTGTGAGTCATCATAACCACTTCGTTGATACACACTAATCATGGTTATTAAACATATTAATTCCTTTGTATGTGCTTAATAGGTTGTCGGTACATTAGTATTGTTAAGCTAGCTATGACCTGTGGTTTTACTTGCATTGTAACATGAAAAGCAAGTAAAATCTCGCTTTGGCATGTAGCTAAGCTCATGGTAATTTTTTATTTAAAACTATCAACACTGCAGTTTTAGCTGCATTGTTCGTTCATCTGGGAATTTATATATTTATTTATTTATTTAGGACAGCCAGTAAAAGTTACACTATACACATCACTACATAGTATAAAACAAACTCGCTATTTTTGTCTGTTTGTTTGTCTGTTTGTCTGTATGCTTAAATCTTTAAAATTACGCAACGGATTTTGATGCGGTTTTTTGTAATAGGTAGAGTGATTCAAGAGAAAGGTTTTTATGTAAAAAAATTCCCGAAAATCCGACGGGAACGGGCACAACGCGGGTAAAACCGCGGGGCGCTGCTAGTACTATATACTATACATAACACAAAATTAAAATATAAATGCACTTTTTTTAGGCGCCACAGCGTGCTTAACTTTTAAAAATACTTATAAACTAAAAAAAATAATTAATTTGAGAGAATAAAAATAGCCTGTAACCTTCCCCTTGAATAAAGCTCCAACTAACCCACATGTCGGAGTTTTTAGACCGCCTAAAGGCCTCCGAAATGGTCTAACGATTGAAACATCCGAAACCCACTGTTTAACGTGCCCTCCGAAGCACGGTAGCGCTCAGATAGAAATGCCACTATCGGCCACCCATCCAAGTAGGGGTCGAGCTGCACGTTGCTAACAATCACAATGAGTTAACATCGCTTAGTCAAACTATGTCACTACAGTCAACATAAGTTATTCAAAATACTTTTTTCTCTATATTCCAGATGGTAGTTCGAGAGAACCTCCGATTGCTCCATAGTTGTTAGCAGACATCCAAAATGGGCCAGCAGACGTCCAGAAAAAGTGAGTTATCACATTCTATGATTATTAATATTTCGACTATAATGATTCCGTGCTTCGGAGGGCACGTTAAGCCGTCGGTCCCGGTTACTCTCTATGGATAGTAGTCGTTACATGAGCCATGTCAGAGGCCTTTGGCGGCTCAATAACTCTGGCACCAGGATTGGTCAGGTTGACCGTCCACTCGATGAAGAGAAGAAGACTATAATGATAACTAGCAGCGCCCCGTGGTTTTACCCGCGTTGTGCCCCGTCCCGTGGGAATTTCGGGAATTTTTATACATATAAACCTTCCTGTTGAATCACTCTATCTATTAAAAAAACCTCATCAAAATCCGTTGCGTATTTTTAAAGATCTAAGCATACAAACAGACAGACAGCGGAAACCGACTTTGTTTTATACTATGCAGTGAAGATATTCACTAAAACACACCATCCCTAAATCTTTTCTCGCGGATATCCGCAGATACGGATATCCGACACATTTTTAATGATGTATATTGCTTGCAGCGGGCGAGTGTACGTGCGGATGTGGCGCGTGGGAGCGACGCCGCTACGTGGAGTCGCCGAGCAGCGTGCACCGCTACGTCAGCGCCGTTACCGACAGGTGGGGGTGATAGGGGGGCAAATATATTGTATAGGGTTAACATGGGTTCAATTATGTTGTACAGGGGTAAACAGGGGTTCAATTATATTGTACAGGGGTTAAGAGGGGTTCAATTATATTGTACAGGGGTTCAATTAGGTGTTCAAAGGGTTCAGTTAGGGGTTCAAGGGTTAAATCAGCGCATAGAGGGCTTAAATACCGCGTGCGCCGCTATAAAGACATCCGCGGACCGCATATCGCTTATGAAGTACTGGCCGCGCCCGCGTTGTACCTGTTCCTGCGGGAATTTCGGGATCATACATCAGAATAACATATTTTTTTTTATATAACTGGACAAATTCACTCGCGGTTAATTAGACCCAAAGTAAGCTCTAAGCTTGTATTATGGAATCTAATTAACTGATACTACTACATATACATACACGAATACTTATTTGGGATACATTTTATCGTACATACATACATACATACAAACATACATCCATCCTCACAAACTTTCGCATTGATAGTATAAGTGGGATGATTACTGATGAGATGAGTATGGTTGTCTGCAGATGGAGCGCGCGCGAGTGCGCGTGTCGCCGCCGCCGCTGGCGCCGCGCGCCGTGCGTCTGCACGGCGTACCGCCGCGTCTCCGAGGACCGGTGCGTACACATATACTTACATACGTCTGTCGTGTCCCACTGCTGGGCAAAGGCCTCTCATCTCACTGTGTAGTTCCTACTTTTATATTTACCTAGCTGACCCATCAAACGTTGTTATCTATAATTAGCTGTGCCCCGCGGTTTCACCCGCAGCGCCCCCGTTCCCGTGGGAATTTTGAGATTTTTATTCCCTATAAACCTCACGGAGCCCGAGACCTTTCAAACGAATGCAAAACCGTGGAAATCGGTCCAGCCATTCACGCGTGATGCCTCGACCAATGAAAACGGGTTTCATTTTTATATATATAGATATAAAAATGAATCGCTGAATCTGTTGCTAAGCGCATACCTTCAGAACGACTGCACCAAATTGGATGATTATTTTTTTAATGTGTTCCTTATTGTCAGCACAAGGTTTTTATATAAGAAAAATAAGGAATTAAAATCTCAAAATTCCTACGGGAACGGGGGCTGTGGGTGAAACCGCGGGGCACAGCTAGTTCTATATACTAATTAAGTGTTGCACCACCCTAATCCACCCTAAGTAGTGAAGATATATTAACTTTATGTATTGTGCATATGTTTCAGACTGGCCGCGGTACTCACACTGGGGGCTCGAGACCTGAGGCGGGAACTCGACGCGATCGTCATCAACACCGGTACTATATTTACATACATACATACATCTATATATATAAAACAAAGACGGGTTTGTTACAACACTTATAACTCGAGATCGGCTGGATCAATTTTCATGGCTTTTGTTTCGTTGGATTTGTCTCCGCCCTGAATAGCAGAATACATTTTAAAAACAATGAAAACTTTGAATAAAAATCTCAAAATTCCCACGGGAACGGGGGCGCTGCGGGTGAGACCGTGGGGCACAGCTAGTTACTAATATTATAAAGAGGTAAAAATTGTAAGTTTGTTTGTTTGTTTGTTTGTATGTTCGAGGTAATCTCAGGAATTATCAGTCCGATTTGAATAATTCTATTTGTAATAGATAGCCACATTCAACGGGAAGGTTATAGGCTATTTTTCATCCCGAAATTGTCACAGGAACGGGTTTAACGCGGGTAAAACCGCGGGGCGATGCTAGTATCAAATATTTGTATTCAGTTTTGGCCCCATAGAGGCTCTTTTGAACGTACCACCCATTCGGAAGAACATCAGCAGAGAAGAATGGGCAAGAAACTGCTGGCCAATGTGGTCATCCATTACATAAATAGTAATTCGAAACGGATTGGTAGTTTCTTCAACCCTAGTGATACCCGCATTGTGCCCGTTCCCGTAGGAATTTCGGGATAAAATGATTCCCATGTGTTATTCTGATGTATAACCTATATTACTGTAAAGTTTCATCCAAATCCGTTCAGTAGTTTTTTCGTGAAAGAGCAACAAACATACATACATACATCCTCCCAAACTATCGCATTTATAATACTAGCTGTGCCCCGCGGTTTCACCCGCAGCGCACCCGTTCCCCTAGGAAATACGGGATAAAATAGTATCCTATATCCGTCTCCTGGTTCTAAGCTACCTCCCCACCAATGTTCACCCAAATCGGTTCAGCCGTTCTCGAGTTATAAATAGTGTAACTAACACGACTTTCTTTTATATATATATACTAGCAGCGCCCCGCGGTATTACCCGCGTTGTTCCCGTTCCCGTGGGAATTTCGGAATGAAAAGTAGCCTATAACCTTCCCGTTGAATGTGGCTATCTATTACAAAAAGAATTTTTCAAATCGATTCAGTAGTTTCTGAGATTAGCGCGTTTAAACAAACAAACAAACAAACAAAACAAACTCTTCAGCTTTATAATATTAGTATAGATATAGATTAGTAGGATTTGTATCTGACGTTTCGGCTCCTTTACAGGAACCGTGCTCACAGAAGACTGATTAAGCATGTAATTTTAATTATTTTTGTTTGTTTTCAGACTCTGACACAGTGAGAGATAGCGAAGCGACGGCTGAAGTATACGTCTTGTCTGTAGCGCCCAGAAAGTACGTATTACCACTAATTAGCTGTGACCCGCGGTTTCACCCGCGGCACGCCCGTTCCCGTGGGAATTTCGGGATTTTTACTAATTAATATACTAGTTCTGACTGTACTGATATCTTCAGTGAGATGAGAGGCCTTTGACCAGCAGTGGGACATTACAGGCTAATACTTTACTTTACTTTTCTGACTGTACATCTTTAGCGAGATAAAAAAATGATCGAGTGACTAAAAAAATATTTTTTAAATCAAGATTTCGTTTGAGTAATAGCACGTTTGCCGAAAAAATACACGGGATATATTACTACACCCTCTCCCCCGGTCCCGGTTACTCTACGGTAGTAGTCGTTACATGAGCCATGTCAGAGTCCTTTGACGGCTCAATAACTCTGACACCGGGATTGGTCAGGGTGACCGTCTACTCGATGAAGAAGAAGACCCTCTTCCCCATGTGATATTTCTTATAGACGCTCTCCCCCCCCCTTTGGAGCTTCGCTTGATTAATGGACAGCCCTAAAGGGCTAATATAACGAAATACAGTAAACATGACACTTTGTTGGTTGTTGCAGCGGCGAGCGCGAGTCCCCGCCCGCGGCGCTAGGCGAGATCACTCACCAGACCGACGGCTCCATACGACTGCCGCCACACTTTCAGGTGCCTTCACTATTATAATAGCTGTGTCCACCGGCTTTATGCCAAACTAGCAGCGCCCCGCGGTTTTACCCGCGTTGTGCCCGTTCCCGTGGGAATTTCGGGATACAATGTAGCCTATAGCCTTCCTCGATAAATGGACTATCTAACAGTGAAAGAATTATTCAAATCGGTTCAGTAGTTTCTGAGATTAGCGCGTTTAAACAAACAAACAAACAAACTAACAAAACAAACTCTTCAGCTTTATAATATTAGTATAGATGTAGCCTATAACATTCCCGTTGAATGTGGCAAATAAATGATTTATTTATTAATTACCCACGTTGTACCCGTTCCCGCGGGAATTCCGGGATAGATATATACTATTGAGGATCTTTTGAAGACCATCATCTTTGTAATAGACATTTTTGGTGTATGATCACCGTATGCGAGGGTGAGAGCTCGAAAGCGCATTTTCATCCGACTTGCTTCAAACTTATCGTCATTGCTCAGCTCCTATGTGCCTTGACGATATGTTATATAGCCTACTAGCAGCGCCCCGCGGTTTTACCCGCTTTGTGCCCGTTCCCGTGGGAATATCGGCAATTTTCATACATAAAAACCTTCCTCTTGAATCACTCTACCTATTACAAAAAACCGTATCAAAATCCGTTGCGTAATTTGAAAGATTTAAGCATACAGAGAAACAGACAAACAAACAGACAAAAATAGCAACTTTGTTTTATACTATGTAGTGATAACCTGCCCAGGAGTATAAAGGGCCCGTAAAGTGAGATAAAAATGTAAAAGTGAAGTGTATCCGTAAATGTAGTTTCTATTTGTATATTTATTAATAGTTATTGTCGTGTCGACAGGTGGTGTGCGGCGGCGAGGTGCGCGCGTTGTTGCTGCGCGCGCCGCCGCTCCCCTCCGCCACCAAAGTGCACACACAGGTAACTAACACACACACACACAGAGGTAACTATCACACACATGTAACTATATCTCTCACACACACACACACACACACACACACACACACTCACTCACACACGCACACACTCACTCACACAACACACACACACACACACACGCCCAGAGGTAACTATCACACACACATGTAACTATTTCTCACACACACACACGCACACACTCACTCACACGCGCACACACTCACTCACTCAACACACTCATACTCCCACACACACACACACACACACACCCCAATTCACCGACTGTACTGACTTACCATTCCATCTAAATAACATATCCATTATGTACTCACACATACACTCACATTATTACATATAAAACACGTGTTGACACCGTTACCTCCCCCAGGTGGACTACATCCACTGCCTGGTGCCGGACCTGCAGGAGATCACGGCCTGCTCGTTCTACTGGGGCAAGATGGACCGGTACGAGGCCGAGAGGCTGCTCGACAACAAGCCCGAGGGTGAGACTCACCGTAACCATGTTGTAACCACTAGAGTATGGTTATGGTTACCATAACCACATTGTTATAACACTAGAGTATCTGTGGTCTTGTGGTGTGGGAACAATAGCTCACAACAATCTCTTTGTGAGACTGCCCTCAGTTTGGTTAGGGCATTGCAGGCTGAATCACCTGATTGCCCGAAAAGTAAGACGATTCCGTGCTTCGGAGGGCACGTTAAGCCGTCGGTCCCGGTTACTTTCTACGGATAGTAGTCGTTACATGAGCCATGTCAGAGGCCTTTGGCGGCTCAATAACTCTGACACCAGGATTGGTCAGGGTGACCGTCCACTCGGTGAAGAAGAATAAATTTAATCCAATTTTCTTCCATTCCAGGCACGTTCCTCCTGCGGGACTCTGCACAGGAAGAGCACCTGTTCTCGGTGTCCTTCAGAAAGTACGGACGCTCGCTGCACGCGCGCATAGAGCACTATCACCATCGATTCAGCTTCGACTCGCACGACCCGGCGGTGTTCGCCGCGCCCACCGTCACCTCGCTCATTGAGCATTATAAGGTATGTTTATCAGCTTTCCTAAGGGAATTTCTGATGTATAACCTATACTAGCAGCGCCCCGTGGTTTCCCCCCGTTGTACCTGTTTCCGCAGGAATTTCGCGATAAAAAGTAGCCTATGTCCTTTCTCAGGCTCTTGACTAACTGTGTACCAAATTTCATTCAAATCGGTTCAGTAGTTTTGGCGTGAAAGCGTGACACACAGGTACTTTCGCATTTATTAGTTAGGATTACTGTGAAGTTCTATTGTGTGAAAGAGTAACAAACATCTATACCCCCTCGCCGCCCCCTGCCCCCCCCAGGACCCGGCGTGCGTGATGTTCTTCGAGCCGATGCTGACGGCGCCGCTGCCGCGCGCCGCGCCCTTCTCCCTGCAGCAGCTCGCGCGCGCCGCCATCGTCTCGCACACCACCTACGACGGTACGTATCACACCACACCACCATCACACCACCACCACACCACCACCATACCACCACCACACCACCGCCACACCACCACCACACCAACACCACACCACAACCACACCACCACCACACCACGACCACAATACGACCACACCACAACCATACCACGACCACATCTCGACCACACCACGACCACACCACGACCACACCACGACCACAATACATTCTAGACGTATCCCGCAGGCGTGGAGCAGCTGCCGCTGCCGGTGCGGCTGCGCCAGTACCTCAAGGAGTACCACTACCGGCAGCGCGTGCGCGTGCGCCGCCTCGAGCCGCACGCCTACCACTAGCCCCGAGCGACCCACTCGCATACTAATCAACATTGGTCCTTAAGCAATACTAATACTAATCAACATTGGTTCCATTTCAAATCGGTCCTATTTAATATTAACATTGGGCCCGATTCGGATCGGTCGTTATTGAAATCGGTCCCGTTGCATATCTGGCCTCGGATTAACAATTGAAATAGTATTGAAATTTGGTCCCGTTTCGGTTTGGTTCCATTTCAAATCGGTGCCTTTTTTAAATTGTATCATTTCATGTCGGGCCTTTTTCAAATTGGTGTCTATTCATAATGGTTCTTTAAGTTTAGTTCTAATTTCCGAACGTTAAATTTGAACGGTCTCATTTCTCAATGGTCCCGATTTTGAATTGGTCCCATTTATGAGGGGCCGTTCACAAAATACGTCACGCTATAATCAACTTTTTTTCACCCCCTCCCCCCCTATTGTCACACTGTGTCACACTTTCTGTGACCCCCATGTAAATATTTCGTCACAAAAACTAAGACCTCCCCCCCCTGAATCATGATCAAAATTGACAAAATTAATTTAAAATCTTTTAATGAACGGCGAACATCACGTTGCCGTAGACCCCCCCGTCCCTCCTTGTCACATCTTGTCACACTCAGCAAACCCCCTCCCCCCCCCTTGAACGCGAACGTATTTTGTGAATGGCCCCTGAATGGTCCTTATTATTATTTGGTTCAGTTTCTGAATAGTCCCGACCTTGCATTGGTCCCATTTCTGAATGGTCTCGATTTTGAATTGGTCCCATTTCTGAATGGTCCCGACTTTGAATTGGTCCCATTTCTGAATGGTCTCGATTTTTATTTGGTCCCTTTTCTGAATGGTCCCGACTTTGAATTGGTCCCATTTATGAATGGTCTCGATTTTGAATTGATCCCATTTCTGAATGGTCCCGACTTTGAATTGGTCCCATTTCTGAATGGCTCCGATTTTGATTTGGTCCCGATTTGATTTGGTCCCGATTTGACTTGGTCCCATTTCCGAAGTGTCTCATTGGCTACACAATGAAGACTGCGTGTGTCATCGGGTCGTGTTGACTCTCAAAATGTATAAAAAATCAACTTTTCGAAAACATAATAATATTGCAATAATATACATAGACTTTATATTTTTGTAAATAGATATTTTTAATATTTCCAAAAAATGCACTTAGACCAAATAAAAACGTAATATTGAGCGCTGGAAAGAAATAAAGTGAAGCATGTTTAATTACACCGTATAATCTGTACTGTACATACATTGTCGGAGTAGGAGGTGTAATTTGGTTTTCATGAGTATTTGGTACTAGCAGCGCTCCACGGTTTTACCCGCGTTGTGCCCGTTCCCGTGGGAATTTCGGGAATTTTTATACATATAAACCTTTCTCTTGAATCATTCTATCTATTTTAAGAACCGCGTCGAAATGCGTGCAGTAGTATTTGAGTTTATCGCGAACAGACAGTCACGGCCGGGGACTTTGTTTTATAATATGTATTGATTTACAACCAAATTACACCTAAAACTGGCTTCACTTTACTGTTAACAGCACTCGTATTACATTTTTGTTTGGTCTAAGTTAGTTTAAATATAATATTTTATATTAGTAACATACCCAACAAAAACGTATTTTAAATTTTAAAGTCACATTAAACTTAATCCATCGTTAAAACTGTATATTTCTCAGTACAATGTGACTTTGAAATTTAAAATTGATATATGTATGTCCGGAATCGAATTTTCCAAATATAACAAAACTGTATAATTTTTAATGAAATTGTGTTAGTTTCAACTATAAAATATGGGTGTTATATATTTAACTTACTTGAAATTCACCACCATTATGTATATACCACTAGAACTACGCTACGCTATAAACTCAATTTTTTCATACTTGTCCCAAAATGTGGACCAATGTCGTCAATTTTCCAGTCGAAAACGACTACTGAAGAGGAAAAAGGTTTAGAGATAGGGTGAGAATTAAATACAATCACTAAACCTTTTTCCTCTTCAGTAGTCGTCTTCGGCCGGAAAATTGACGACATTGGTCCACATATTGGGGCAAGTAAGACTAAATAGAGTTTATAGCGTAGCGTAGCTCTAGTGGTAACACCCTTATAGCAATAACTAATATATATTTTCTTCAAAAATAGTTAAATTTTAAACTTAGAGGTCGATTTTTCAACCCAGACAATTCCTTCTTGAGAGGAAAACGGTTTAGACGGAATGGAAGGACATAGCTTGATACTTTTCCTCCATAGAGGGAAGAAATATACTTGATTGTGGGGTGTGAATGGAATAAAACCATAAAATATTGTTCCTTCACCAAGGGAATTAGTTAAACGATTTATGAATTGGACAATAATGAATACTACTGTATATGTTACCTGTACAGAAGGATTTAAAAAAAATACTAAGAAGGAAAATTAAATTAAATAATTTTATCTAATACTAGTTGTGCCCCGCGGTTTCACCCGCAGCGCCCCCATTCCCGTGGGAATTTTGAGATTTTTATTCCTTATTTTTCTTATATAAAAGCCTTGTCCTGACAATAAGGAACACATTAAAAAAGAATCATCCAATTTGGTGCAGTCGTTCTGAAGTTATGCGCTTAGCGACAGATTCAGCGATTCATTTTTATATCACTACATAGTATAAAACAAAGTCTGTTTGTCTTCTGTTTGTCTGTCTGTCTGTATGCTTAAATCTTTAAAATTACGCAACGGATTTTGATGCGGTTTTTTGTAATAGGTAGAGTGATTCAAGAGGAAGGTTTTTATGTAAAAAAATTCCCGAAATTCCCACGGGAACGGGCACAACGCGGGTAAAACCGCGGCGCGCTGCTAGTTATAGATATGTAAAATTCTCGTGTGTTTGTAGTTAAACTCCTCCGAAACGGCTGGACCGATTCTCATGAAATTTGTGTTCATATCGATTAGGTCTGAGAATCGGACATCTATTTTTCATCCCCCTTAAATTAGGGGTAGTACACCCCTAAATTTTTATATAGCAAAACAAATTGTATTGAGGAAAAAGGTATATTAATAGGGTAAGAATGGAATTAAATCAATTAATATTTTTCCTCTACAGAAGGAATTTTCCTTACAAGGCCTGATTAAATTTAGATTTTAACTATTTTAAGAATAAATATAGAAAATGGGATTATGAATCAGTTCTCTCTGTTGGAACCATAAAGGTATTAATAGTGTAAGATACGCATAATTAATTATTGTTATTGTATTTTAATTTAATTAATTTTTATTTTATTATCTAAAAAGTGTCCATTTTTGTTATTTAAAACTTTTTCTCTGTCTGTCTCTCTGGCGTGCGCAAATTTCTCTGTCTGTCCCTCTCTGGCCTAAAAAGTGTCGTTACCTTTGTTCCGTCTAGCCCCCTTTCGCAACGCGCGATAAGGAACTTCTTACAGTCACAAGCATTAATTTGGGACCCACCTAAGGTTGAATATCGTGTAGCAAACTTACGCTATATAGAGCTAATATTTTATCGCAATATCAATGTCATATTGTTTACCATCGACAACTTTACGTTTCTATCAAACTAAAGTTTCGACCTTATTGCATTATGAATGTTCTAACAACATTTGATGGAAATGAGTCCCAAATTAACGCTCGTGACTGTACCAACACTGTTAGTGAGTGTTTTGTCTCTTTTGCTCTTAAGAAAATCGCGTATGTCAGAAAGTGACAAACCATTTGATAGCTGCAATGTTCTCACGCGTGTATTAAAGGCACTGTGAGTGTATAAGCGGATTATTTCTCCGGTTAGGAGCTTGAAGTGAGCTGTTTGATTTTTCAAGCTGGCTTGGACGAAAATGAACTTGTCATTATGTTGACAATTGTAAAATATATGTAATGTAATCTAAGTGTTACGTTACGATGCTACCCCTGACTGACGAGCATTCGGGAGTCATGTTTTCCCCCAACTGACGGGGCAAATTGGACTTAATTTATAGGGTCTATTTTCCCTCAGTAGTGGGGCAAAGTGGACTTAATTTATAGGGTCTATTTTCCTTCAGTAGTGGGGCAAATTGGACTTAATTTATAGAGTCTATTTTTCCCCGGTAGTGGGGCAAATTGGACTTAATTTATAGGGTCTATTTCCCCCATTTATGGGGTAAATTTGACTTAATTTATAGGGTCTATTTTCCCCCGGTAGTGGGGCTATTTGGACTTAATTTATTGGGTCTTTTTTCCCTCAGTAGTGGGGCAAAGTGGACTTAATTTATAGGGTCTATTTTTCCCACATTAATAGGGTAAGGAGGGCTTAATTTATAAGACCTAATCTCCCCCACCAACGGGGCAAACTGAACTTAATTTTTGAAAGCCATTTTCCCCCACCAGTGGGGATATTTGTTGGGGATGAGTGGAATCACCAGTTATTAACTTGTAAATTATTAGTGGTAAGATATTATTGTAATATAAAATGAATATGTTGTAATATTTTTCTGTAATAATATCGATATTGGTCGCGGAGCGTACAAATTATCAAAAATATATATTTTAAAGTATTTCTGAGTTTTATTTACTATGCCGTGAGCACGCCTCGCGTGTTCACATGAATACTGAACCCCTCCCGCGGGTGGCCTCACTGTACTGATATCTTCAGTGAAATGAGAGGCCTTTGCCCAGCAGTTGGACATTACAGGCTCGCTAGTCTAGAGATAATCTGGCGTGATTGAAATCTTAGGTTCAGTGCCCCGCGGTTTACCCGCGTTGTGCCCGTTCCTGTGGGAATTTCGGTATAAAAATAGCCTACAGCCTTCCTCGAAAAGTGGGCTATCCAACACGGAAAGAATTTTTCAAATCGGACCAGTAGCTCCTGAAATTAGCGCGTTCAAACAAACAAACTCTGCAGGTTTATCTACACTAATATTATAAAGAGGAAAACTTTGTTTGTAATGAATAGGCTCAAAAACTACTGGACCGTTTTTAAAAATTCTTTCACCATTCGAAAGCTACATTATCCACGAGTAACATAGGCTATTTTTCATCCCGAAATTCCCACAGGAATGGACACAACGCGGGTAAAACCGCGGGGCGCTGCTAGTAATCTATCTATATATATAAAAGAAAGTCTTGTTAGTTACACTATTTATAACTCGAAACGGCTGAACCGATTTGGCTGAAAATTGGTGGGGAGGTAGCTTAGAACCAGGAGACGGATATAGGGTACAGACGGATACAATTTAATCCCGTATTTCCTACGGGAACGGGTGCGCTGTGGGTGAAACCGCGGGGCACAGCTAGTATTAGTATAGATAGATGAAATATGTACTACAAATCAATTCCTTAAGAAAATAATTCGTAATTTGTTTTCCTTCAAGTTTGTTAAAACAACAGTTAACAGATTGTTTGTCTATAACTCGTATACTTTTGTTTTTGTTGCTGTTATTAATCAAAGCAAGAAGTAGTAAAGTTGAAACCTGATAAACTTGTTTAAGTTACCCGATTTTAACTTTTAAAAGGAAGGTAATGTTTGAGCGGTGTGTTTAAAAAAAGGGGAAGTAGGTAGGTACTTACTGCGTTCTCTATTTCATGTTATCCTAACTAATATTATATATGCGAAAGTAACTCTGTCTGTTAACGCTTTCACGCCAAAACTACTGAACCGATTTGATTTGTAAGCTATATTTTATTGTTGTTTGGTTTGGGGCCGTTCACAAAATACGTCACGCTATAATCAACTTTTTTTCACCCCCTCCCCCCCCATTGTCACGCTGTGTCACACTTTCTGTGACCCCCATGTAAATATTTCGTCACAAAAACTAAGACCCCCCCCCTAAATCATGATAAAAATTGAGAAAAAAGTATTTATTGAAAAAAATATTTAAAATATTTTAATGAACGGCGAACATCACGTTGCCGTAGACCCCCCCCCCCGTCCCTCCTTGTCACATCTTGTCACACTCAGCAAACCCCCTCCCCCCCCTTGAACGCGAACGTATTTTGTGAACGGCCCCTTTGAGAGGTATCACCTTTCCGTGACACAGTTTATACTAGTATGGGAGGTGATGTCGCGATAACTGAACGAAATATAATGTAATTACATTTGAAATTAATAAATGAATTTGAATTTGAATTTGAATGAAATTTAATAGGTACACAGTAAGTCTGAGAAAGGACAGAGGCTTCTTTTTATCACAAAATTCCTACCGGGAACGGGTACAACGCGGGTGAAACCGCGGGGCACTGCTAGTTTGAAAATAATGTACTATCCTGTAATATCCCACTGCTGGACAAAGGCCTCTTATCTCATTATAGTACAGTCACGAGCATTAATTTGGGACCCACCTAAGGTTGAATATCGTGTAGCAAACTTACGCTATTTAGAGCTATTTTTATCGCAATATCAATGTCATATTGTTTACCATCGACAACTTAAAGTTTCGACCTTATTGCATTATGAATGTTCTAACAACATTTGATGGAAATGGGTCCCAAATTAATGCTCGTGACTGTACTTATACTAGCAGCGCCCCGCGGTTTTATCCGCGTTGTGTCCATTCCTGTGGGAATTTCGGGATGAAAAATTGCCTATGTTACTCGTGGATAATGTAGCTTTCGAATGGTGAAAGAATTTTTAAAAACGGTCCAGTAGTTTTTGAGCCTATTCATTACAAACAAACAAAGTTTTCCTCTTTATAATATTAGTGTAGATGTAGATAAGTACAATAAGAAGGATATCTATACTAGGGCTGGTCACTGACGTACTCAACTTACGCACTACAAGTTTTTTATGTTAATTTTAGTGTTCCGTACCCAAAGGGTTAAAACGGGACCCTATTACTGAGACTTCGCTGTCCGTCCGTCCGTCCGTCACCAGGCTGTATCTCAAGAACGGTGATAGCTAGACAGTTGACATTTTCACAGATGATGTATTTCTATTGCCGCTATAACAACAAATACTAAAAATAAAATAAAACAAATATAATACTTTGCCGATTTTTTTAAATTACGGAACCCTCCATGCGCCTTTCCGACTCGCAGTTGGCCGGTATTTTTTAATCGTTTTAATACCTTCGTCATATATGAATAATTATTTACGTTATTTTTTGTTAAAATCGCCAGTTGGTTTTGAACTTTGTATAAAGAACGTCCTGTGTGTTTAAAAATATAATCTTTTAAATCGTTTTATTTACTTTTTTTAACTTTTTAAAAACTACATATTAATCTTTTTATTAGTAGCAGTGGTCTGTTTTATCCCAGTTGTAGGTATTTGTTCCCGCGGAAATTTCGTGATAAAAACTTATTACTAAACTAGCCGCGCCCCGCGGTGTTACCCGCGTTGTAGCCGTTCCCGCGGGAATTTCGGGATAAAATGTATCCCATGTTTTATTCTGATGTATAACCGATATTACTGTTAAGTTTTATCCAAATCCGTTCAGTAGTTTTTGCGTGGAAGAGTAACAAACATACATACATCGAACCTCACAAACCTTCGCATTTATAATATTAGTATAAGTACTGTAAATGTCCCCCAGAATCAAAGACATAGCTATATTTAAAATAGACATTTTTTTCTATTAGATGTGCTTATAGACACAAGGACAAGTGACACTTAAAGACACTAAAATGAGAGAGTGTATAGCACTATTAGTGATTGTTAGTGCTTCGTGCCAAATTCTGGATTTACCTGATGGTAGGTATGCATGTCAAAAAGAAGGTATTAGCTCGTAATGTCCCACTGCTGGTCAAAGGCCTCTCATCTCTCAGATATCAGTACAGTGAGGAGGATGTCGTAATCACCACGCTTGGCTACCGAGTCGGTGATCTCAAACCCGAGCCGAGCGATGTTAGTTCATTGCGAATGTTAAGCGACGTACAGCTCGGCCGCTACTTGGATGGGATTGTCATTTCGGCGGTATCTAGCTTCGGACTGAGGTCCCGGGTTCAATTCTCAGCTCGAGCGCATTCACATTTCCTACTTTTCAAACACGCCTCGTGTTTGAGATCACCAACCCGCAGCAAGCGTGGTGATTACGACATCCTCCTCAATGTACTGATATCTGAGTGAGATGAGAGAGCTTTGCCAAGCTGTCTACTTCTTCATCGAGTGGACGGTCACCCTGACCAATCCTGGTGTCAGAGTTATTGAGCCGCCAAAGGCCACTGACATGGCTCATGTAACGACCACTATCCGTAGAAAATAACCGGGACCGACACGGCTTAACGTGCCCTCCGAAGCACGGAATCGTCTTACTTTTCGAGCAATCAGGTGATTCAGCCTGCAATGCCCTAACCAAACTGAGGACAGTCTCACAAAGAGATTTTTATGAGACACTAGCAGCGCCCCGCGGTTTTACCCGCGTTGTACCCGTTCCCGTAGGAATTTCGGGATGAAAAATAGCCTATAACCTTCCCGTTGAATGTGGCTATCTATTACAAAAAGAATTATTGAAATCGGTTCAGTAGTTTCTGAGATTAGCGCGTTTAAACAAACAAACAAACAAAACAAACTCTTCAGCTTTATAATATTAGTATAGATTGTCCCCACCGGGAATCGAACCCGGAACCTCCGGATCGTGAGCCGAGCGCTCAAACCGCAAGACCTCGGAGGCTGCATAGCTGTCAGCTGTGGGACATTGCAGGCTAACACTTATCTTTATTTCAGGCAGCGATTGTCAGTGGAAGGAGGCTAAAGGCATATGTCTTGATATTAATAAGTGTCCTTCAGCGATGACTGATTACAGAATGAAAGATCCACCCCCTGTAAGTATAAATCTATACTAATATTATAAAGCTGAAGAGTATGTTTTGTTTGTTTGTTTGTTTAAACGCGCTAATCTCAGAAACTACTGAACCGATTTGAATAATTCTTTCACTGTTAGATAGTCTATTTATCGAGGAAGGCTATAGGCTACATTTTATCCCGAAATTCCCACGGGAACGGGCACAACGCGGGTAAAACCGCGGAGCGCTGCTAGTCTTATATATAAAATTCTCGTGTCACAGTGTTTGTTCGCGAACTCCTCCGAAACGGCTTGACCGATTCTCATGAAATTTTGTGAGCATATTGAGTAGGTCTGAGAATCGGCCAACGTCTATTTTTCATCCCGAAATTCCCGCGGGAACGGGTACAACGCGAGTGAAACCGCGGGGCGCAGCTAGTAGATGTATACTAATTCTAGCTGACGCTGTTTAAACGGGAAATTATTTGTTTAAACGGGAAATTATTTGTTTAAACGGGAAATTATTTGTTTAAACGGGAAATTATTTGTTTAAACGGGAACTTACGTACGACGGACTTACTTACGCACACTTATCTACGAAACTATCCATCCGAATTGAATTATTCTTTTTGTAATAGATAGATATATTCAAAAGGAAGGTTAAACGCTATTATTCATCCTGAAATTCCCACGGGAACGATTACAGCCTGAGTAAAACCGCGGGGCTAGAACTCGTTGTTACGAGTATAACACGGAAAATTTGCGCTTTCAGATCTGTTCCTTCAAAGGTCTTACGCCTATTGTATGCTGTACCGACTGCGAAAAAGAGTAAGAAGCTTTTCTCTAAATACTCACTTCGGTAGTCTAGTGGTATGTGCACTCGCCTGCCAAGACTTAGGTCCCGGGTTTAATTTCAAAGTCGAGAAAAAACATGTTTCCTACACAAACATAGCTCGTGTTTGAGATCACCAACCCGGTAGGCAAGCGTTGTATTATGAGACTTGGCCCACGGGACTGGTATATTGCCGGTACAGGGAAGCTATAACGAATAAAAAAACTTGACAGGTGTCAAGGGACACCCGGATGAAACGAAGTTTATTTATTATCAACAACAATAATCGTCGCGACACCACACTGTGCAATGCGAAATAGAAAGACGAAACGAAAATATCTGGCTTGCTTTCTATAAGAGAGAGAGAGACAGACGTACGCCGCACGGCGCGGCGTGCGCATGTTTCTCTGTCTTTCTCTCTCAAACGCAAAAAGTGTCGTTACAACTTTTCGTCTTAATTTTTTCCGTCTAGCCCCCTTTCGCAACGCGCGATAAGGAACTTCGTTCCAAAAACCCTGTTAATTAACCCTGGTTTAGTTGTAGTTATATTATTGTATATAATTTTAGAAGGTATTTATGTAAAGTAGAATGTAAGCTCTCCGTGCCACAGCGAATACTAGTATGGGAGGTGATGTCTCAATAACTGGGTCAAATATATTTTGTAGCTTCATTTGAAAATAAATATATTGAATTGAATTATTTTTCAGAGCTCGTGGGATTTATGATGTGGAACGAAAAGCACTGAAAAGTAACATTACTTATGAATCAAGTAAGTAAGTCCGAATAGGTCAGGTCCAACCCTGGTGCCGGAGTTGTTAGACCGCCTAAAGGACGACATGGTCTGACGAGTGAAACAACCGGGACCGACAGTTTAACGTGCCCTCCGAAGCACGGTAGCGCTCAGATAGAAATGCCACTATCAGCCAGACATCCAAGTAGGGGCCGAGCCTCACGTTGCTTAACAATAGCAATGAGTTAACATCGCTAAGTCAAACTACGCCACGAGCGGTATGAGTAAGTTTATCCGACTATACATCTATGCAGATGTAGACTTAAAGTCCGCGAGATTTTGTTAACCAACTTCAACAATTGATAAATTAAAAATTAAAAACTCTTCGCTAAACCGGCAAGACCCATTTTAGCTAAGCTAAGAACCACTGCTAAGAAACTGGATTTGAAATGAAAAATAATCGTATCGAAATCGGTGCGTTCGTTTGAGTACTTGGCTACCACACACATACAGACATAGACGTCAAACTTATCTACTTAACTACTCGTAGTTATAATAAGGCTATGTTCACATGTAACGCGCGTTAACGCGCGATCAAATTTGAAGAGAGTTCAGATGATGAGCGCTACTGCGCGTTGCGAGAGTACTCGTCAGTCTAGTCTTCCAAACATTAATATCAAAGCGCGAGTCAACGCGCGATTGTCTGCGTCTAGAAACTTTTTCTCTGAGCGCCGCGTTGACGCTCGCTGACGCGCGTTAACGCGCGCGCATGTGAACGGTTGCTAGGTATATATTAGGATGTCTAAGCGCGCGATTTGAAAACGCGCGTCACAATTCAGCCATCTGAACATAGCTCTCTTCAAATTTGATCGCGCGTTGACGCGCGTTACATGTGAACATAGCCTAAACCTCCTTAGCGTGGGGGGTAAGTTAAAAACCTACCTACACCTACCTATTAATATGTACACACAAACACACCCACACACCGACATCAACCTCAAACTTATTACACCCCTCTGCGTCGGGGGTAAATTTATCCTGCGAATATTATGCAGAGTATAGGGTTGTAACCCTTTCACGAAAATACTACTGAACGGATTTGGATCAAAACTTTACAATAATATAAGTTATACGTCAGAATAACCCATGGGATACATTTTGAGAACGGGTACAAGGCGGCTGAAACCGCGGGGCGCGGCTTGTTTATATGTATATATTTTTTTAACAGCCTCCGTGGTCTTGTGGTTTGAGCGCCCGGCTCACGACCCGGAGGTTCCGGGTTCGATTCCCGGTGGGGATATCTCACAAAAATCTCTTTGTGAGACTTTCCTCAGTTTGGTTAGGGCATTGCAGGCTGAACCACTTGATTGTCCGAAAAGTAAGACGATTCCGTGCTTCGGAGGGCACGTTAAGCCGTCGGTCCCGGTTACTTTCTACGGATAGTAGTTACATGAGCCATGTCAGAGGCCTTCGGCGGCTCAATAACTCTGACACCAGGATTGGTCAGGTTGGCCATCCACTCGATGAAGAAGAAGATCTATTTTTTGTACCATATTCCAGAATGCCTCGCCTACCAGTACCTTCTCCCTTACGAATGCAAGACCCACGTCACTTGGCATTACAAGAAGATATTCAACGAAAACCAGAAGTGCTGGATGAACATTGTGGAGGGGGTGGCGCCGCTGGGGGGAGAGGATGCCGAGAGGGGGGACTTCCCGCATATGGTAGGGGGTTCAGAGATGTTGGATGATATGTGTGTACTATGTGGGATCGAGGTTTAAATCGGATGGGTCCAAAATTAAATCATATGGGTCCAGATGGAACTTATTGATACAATATTGAGTTTAGAGATGTATGGTATGAGTTTTATAGTTTTAGTAAACTAGCAGCGTCCCGCGGTTTTACCCGCGTTGTACCCGCGAATTTCGGGATGAAAAATAGCATATAACCTTCCCGTTGAATGTGGCTTTCTATTACAAAAAGAATTATTCAAATCGGACTGATAATTCCTGAGATTACCTCGAACGTACAACAAACAAACAAACAAACAAGCTTAAAAATTTTACCTCTTTATAATATGTATTAGTATAGACTAGTATAGATTAAATGCTTTGTATGTCGAGATTTTTCATTTGGGAAGATTTTTGACAGTTGTATGTCAATCCCGATTTAAATTCGGTGGGTCCAGATTGTAATCGGATGGGACCGGATTAAATCTACAGGGTGTAAGCAGACTACGTCCGAAAACTGGAAGGGGGTTAGACACCACCCCCTACATGACCGTAGGTAACGTCGTTTATCTGAGAAATGTACTTTTTTGAACAAAATTAAATAAAATTACCTTTATATGTTGTCCCCAGGCGCTGCTCGGGTACGGCGAGGATGTGGCGACGGCGCAGTGGCTCTGCGGGGGCTCCCTCATCAGTGAGAGACACATCCTCACCGCGGCGCACTGCGGCGCGCATGTCCAGCTGTGGGTAGTTAGAAAAGTTTAATAAAGACTGGTTTCTTGAGCTTATCCCAAACACTGACGTCTATTATACACACTGGACTGGCTGTTACCAAACAAATGACATCTAATTTTGTGTGACAATTTGAAGCGCCCCTGCGAGTGTCCCGAGAACTAATTCTGACGTTCACTGCAAGCAAATAGGGGTACCACCACAGAACACATAAACAGAGGTTAGAAAGGCGATGTGGGCGGGGCAGGCGCGCCAAGGATATGAGCGAACGCTCATATTTGTACGACAACGCGATAAGCTATAAAATGTGCATCAGTGTGCGTGCATGCGCATGATTGGTTCCGTTTGAAATCGCGTGATGGCGCGGCGCTAAGATAGGCTAGATTTGAAATTGCAAATATGTGCGTAAGCTTCATATTTATTACGCACAGATGCACTGGCGGTGAAAGGTGGGGCGGATTCGGCGACACCGGTTTTCATACGAACGGCGCATGATCGCCATTCTAACCTCTGTTTATGTGTTCTGTGGGTACCACCCACAGTCGACTTAAGTCATAACTAATTTTAGTTCCATGGACATTCGTATTTGCCTACAGTGGCCTACAGCGCCAAAATGGCCAAAATGGGTAAATAATAAAGGTCAGTGGATCATCCCACTCACTTCGACCCCTCCATTCCCGTCCATTCCCCCTCACCGCTCCACTACGCTTCCCTCTCCCCACCCCGCTCAGCACACTGCTCTCCGCTCGGCAGAGGCCCGGTGCAGCACGTGTCGCTCGGCATGCTGAAGCGCTCTGACGCGCCGAGCCACTGGCGTCAGTACCGCGTCAAGAGCTTCACGCCGCACCCGCTGTACCGCCCGCCTAGCAAGTACAATGACATAGCGATCATTGAGACTGTTGGCATGTGAGTATGTACTATCCTACAAAATATTATAAATGCGAAAGTTTGTGAGGATGTATGTATGTTTGTTACTCTTTCACGCAAAAACTACTGAACGGATTTGGATGACACTTTACAGTAATATAGGTTATACATCAGAATAACATATGGGATGCATTTTATCCCGAAATTCCCGCAGGAACGGGTACAACGCGGGTATAAACACCGTGGGGCGCGGTTAGTTATATTATCAAGTCCGTTGTCACAGTGGCAGTGAGAGCGCTTACTGTGTCGGGGGTTGCGGGCTCGATTCAACGGAGTAACAATATGTGAGACATAGTTGTTGACGACGTCGGGTGTCAATTATATATTCTTTAAAGTATTTGTGTATGTATATGTAGTAGTATCAGTGAGTTAGATTCCACAACACAAGCTTAGAGCTTACTTTGGGTCTAATTAACCGTGAGTGACTTTGTCCGAGGTATTATATTATATTATATCTTTAGTGTGAACTGGACCGACGGCGTCCGCCCCGCGTGTCTGACACACAAGAGAGACATTTCCGGAGACGAGAAGGCGGTGGCCACGGGGTGGGGTGCGCTCGGGCCCCGGAGACCGCACGCTGACGTCATGCAGAAGGTGAGGACATGAGAGAGAGAGAGAGATAGAGAGAGGGGGAGACCGGCGTGTCTCACGCGCAAGAGACACTTGTAAATTTTATTACTTACTTAAAAGCGCCCGTTACCATGGGAATTTCGGGATAAAATGTATCCCATGTGTTATTCTAATGTATAACCTACATTACTATAAACTTTCATCCAAATCCGTCCAGTAGTTTTTGCGTGAAAGAGTAACAAACATACCTACATACATGCATCCACTTTCTCATCGTAACTAATATTATAAATGCGAAAGTAACTCTGTCTGTCTGTTACGCTTTCACGCCTAAACTACCGAACCGATTTCAATGAAATTTGGTACACAGTTAGTCCAGAGCCTGAGAAAGGACATAGGCTACTTTTTATCGCAAAATTCCCGCGGGAACGGGTACAACGCTGGTGAAACCGCGGGCCGCTGCTAGTTTGTAATATTAATAGGATAGTAGGACAAGTCTGTTTGTGTGTGGCAGGTCTTTCTGAAGAAGTTCTCGTCGGAGCAGTGCAAGAAGCTGTACCCTGTGTTCAGGAATATGGAGCGAGGGTTCGATGAGACCTCTCAGATGTGCTATGGAGACCTTGACCAGCCCCGAGACACTTGTAATGTATGTCTTTTTCATCGAGTGGACGGTCACCCTGACCAATCCTGGTGTCACAGTTATTGAGCCGTCAAAGGCCTCTGACACGGCTCATGTAACGACTACTATCCGTAGAGAGTAACCGGGACCGACGGTTTAACGTGCCCTCCGAAGCACGGAATCGTCTTACTTTTCGGGCAATCAGGTGATTCAGCCTGCAATGCCCTAACCAAACTGAGGACAGTCTCACAAAGAGATTTTTGTTAGATATTGTCCCCACCGGGAATTGAACCCGGGACCTCCGGATCGTGAGCCGGGCGCTTAGACCACAAGACCACGGAGGCTGTTATGTAATGTACGTAAACTGTATTGAATCGTGTTAAATCTCGTTTCATTTGAAAAATCACTACATATTATAAAACAAAGTCCCCGGCCGCGTGTGTCTGTTCGCGATAAACTCAAATACTACTGCACGGATTTTGACGCGGTTTTCTAAAATAGATAGAGTGATTCATGAGGAAGGTTTATGTGGATAAAAATTCTCGAAATTCCCACGGGAACGCGCACAACGCGGGTAAAACCGCGGTGCGCTGCTAGTTGACTATTAATTCAAGTATGTATTTTGATTAATTTCGACATTACTATTAACTAGCAGCACCCCGCGGTTTTACCCGCGTTGTGCCCATTCTCGTAGGAATTTTGGGATAATAAATAGCCTATAGCCTTCCCATTGAATGTGGCTATCCATTACAGAAATAATTTTTCAAATCGGACCAGTAGTTCCTGAGATTAGCGCGTTCAAACAAACAAACTCTGGAGCTTTATTATATACTAGCAGCGCCCCGCGGTTTTACCCGCGTTGTGCCCGTTCCCGTGGAAATTTTCGGATAAAATGTAGCCTATAGCCTTCCTCGATAAATAGACTATCTAACAGTGAAAGAATTATTCAAATCGGTTCAGTAGTTTCTGAGATTAGCGCGTTTAAACAAACAAACAAACAAACAAACAAACAAAACAAACTCTTCAGCTTTATAATATTAGTATAGATAATATTATATTATTATTATATAAGTATAGGTTTCATATTTTGTTTCGACTTCTGCAGTCATTTCGTTCCTAATAGTGCCTTTGCCCAGCTGTGGGACATGGCAACTTTGTCACTGCTTTAATTTGGAAAATAGTATCTCCATATCCTATACAATTCATAATAAATTGAATTCTGTGTAACTTTTTACTAAATACTTGTTTTTCTTCCCCCCAGGGCGACAGCGGGGGCCCCCTCCAGATCCGGGACCCCGACTCCCGCACGTGCGTGTACGTCATCATAGGCGTGACGTCCTTGGGCCGGCCCTGTAGTAACACCTCGGTGGCCGGGATATACAGCCGGGTCGCGCACTACAGGGAGTGGATTGAGGGCGTCGTGTGGGGGTAGGGGGCGCTGTCTATAGGTACTAATATAATAAAGTTGAAGTTTTTTTTTTGTTTGTGTTTTTTTTGTAGATTCTATCCCGAAATTCCCACGGGTACGGGCACAACGCGGGTAAAACTGTAGGTAGTTATTAAATAACTAAATCCACTGTCCATTGTCCACTTTCATCTGTCATCTGTCCACTGTCCACTGTCCACTGTCCACTGTCCACTGTCCACTGTCCACTGTCCACTGTCCACTGTCCACTGTCCACTGTCCACTGTCCACTGTCCACTGTCCACTGTCCACTGTCCACTGTCCACTGTCCACTGTCCACTGTCCACTGTCCACTGTCCACTGTCCACTGTCCACTGTCCACTGTCCACTGTCCACTGTCCACTGTCCCCTGCCCTTTGCTGTCCTCAGTTTCCCAAGGTAACGGGCACAACGCTGGTAAAACCGCGTGGCGCAGCTAGTACAATATAATACGAAACACGACACTTCAGTACTTATCTCCAAAACTATTAAAAAGATTAATAATATGTTTTATTACAAATATTGTGTATCATTAAATGAGTAATAAAATAATGAATTCTGGTTTTTCATTTGTTTTTAGGGTTCCGTACCCAAAGGGTAAAAACGGGACCGTATTACTGAGACTTCGCTGTCCGTCCGTCCGTCTGTCTGTATATGCGTTGATTACACCTAACGAGTACACAGTGGCGAGTCAGTAAATGAGCTCTCGGCCGAGAGAGTCGCCGAACCGAGTGGGTGGTCACACGTATTTACTATAGTGGCGAGTTAGTTCAGTTTTGATCACGAATTGTGGGATTTATAAGAAGATGAAGACCGAAGAATTTGGACCAGAACATGGATGTGAAGGCGACCTGCCCTTGGAGCAATAAATACTCTTTTTAATGTATTTTGTAACACTGAATAAATTTTATTGTTGTTTCCAAGCTCCATTTGTTATTAGCGGACATTTTAATTGAGATTATGATAATTTTAAAACATCAACACGCACACTGCTTGGTGATGGATGAACGAACGAGTGGCGAGTGGCCGAGTGACCAGCGAGTACGTGTTCATACGTGCCGAGCGGGATATCGAGTCGCTGCGGGGGCAGAAGAATGAACCCTGACCAATCGAGTTATTGAGCCGCCAAAGGCCTCCGACATGGCTCTTGTAACGACTACTATCCGTAGAGAGTAACCGGGGCCGACGGCTTAACGTGCCCTCCGAAGCACGGAATCGTCTTACTTTTCGGGCAATCAGGTGATTCAGCCTGCAATGCCCTAACCAAACTGAGGACAGTCTCACAAAGAGATTTTTGTTAGATATTGTCCCCACCGGGAATCGAACCTGGGACCTCCGGATCGTGAGCCAAGCGCTCAAACCACAAGACCACGGAGGCTGTTAACTAGACTGTGAACTTGAACATGTATACTTGGCTCGCATTACAAAAATATTAATTATTTTTATACTCGTATTACTTACTAGCAGCGCCCCGCGGTTTTACCCGCGTTGTACCCGTTCCCGTAGGAATTTCGGGATGAAAAATAGCCTATAACCTTCCCGTTGAATGTGGCTATCTATTGCAAAAAAAATTATTCAAATCGGACTGATAATTCCTGAGATTACCTCGAACATACAAACAAACAAACTTACAAATTTTACCTCTTTATAATATTGGTATAGATGGAAATTCCTATTTTATACGTTGATATGACAACAATATGAAACTTTGTATATCAGTGAGTGATAAATATTTATTAGTTAGTAACATTATCAAAATGCTCTCTCGGAGTGCAGTTGTGTTTATTTCCAGTCTACTTATCAGATCCGGGCTAGCACTATTAGGTCTTCCTGAAGGTAAATATTATAATTAAAGTTATAAAAAAAAATTTACGAATATTGTAAAGAGGTAAAGTTTCTATCTTTGTGTGTTTGTTTGTTTGTAAGTGCTAATCTCAGAAACTACCAATCCGATTTCAATAATTCTTTTTGTAATGGATAGCCGCATTCAACGGGAAGGTTATAGGTTATGTTTCATCTCGAAATTCTCACAGGACCGGGCACAACGCGGGCAAAACCCCGGGGCGCTGCTAGTTAACCCTTACAGGACCGTAATATATCCAAGACTAATTATAAGTATACAACTATATTTTTAGGGTTCCGTAGCCAAATGGCAAAAACGGAACCCTTATAGATTCGTCATGTCTGTCTGTCTGTCTGTCCGTCCGTCTGTCCGTCCGTCTGTCCGTATGTCACAGCCTTTTTTCTCCGAAACTATAAGAGCTATGTTGTTGAAACTTAGTGTGTAGATGTATTCTGTGAACCGCATTAATATTTTCACACTAAAATAGAAAAAAATAAAATTTTAGGGGGGTCTCCCATACTTAAAAATGAAAAAAATATTTTTTTTTTCATCAAACCCATACGTGTGGGGTATCTATGGATAGGTCTTCAAAAATGGTATTGAGGTTTCTAATATCATTTTTTTCTAAACTGAATAGTTTGCGCGAGAGACTCTTCCAAAGTGGTAAAATGTGTGTCCCCCCCCCTGTAACTTCTAAAATAAGAGAATGATAAAACTAAAAAAAATATATGATGTACATAACAATGTAATCTAACACCGAAAATTGGTTTGAACGAGGTCTAGTTAGTAGTTTTTTTTTTACGACATAAATCGTAAACCGCAAAAAAATACTGATTATTCATTCAATAACTCAAATGTAAATAAAAAAACATTTATTTCAAGAACTTCTTTATTATGTTACTCGCTGCTACGGAACCCTTCATGGGCGAGTCCGACTCGCACTTGGCCGCTTTTTTAGTTATTTTGCATGTAAAATAAGGAAATATTACCGAAAAAACTAAACAAAGCATACAGTTTTTGTAATATTCTATGGGAAATATTTTTCCCTGTGGGCCATAAGGGTAAATAAAGTAAAAGTAAGGTTTATTTTATAATTATTTTATTTACTGCTTACAAACATAAAAATTAAATAAAATTATTATAAAAAGAATAAAAAAATGTTAATTATGGTAATTTGCAAAACAATTCCGCTTACTTGTGAAGCATAAGTGGACATTGCACATAGCACAAATATTATGTGTCCTATTTTCTACACGCCTTTTAGCACAATTCACACATCTCTTCATTTTCTCTGCTTTCTGCATGTTGTGAGCTGGCAAGTTACGTCTGTTACCAATACGCAGCTTATCAGAGGAGACTAGGGTTGGCCTTGATCGCTTCCTACTCTCCCAAAAGCATACTCACTCTCATGGAAAACGTGTGGCATATATGAGTTCGTTCTCCAACTGAAAGAAGGGATAGCCTCTGACGTATTAGAAGTGGAAGGTACCGCATGCTGAATAACCGGATTCGGTTGTTCTGGAACAGTATCTTCAATAACAACAACAGGGGTCCCATTTTCTACATCTTGGGTAATGAACTGCTGGTCTTCTTCGTCTAGCTGGAGGTCGTCTTCTTCATCACTATTGTCAGCCACTAGTAACTGCAATATGTCTTCTTCTCGAATATGAAATTCTCTACAGCCTCTCCTAGCCATTTCTGTAAAATATGTGAAAATAAATGTAGTAAAAACACAAGAAAACAATATTATAATATGCACTAATACTATAACAGAAATTACTTTTATGGACCACAGGGAAGAATACTTCCCTTACGATAAATGGTCAATTTTACTATTTTATTCACAATGTTTGCTATTTATTTCATAATAATATGAAATTTTACTTACCAAATAACGTAAAACTCGCGAAGAAATTCAGTAATATTATTGTTGTAAGTCTAAAAAACTTTATAATAATACGATGTCCCGCCCGCGAAAACTTAGATATTACCGCGAAGAATATTTGACAGTTCTTTTTTTTTTTAACGCTTAGGAACGTATTTACGGGCTAAGCATATAATCTTTTAGGCCATTCATTAAAAAAAATGGAGGATTAGTTAATAATTGAAGCATAGACAACGAATAAAAAAGATGGGAAAAACATTTCCCTTGGTCGTGAAAGGGTTAAATAAAAAAGACGTGTGGCACTCGGGGACTGCCGCGGTAAAGCTATTGCATAGTTATTATTTCTATCACTAGATGGCGTTAGTGGGGAGCGTTAGGTTTTTTCGTTACGGAATTTCTGGATTCGGTCCCCGCGCTCAAGGCCCGCGATAGAAGCTATGCAATAGCTTAAAAATTTGGTACAGGAATTTATATAGATGTAAATATGAATAGTATGGCTTTGTTTGTATGAACGCGCTAATCTCAGATACTACCAATCCGATTTGAATAATTCTTTTTGTAATAGATAGCTACATTCAACGGAAAGGTCATTGACTACTGATACCTTCAGTATCTTGGATTGTAATAACACTAGCAGCGCCCCGCGGGTTTGTCCCCGTTGTTGTGGGAATTTCCGTAAGAAATATAGCATATCGCTCCCGTTGAATGTGGCTATGGGAGCCTTGAATATTAGTTTTATTTTATTTTTAGTATTTGTTGTTTTAGCGGCAATATAAATACATCATCTGTGAAAATTTCAACTGTCTAGCTATCACCGTTCTTGAGATACAGCCTGGTGACGACGGACGGACGGACAGCGAAGTCTCAGCAATAGGGTCCCGTTTTTACCCTTCAATAATTTGCATTCGTTTCAGGCAGTGCGTGCGTCACCAGTAATGGCGTCGGCAAATGTGTCAACATCTATATGTGTGCGTCAGTCCTGGATGACATGAGGAGGAATACTATGAATAATGAGGTTAGTATATGACAAGCCCGTTGGCACAGTGGCGGTGAGAGCGCTCACTGTGTCGGGTTCCGGGTAAGATTCAACGGAGTAACTTCTTCTTCATGGTCACCCTGACCAATCCTGGTGTCAGAGTTATTGAGCCGCCAAAGGCCTCTGACATGGCTCATGTAACGACTACTATCCGTAGAAAGTAACCGGGGCCGACGGCTTAACGTGCCCTCCGAAGCACGGAGTCATCAGAGTTCATTAAGCAACGTTTCTATATCACGTGCTTATCTCAGAAACTACTGGTCCGATTTGAATAATTCTTTTTGTAATAGATAGCCACATTCAACGGGAAGGTTACAGCCTGATTTTTTTCAGATCTGCTCCTTCGCTGGGATGGTGCCCATCATCTGCTGCGACGCCTGTAACACCAACCTGAATATTACGTGAGCGTCATGTTTGCACTCTATATCTATACAAGCTACACCCTGCGGTGTACCCGTTCCCGCAGGAATTTGGGGATAAAATGTATCCCATGTGTTATTCTGATGTATAACCTATACTACAACGCCTACTTTGTACAACGCCTCGGTGGTCTAGTGGTATGTGCACTCGCCTGCCAAGACCGAGGTCCCGGGTTCAATTCCCAGGTCGAGCGAAAACATGTTTCCTACTTTTCAAACATGGCTCGGGTTTGAGATCACCAACCCGCATTAGGCAAGCGACTACGCCTGAAACCTCCTCACTGTACTGATATCTTCAGTGAGACGAGAGGCCTTTGCCCAACAGTGGGACATTACAGGCTAATACTTACTACTATAACCTATACTACTTACTGTAAAGTTTCATCCAAATCGGTTCTGTAGTTTTTACGTGAAAGAGTAACAAACATCCATCCATCCTGACAAACTTTCGCATTTATAATATGTACCTATTAGTAAGATGAAGTACTTATTTGTTCCAGTGACGCTGTAGAGATGACAACAGGATATCTAGCATGGAAGACTGGCATCAAAGCGTGGGACCGTAAGTAGAATTGTATATACTAGCAGCAGATATACCCGCGTTGTGCCCGTTCCCGTGGGAATTTCGGGATGTAAAATAGCCTTTAACCTTCCCGTTGAATGTGGCTATCTATTACAGAAATAATTATTGAAATGGGACTGGTAGTTTCTGAGATAAGTGCGTTTAAAAAATTAAATAAATTCTTCAGATTTATTATATTTGTATAGGTAGATGTATTCAGCGTTTTCACTTTAAAAGAGTACACTCCACTCCGCTCCACTCCGCTCCACTCCGCTCCACTCCGCTCCACTCCGCTCCACTCCGCTCCACTCCGCTCCACTCCGCTCCACTCCGCTCCACTCCGCTCCACTCCGCTCCACTCCGCTCCACTCCGCTCCACTCCGCTCCACTCCGCTCCACTCCGCTCCACTCCGCTCCACTCCGCTCCACTCCGCTCCACTCCGCTCCACTCCGCTCCACTCCGCTCCACTCCGCTCCACTCCGCTCCACTCCGCTCCACTCCGCTCGACTCCGCCCACTCCGCCCCACTCCGCTCCACTTTACCCCAATCCGGCTCACTCCTCCCCACTCCGTCCCACTCCGCCCCACTCCGCGCCACTCCAAAGGAAACGCATCCCTAAAACCCACCCACGAATCACAGAACAAGCGAGAGCGAAGCAACAACGTTATTGGCCAATTGCAGAGCTTGAAATCCCGTCACGCGTTGTGATTGGTCGTTTGTGCTCTGCACTCCTCTTCAACGTAAACTCACATTTCTTACCAGATTGTCTGGACTACGCCAAGCACGCGGCTGGCCGGTGCCGTCGTACGTACAGCTATGGGAACGAATGGCTTCCCAACTACAACTGTACTGCACTTATGATCGAACAACAGCACACCATCGGCGGGCGCAAGGCTAAGCGAAATGAGTTCCCGCATATGGTAAGCAAGTAACATTCATAATAAAAAACTTGAGAGGTGTCAAGGGACACCCGGATGGAACGAAGTTTATTTATTATCAACAACTATAATCGTCGCGACACCACGCTGTTCAATGCGAAATAGAAAGACAAAACGAAAATATCTGGTTTGCTTTCTATAAGAGAGAGAGAGACAGACAGAGAAACATATGCGCATGTTTCTCTGTCTGTCTCTCTCTAACGCAAAAAGTGTCGTTACATTTTTTCCGTCTAGCCCCCTTTCGCAACGCGCGATAAGGAACATCGTTCCAATAAATTAAATTGAAAATGAATTGAATTGAATTGTCAAACACGTCACTGTCATACAATATCCAGCCAATCATAACAGAGTAAGTGGAATGAACAGTCGAATTGAATGAATGAATCCGGTGTTGCAAGGTTGAAGTATTAGGCAATATATTACTGGTAACATCAGTTTCTCTACCAAATCTTTCGGGAAGAGTAGAGATATATGTCTTCGACACCTTCTGGCGGAAACGAATCATATGTTACAAGACGTAAAAAAGTTTCTCCGCCAAAACCAAGAACTATCACTCCGCCTTCATGTACGGATGTTTATGATTCGCATATCCTGACACCTAATAACCTAATCGTTACCCCGAACGAAACACCGGAACAAACCCTATCCAGGAGTATGGATTATACAATAGCGGAAACAATCTCAGTACAGGAGATGCAGGATACAATAACTGGCTTAAAAAGCGAATTAATGATTGTACAAAATGAATTGGAAAACAACATTCTTGAAAACAATGAATTACAAAGACAAATAGCTCGTTTGAACAAAGAAAATACTATGCTTAAGACTTTGTGTCAGTCACCATTACCCAATTCCAATTTTCGGTCATGTAGCAGTACTAAAAAAGTACGGGAAAAACTGCAATTTACCGAATTACAGCAAATACCTACAATGCATTCTCAAAATACGATGCTAACGAATCTCCAGCGAAAAATCATCGAGTTAGAATCTCAATTGAAAAACCTAGAAAATGAAATACAGAAGGTAACTCAACAGATGTCGCTGCCAGTACAAAAAGGAAATATCCAAGAGTCACAGAGCCAAATGGCAATGCTTGAGGGTGTACAAAGTACTCAATGTCGAGATATGAATAGGAAAAAAATATATGTATTTGGTGCTCAACAGTGTACAGGACTTGCTACTATGCTGTCAGAGACTCGAGAATTTTCAAAATATGATAAATATGCAATTAAAGCTACAACGAAACCCTTTGCTCCAACGACAGAAGTTCTCAAGGGATGCAGCAACCTTAGTTTAAACACAAGTGACAAAATTGTTATATGTATAGGTGAAAATGATTATGATCATAAAATTGTGTTTAGTCAATTACGTATATTACTAAGACAATATAGAGATAATGACATATTCTTATTAAATGTATTTAAAAATATGTATCTGGACGTGGCCCGCTTGAATACAGGTCTAATAAATATTGCAAAAGAATTTAAAAACTGTCATTATGTATTTTGTAAGTATAATAATCCATTTAATATATCTAAGGCTTTAAATCACTCAATTGACTGTATTGATTATGACAAAAAGTATTTAAATCCTAAAGAACTTAAGAAGCTCATTCAACGTAATTCCCCTATTGACCAAACATCGGACAATGGCATTATCAAGTACCCCAAGGGAACTATACCTTATTATTTTAACCGGGCACATTCTCATAAAGTTGAAAAGGTTGCCGCAAATAGCTCTGAAAGTAATAGGCTTGTTAGAAATAAAACAACAATTAAAGACTACTTCCCAATAGTTGACAAAAACAGGACATTTCGTAACTAATAAGCTAACTATATCTGATAATACTTTTACGATTTTGCATCAAAATATTGCTAGTATTTTATCAAAACTTAATATATTGGAAATTACTCTTGTAGAATTAAACGAATCAGGGGTTAACCCAGATATACTTTGTTTTACAGAAACATTCCTAAAATCAGGTAGCGAATGTTATTTAAAGATGAACAATTATAAACTGGCAAGTGGTTTTTATAGAGACAAAGAGAGAGGAGGTGTTTGTATTTTAACTAAACGTGGCATATCTTACAAAGAGCTGACGTTTCTACAAAAACATGCGGCCCAAAAAATCTTTGAGATTTGTGGTATAGAAGTATCTTCATATAACCTTTTAATTTTATGTGTGTACAGAACACCGGACTCAAACCCAATAACATTCATGGATAAATTAAACGCAGTTATGTTTGAGTTGCACGCCCGCTATAAACCTTCCACAAAAATCGTTGTACTCGGTGACATAAATATAAATACTTTGAAAACAGGAACATTACGAAATAATTTACAAGACCTATGTTACAGTCATAACTTGACCATACATATTGATGTTCCCACACGTAAAAACTCCTGCATTGATCACATATTTAGTAACATTAAAGATGCCCGTTCAACAGTTCTTCCATTGCATCTATCCGACCACGATACGGCACAATTATTAAGGTTCCCTTTACCACATAAGTACTTAAAGCCTAGTTCCTATTATATATTCAAAAAAGACTATTCGATAGATAATATAAATAAATTTCGCAAATGTTTAAATAGCTTATCATGGTTTGACATATATAATGAGAAGACGGAACTAGATAAAGCTTTTGGCAACTTTCACGAATTACTTAGCATGTTCTATAATCTATGTTTTCCATTAGTAAGAATAAAAATAAACAACAATACAAAACAACAGCAAAAATGGCTGAGTAAAGGTCTAAAGATAAGTTGTAAAACGAAACGATTTTTGAGATCTCACTACTACTCTAATAAAACAGAAAGTACAAGACTCAAGTATCTTTCGTATTCAGCCTTACTAAAAAAGTGTATCTTTCGATCTAAAAAGCAATCTAATCAAAAGTTCATTAACAACAGTCGAAATAAATGTAGAGCTACGTGGTCTGTAATAAAAAATGAGACAGATGGTATAACTTTTGACTCTACAATTGAAAACGTTGTAATAGATAATGTAAAAATGTCTAATCCGACTGACATAGCTTCCGCATTTAATAACAACTTTATTGACTATACAAATAACGCAAACCCCGAAGTTAAGCAAGCGTCTCAACGCATTAAACACAATACGAATACCATGTTTTTGAAACCATTATCAGAAAAAGATGTGAGAAATGAAATAATCTCTCTAAATAACACAAATTCGGAAGGATATGATGGAATAAATACCAAGGTAATTAAAGCTTGCATTAATGAATTAACCCCTATTCTCACTCACTTGATAAATTTATCATTTTCCACGGGAACATTCCCCAGTATACTAAAACTATCTATAGTAAAACCGTTATTTAAGAAAGGTAAACGGGAAGATATTAATAACTACCGACCTATTACACTAATCCCAATTTTATCTAAAATTATAGAGAAATGTATGTTAAAGCGATTATTAGATTTCTGTGATAAGTTTAAAATAATAAATCAAGATCAATATGGCTTCCAAAAAGGAAAATCAACTACACTAGCTATTTATAACCTCATAAGCACGGTACTTAGACAACTCAATAAGAATAGACTAACTACCGCACTGTTATTTGACCTATCAAAAGCTTTTGATTTTGTATCGCATCGCCTGTTATTGGATAAGCTGGAAAGATTGGGTATTCGAGGGCTACCACATAAATGGTTGGCATCTTACCTATCTTACAGAAAACAATGTGTAGTCGTTACCCAGATAAATCCAATAAACAATGAATTGACGGAGTATACTTCAGAATATAGGAATAATGAATATGGTGTTCCTCAAGGAAGTATCTTGGGTCCAATTTTATTTTTATTATATATTAATGACATATCTGACGTAACAAATCATAAAAAAATTATATTTGCAGATGACATATCAATTATTGTGACATCTGACAAACAATCTGACATGAAATGTATACATGACCATGAAAAAGAAATTGATAATACTGTTGACAATGTTATTCTCTGGTTACAACGTAATAATCTGCAAATTAATTTAAACAAATGCAATTTTATAAATTTTAATAAATCAAAACACGCGAAATACAACTTCAAGCTGAACGTACAAAAAATAAATGAAGTATCAAATGCAAAGTTTCTGGGAGTTACCATAGATCAAGATATAAATTGGAAAGTACAAGTCGATAATCTAACTAATAGAGTGAATAAATTTGTATATGCACTAGCAAAAATTAAGAACGTCACTGATAGGGAAACAGCTGTCACAACCTACCATGCGTATGTAGAATCTATCCTGCGCTATGGTGTCCTCATGTGGGGTAACAGTGTAGACGTTAACAGAGCATTTCTAGCCCAAAAACGATGCCTCAGAGCTATCTGTGGAATCCCACCATATCAATCTTGTCGGCCACTATTTAAGACGCTTGATCTAATGCCATTGCCGTGTATATATATATATGAGGCCTGTATGTTTGTAAAACAGCACCCTGAATTATTTAAAAAAGCCCATGATGTGAGTGATCGTCTACAGAGAAACCCTCATAGACTTGTATTGCAAGATGTACCAAAATCAATGAAATATAATAGGAATTCTATTGTTATGTGTGTAAAAATTTATAACAAATTGCCAAATGAACTGAAGACTTTATGTAAACAAAAATTTAAAAAATGTATATTATGTTGGTTAAAAGAATATAATTTTTACAGTCTCAACGAATATTTTGATAATATGTAAAACAAAAACTTTTTATTAATTTTATGACAATTGTTGACAATTTCTTTTGCATGCTATTATATGGCGAAACATGCTGCACTTACCTACCTTATATTTAATTAAACCTTTGTATACCATGTTTTGAAGCAAATAAATATTTGAATTTGAATTTGAATTTGAATTTGAATTCGTTTCTATGCTTGCCGGGCAGGGTAGCCCACTGACCTACTCGACTTACTTCCCCAGGCTCTGCTCGGGTTCGGAGAGAAGATGGAAGACGCGCAGTGGCAGTGCGGGGGCTCCCTCATCAGCGAGCGGTTCATCCTCACCGCGGCGCACTGTACATACTCCTCAACGCTCAGGTCAGACGCAGGGCAGGCAGGAGATAGTAGCAGCGATCGTGGCGTAGCTTGACTTCTTCTTCTTCATCGAGTGGATGGTCACCCTGACCAATCCTGGTGTCAGAGTTATTGAGCCGCCAAAGGCCTTTGACATGGCTCATGTAACGACTACTATCCGTAGAAAGTAACCGGGACCAACGGCTTAACGTGGCCTCCGAAGCACCGAATCATCTTACTTTTCGGGCAATCAGGTGATTCAGCCTGCAATGCCCTAACCAAACTGAGGATAGTCTCACAAAGTGATTTTTGTGAGGTATCCCCAGAACCTCCGGATCGTGAGCCAAGTGCTCAAACCACAAGACCACGGAGGCTGTTATGACTGTAGCTTGACTGAGCAGTGTCATTACGATTGTTAGCAACGTGCAGCTCGACCCCTACTAAGATGGGTGGCCGATAGTGGTATTTCTATTTTCCTACCGTGCTTCGGAGGGTATTAAGCAGTCGGTCCCGGTTGTTCCAATCGCCAGACCATGTCGTCACCTTTAAGCGGTCTAAAGACTCTGACACCAGGGTTTGTTTTCTCAATAACCCACTGCTGGTCAAAGGCCTCTCATCACCAAAGATATTCCGTGCTTCGGAGGGCACGTTAAGCCGTCGGTCCCGGTTACTCTCTACGGATAGTAGTCGTTACATGAGCCACGTCAGAGGCCTTTGGCGGCTCAATAACTCTGACACCAGGATTGGTCAGGTTGACCATCCACTCGGTGAAGAAGAAGAAGACCAAAGATATGAGTACAGGCTAATACTTTTGTAAATAAGGAGGGTTTAATCCTTTTGTTACCTTCAGGACACCAGTATCGTTCGCAGCCCTGGGCATCCTGCGGCGGTCCGACCCGGCGTACATGTGGCAGACGTACCGAGTGCTCTCCATCTTCAGCCACCCGGAGTACGCGCTGCCCGTGAGGTACAACGACATCGCGCTGCTCAAGACAGACAGGCAGTGAGTGGAGTTTCTCTTCTACATCTATACTAATCTATACTAATATTATAAAGCTGAAGAGTTTGTTTGTTTTGTTTGTTTGTTTGTTTGTTTGTTTGTTTGTTTGTTTGTTTGTTTAAACGCGCTAATCTCAGAAACTACTGAACCGATTTGAATAATTCTTTTTGTAATGGATAACTACATTCAACGGGAAGGTTATAGGCTATTTTTTTATCCCGAAATTCCCACGGGAACGGGCACAGCGCGGGTAAAACCGCGGGGCGCCGCTAGTATTCTATAATATAAAAATGAATCGCTGAATCTGCTTAGCGCATAACTTCAGAACGACTGCACCAAATTGGATGATTCTTTTTTTAATGTGTTCCTTATTGTCAGGACAAGGTTTTTATATAAGAAAAATAAGGAATAAATATCTCAAAATTCCCACGGGAACGGGGGCGCTGCGGGTGAACCCGCGGGGCACAGCTAGTATCTTATTAAATTCTCATCATAATGAATTGTGATTTCACTGTGATTTGTACCGCTGGTGGCGTAGTTTGACTAAGCGATGTTAGTTCATTGCGATTGTTAGCAACGTGCAGCTCGACCCCTACTTGGATGGGTGGCCGATAGTGGCATTTATATTTGAGCGCTACCGTGCTTCTGAGGTCACGTTAAATTGTCTGAATTGACTCCGTTGAATCGAACCCGCAACCCCCGACACAGTAAGCCCGAAACGCCACTGTGCCAACGGGCTTGTCTTTCGCTCTCTCTCTCTTCCTAGCTATGTCTATCTATCATACAATTTCTCCATTGATCCAGGGTTCTGTTCAGTGCTGCCGTGTTCCCGGCGTGTCTGTTCTTCAACGATTCATCTGAACCCGTGGATCTGAGGGATTTGAAGCACTTCGGTACGGGGTGGGGGGCGCTCCGCCGCGGTGGCGAGCTGGCTGACAATTTACAAGTGGTACGAGTCAGGCCGTATATAGAAAGAAAGCTGGAAACTTATAAGCGCTTACCGGCGCTTGACAGCGCTGGTAACCCGCGCAGGAAAATATATGAACGCGTGCTGATAAGCACTGAACGGTGCCGACAAGTTCCGACAAGTTCTGACAAGTTCCGACAAGCTTCAACATGCACTGGGCGCTGCCATTTAAAATTCTAACAAAACCAATTCATCGTCCGATGAGTCTGACATGTTTCTTGGTCTGCTTTAACCTGCTTCCTCTGTGTAGAACGGACCAGCGCTGTCAAGCGCCGGTAAGCGCTTATTGGAACGAAGTTCCTTATCGCGCGTTGCGAAAGGGGGCTCGACGGAAAAAATAGTAACGACATTTTTTAGGCCAGAGAGGGACAGACAGAGAAACTTGCGCACGCCAGAGAGAGACAGACAGAGAAACATGCGCGAAAGAGACAGACAGAGAATGCGCGGCGCATGTTTCTCTGTCTGCCTCTCTCTCTCTCTCTCTCTCTCGAAAGCAAGCCAGATATTTTCGTTTCGTCTTTCTATTTCGCATTGAACAGTGTGGTTTCGCGACGATTATTTTTTTGATAATAAGTAAATAAACTTCGTTCCATCCGGGTGTCCATGAAAGAGCAACAAACATACATCTATACATACATCCATCCTCACAAACTTTCGCATTTATATATATGATAGTATGATTATAGTAAAATTCAATAACATTAATTATTAATCATTATATAAACAGTACTAGCAGCGCCCCGCAGTTTTACCCGCGTTGTACCCGTTCCCGTAGGAATTTCGGGATGAAAAATAGCCTATAACCTTCCCGTTGAATGTGGCTATCTATTACAAAAAGAATTATTCAAATCGGTTCAGTAGTTTCTGAGATTAGCGCGTTTAAACAAACAAACAAACAAACTCTTCAGCTTTATAATATTAGTATAGATTACTAATATTCGTTGTTACAGCCTCCTAACGAAATGAGTGAACCATCGAATAGTGATAATAATCGAAGTTATGATTGCCTCGTTTGCGACAAAGTCGGATCAAGTTCTCAGGTTCAACTAGGAGAAATTTTAAAGGTAACTAGAGGAACTTTCATCCCCTATTTTATCCCGTTGGGGGTAGAATTTATCAAAACCCTTTCTTAGTGTGCACTTACGTCACTTGAAGAACCTTCCTGCCAAATTTCATGTTGATTAATCAATCAATTGTTAATTTCAAGAACTTATTGATACTCTCAAGACACTGCTAGTCCTACTTCCTACTAATATTATAAATGCGAAAGTTTGTGAGAATGTATGTACCTATTTTTGTAACTCTTTCACGACAAAACTACCGGACGGATTTGGATGAAACTTTACAGAATATCGACGGATTTGGATGAAACTTTACAGTAATATAGATTATACTAACACATGGGATACATTTTATCCCAAAATTCCCGCGGGAACGGGTACAAAGCGGGTAACATCGCGGGGTGTGGCTAATGAGTTAAATTCTTGCCTTCAGATCGAAGTGGAAGTCTCAAGCGAGGAGGCCTGTCGTGAGGAGTACCCGACGAACCGGGTGCTGCCGCGCGGCGTGGACCGCGAGTCGCAGGTGTGCTTCGGGGGGCTCGCCGTCGACACATGCGAGGTGAGGTGGGGAGCTGGGGGTGAGGGGGGTGAGGGGGGATCTGGTGGTGACGGGGGGCTGGGGGTGAGGGGGGCTGGGGGTGAGGGGGGCTGGGGGTGAGCGGGCTGTGGGTGAGGGGGGCTGGGGGTGAGGGGGCTGGGGGTAAGGGGGGCTGGGGGTGAGGGGGGCTGGGGGTGAGGGGGCTGGGGGTGAGGGGCTGGGGGTGAGGGGGCTGGGGGTGAGAGGGGATCTGGGGGTGAGGGGGGATCTGGTGGTGAGGGGATCTGGGGGTAAGGGGGGCTGGGGGTGAGGGGGGCTGGGGGTGAGGGGGCTGGGGGTGAGAGGGGATCTGGGGGTGAGAGGATCTGGGGGTAAGGGGGGCTGGGGGTGAGGGGGGCTGGGGGTGAGGGGGGAGCTTTCGACACATGCGAGGTGTGGGGGGCGCGGGGGTGCGGGGGCGGGGGGTAAATTTGTCGGACTCGGTTGTTTCCATCGTCAGACCATGTGGACACCTCCAGGCGGTCGAAACTCTGACACCAGGGTTGGCCCCTGAGTTATAATCATTTTTAGGGTTCCCAAAGGGTAAAAATGGAATCATATTACTGAGACTTCGCTGTCCGTCCGTCTGTCACCAGGCTGTATCTCAAGAACGGTGATAGCTAGACAGTTGACATTTTCACAGATGATGTATTTCTATTGCCGCTATAACAATAAATAATAAAATAAAACAAATATTCAACATCCCATACAACTAACGTGATTTTTGCCGTTTTTTAAAGTACGGAACCACGGAACCCTCCGTGCGCGAGTCCGACTCGCACTTGGCCGTTTCTTACTTGTCCCAAAATGTGGACCAATGTCATCAATGTTCCACCCGAAGACGACTACTCCTGAAGAGGAAAAGGTTTAGTGATTTTATTTCATTCTCACCCTATCTCTAAACCTTTTTCCTCTTCAGTAGTCGTCTTCGGCTGGAAAATTGACGACATTGGTCCACATTTTGAAAAAATTAGTATACTCCAATGTCCTTACTTTCAGGGTGACAGCGGAGGTCCTCTACAGGTAGACCGTGGGAGCACATGCATGTACCATATAGTGGGCGTGACGTCGTTTGGGCGGGCGTGCGGGACAACGGGCGTGGGCGGGATTTACACGCGAGTGGACGCCTACCTGCCCTGGATCACTAACATCGTGTGGCCGTAGCTTAAGACTAGATATGTCTTCGATCAACAATACACAACTAGATTTCGGGTCACGTACAAAATCAAAGCTAAATACTGTCCGCGGGGATGACGTGTGACAGCTTATTTTGTTTACTACCGAACTGAAACAAAAGTTTTAAAACAGTTCGAAGTTCAACCTAATTACAACCATGACTGCACCTGGCAATAAAGTAGCAAATCTTATGAATAAAATAAGAGCTCACTTTTCAAATGAGACGTTATTCACCGAGACGTATTATTTGTGCCGACCCGACATCTAGTTGTGAATTGTTGATCGAAGAGGATAGACCATTGAGTAAGAGTCCTATACAGTTACAATCTGACAAAAAAGTTTCGTTCGATAGCCAATTTTCTTGCAGTGGTTCTTAGCTATATTTGATAAAAAACGGACCAGCCGTTTTGGCGTTGGGGGTTCACAAAAATTTTATGTTAGTCATTGAAATAAAGAAATGTAAAATTTTAATAAGTTTTTTTATTTTTTTAAAGTCGCGGGCACGAGCTAGTGTGTCCATAAATTTCGAAATATGTTAAACCGATTTTGATGTACCTTTCTGTAGTATGTGTCGGACTGAGGCAGGTCTGCGTGCCTGTATTCAACACAGAACCTCCTTCTTTGAAATCGATTGAAAGGAAAAAAATATGTAATGTCCCACTGCTGGACAAACGCCACTCCTCTCACTGAAGATATCAGTACAGTGAGCAGGACAAAGAAACATCAATTAAATTATTTATCGGGATGCACAATAATTCACATCTAAATTGAAACTACGTTTACGGATAAACTTCGCTTAAGGTGCTCCCACACTGCTGTTACAAAATGTTTATAAACATTTTTGAACACTAAAACATTTACTAACAAATGTTGTCAATTCTTACATTTTGTTAGGAACTGTTATAATGTTATAAGTGCTCCTACACTGAATATCTACAAAATTTAGTTGGGGCAAAAAAAAATTTTGTTCAAAAATGTTAACTAACATTTACTAACATGAAAACATTTTTTGACTTTGGTGATTAAATGTTAGCTAACAAATGTTTACTAACGTTACTTAACATTCTATAACAGCAGTGTGGGAGCACCTTTATATTTTACACTATCAGCGCCCCACGGTTTCACCCGCGTTGTGTCCATTCCTGTGGGAATTTCGGGATGAAAAATAGCCTATGTTGCTCGTGGATAATGTAGCTTTCGAATGGTGAAAGAATTTTTAAAAACGGTCCAGTAGTTTTTGAGCCTATTCATTACAAACAAACAAAGTTTTCCTCTTTATAATATTAGTGTAGACTAGTGTAGATTTTATCTGACGTTTCGGCTCCTTTACTGGAACCGCGGTCACAGAAGAAAGGAACCAGTTATTCAAATCTATTTAGTGCCTAGATATGTTTAAGAAACAACAGCTATTCGTTTAAAATGGTATTTTATATTGCACGTAATATAGTCTAGGATCCCTCTGCAGAATTACTGCGTTTATCCATATATGGTAAAAACCCAATTTTGAATCATATTTACGTTCAAGAGAATATATCAGGAGTTAATTTTCAATAATGGTCAAATCCACTTTATGACATACTAGCAGCGCCCCGCGGTTTCACCCGCATTGTACCCGTTCCCGCAGGAATTTCGCGATAAAAAGTAGCCTATGTCCTTTCTCAGGCTCTGGACTACCTGTGTACCAAATTTCATTCAAATCGGTTCAGTAGTTTTGGCGTGAAAGCGTAACAGACAGACAGACAGACAGAGTTACTTTCGCATTTATAATATTAGTTAGGATTGAAAAAAGGTAACTTATGCGTACAGTAATGAAGGAGACTGTGATAACGCTTAGAATAGTAACTATTGACAGTTTGGGGGTACAGGATTATTGAACAATAACAAAAATAAACCCAATGCTTGTATTTACGGAGAAAAATGCGATTAAATAATGGATTTGACTAGTTTTGTTTCTAATGTATGGATATATCTACTAGGCTGTCTATCAAAATATGGCTACAAGTATTTTTAATTGACTTTTGGGATAACACTACTCATTTTTCAAACCTAATTTGGAATTCTCCTCTTTGAGTCTTCTTTGACCCCAGTTCCTGTAAAGGGACCGAAACGTCAGATAAAATCTATATATATATAAAAATGAAACCCGTTTTCATTGGTCAAGGCATCACGCGTGAATGGCTGGACCGATTTCCGCGGTTTTGCATTCGTTGGAAAGGTCTCGGGCTCCGTGAGGTTTATTTATAGGGAATAAAAATCTCAAAATTCCCACGGGAACGGGGGCGCTGCCGGTGAAACCGCGGGGCACAGCTAGTGTGAAATAAAAGCGAAGTGTATCCGTGAACGTGGTTTCAATTCAAAATTAGGTTTTTAGTATAATATCGATGAACGTAGTAATTCTGCACCTGTATCTCGCATTAATAGAACACTATTTAAAACGAACGTAATTTTTTTATGAAACACTAGCTGTGCCCCGCGGTTTCACCCGCAGCACCCCCGTTCCCGTGGGAATTTTGAGATTTTTATTCCCTATAAACCTCACGGAGCCCGAGACCTTTCCAACGAATGCAAAACCATGGAAATCGGTTCGTGCGTTCTGGAGTTATACCGTCAAGGAGGAAAACCCGACTTATTTTTATATAGGTAGCAGAGATGTATAATCGGTAAATCTAATATATAAAATTCTCGTGTCACAGTGTTCGTTCGCGTACTCCTCCGAAACGGCTAGACCGATTCTGATGAAATTTTGTGAGCATATTGAGTAGGTCTGAGAATCGGCCAACATCTATTTTTCATCCCGAAATTCCCGCGGGAACGGGTACAACGCGGGTTAAACCGCGGGGCGCAGCTAGTAACAATATATTGCTTGTGTCACCAGTCCCAAATCTTTATTTGTTTCAATCATTAATATTATCACATTCAACATTAACACATCCAATTTTAACATATTAAATTTTATTACACTCAATTTTAACACATTCGTGTCTACCAGCCCGTTCAGCTAGGGCCAAATAGTGTCAACAATCCAGGGTAAGTAGGGCCGCACGCGGGTATAGATCCCCGCGGTGCCCACGTCCCCGCACTGGTGCCCCGCGGACGTCACCCCCGTCACCACGTACATACAGAGTTTGTCGATCATGTCAAATTGAAGGGGCCCGCCGCTGTCCCCCTGCAGGAAATAGCAGAAAAGAGGCTTGTTATAAGTTTGATGGCGATGTCTGTGGCATCGTGGCTTTCAAACGGATGGGCCGTGTATTAGCCAATCGCAATGCCTAAATCATGAGTCAAGATGGCTTCAAGCTCATGATTGGCCAATTGGGCTGCACCCCCTCTCTGACTCTACAACTGAGGTTTTAGTCTTCTACAGACTAATCGACTAACAGACTACCGACTCCTATACTCAGAGGCGACAGTTAATTCAATTGAATTATCTAAACGCCCTTACAAGACGTCAAATGCTTCCTTAGTAGATGCTTCGGAGGGCACGTTAAGCCGTCGGTCCCGGTTACTCTACGGATAGTAGTCGTTGCATGAGCCATGTCAGACGCCTTTGGCGGCTCAATAACTCTGACACCAGGATTGGTCAGGTTGACCATCCACTCGATGAAGAAGAAGTAGATACTTAATTAGCGATTTTGGCATGTAATGTATGCGAAATCTCTGAGTGCAGTGGGTAATATTATTACCCCACAAGTGTCCGCGGGCCGCTCCATGTCCCCGGCGCAGAGCTGCGTGTCGTTGTCGAACCCGCGCGTCAAGTGGCGGTGCACGGGGTACTGCCGGCGGCACTCCGACACGTTGAATGCTTTCAATGTCACCTGCAGAGGGAGACGTATACATCATGTCAACTCTGTCACGCACTACCTATGTAAAGTGGATTGTATTTCTATCTGACCGCTACCGTGCTTTGAAGGGCATATCAAATTGTAGGTCCCGGTTGTTTCACTCGTCAGACCATGTCGTCCTTTAGGCGGTGTAACAACTCCGACACCAGGGTTGGAAACCAATTTTCCCGAACTTACTTACTATGTGAAGTGGTACTGACTGACTAGCGACTCACTTCACTCCGGCGGAATAACTGTTTCTTGTTCCGGTATGTGACAGTCACCTCTTTACAAAACTGAAATTGCTGACAATATCCTCCATTTTCTTTTCAGTAAAGCAGCAAATTTACGCGGCATGTGCTAAGGCAGTGAAGGCATGCGGCATGCCTCAGACTAATTGGTTGCTACTCGTGAGCTGGCACTCACCAAGGCAGCACAGGCATGTTACATGCCTCAGAGCAACTTACCACTTGTAAAGTGTCAGCTGACTTTATGTCTCGTCCGATGTCTCCCCACCCGGTTGCGACGAACTCGTTCCGCTGCCACTCTTCCTCGCTGAGGCATGCCGGGTACACTGCCTCACTGAACACCACTCTGCAATGAAGACTCCGTCAAATCTAATAAGTGGGCGGCCAACCCTGGTGTCAGAGTTTTAAGACTGCCTTACATCTGACGTGTTCCAATGATTGGAACAACTTGGACCGACTTATTTATGTGTTTGGGTCAAAACACTGACTGCCTGTCTGTCTTGAGCAGCGCGATGTCGTGGTACTTGACGGGCGGCGCGTAGTCCGGGTGGCTGATGATGGAGACGCGGTACGTCTGCCAGGCGGACGCCGGGTCGGACCGCCGCAGGATGCCCAGGGCTGCGAACGATACTTTCTCACTGGAAACCAACGAAGAAGAGGTAAGATCAGATCCCCTCAAAAAATCTGAGGTATCAAGAGACCCTTACTCAAAAGATTGTCAAAAGCCCTTCACTCACCGGAGAGCGGGAGAGAACAGGCAGTGTCCCGCGGTGAGGATGAACCGCTCGCTGATGAGGGAGCCCCCGCACTGCCACTGCGCGTCTTCCAGCTTCTCTCCGTACCCGAGCAGAGCCTGGGGACATCATATGTATTCAGAGAGTCTGTAATGTCTGTCACGCAAAGTCCTCTCATCTCACTGAAGATATCAGTACAGGACAGATTTCTATCTGAGAGTTCCGTGCATATCAAATGGTCGGTCCCGGGTGTTTCAATCATGAGACTGACCGACAGAACATAGGCAGTGCTTCAGACAGGGCAATGCTTCTTTAGATACCTAGCACAGATAACAAAAAATAAAGGGAGATGTCAAAAGGGGGCGGGGCTGATGTCGCAGCAATATGCGCAAAAACGGAACACATTGCGAGTCGAAATATTATGTGTAGTTTACATTGCTTGCATAGTACTAAAGATTATTCGAACGTTGAGTTCTGATACCGCAATGGATAATGAGCACATCCAAGCTAACAAAATACATGTTATTGCGTATGTAGTAGTGCTGTACGTACATTATTCGCAGCCTAGTTACGAACGAATACTCGCACTGAATGCAATGTGTGCGTGACACGCACTCAACGCGAAGTATTGTTTATAAGGTCCGACCGAAACTGGTTTTCCAGCCGAAACCGAAACCGAAACCGAATGTTCGGCCGTGGCTTCAGTTTCGGCCGAAACCGAAACTCACGTGGTCAAGTATAAAATTTCGTAAAATACTGAAATTTTGTGCATTTTACCCATTATTCTGCATTAATTAGGACATTAAATAGAAACACAGTTCCGTAGTCAAATGGCAAAAACGGAGCCCTTTTCATTGTATCATAGGTACCTACCTGTCTGTCCGTAACTATGTCACAGACCTTTTTTATGTAGAGTAGGTTACCTAGTGCTTACCTAGAATGCAAGTATCAAAATAGTAGGATAATTGAATAAAGGCCTTTATTTGCCTGTCTTATCTTTATGTAATCTTATTTTATAATTCTCTGACATCTCAAGATATTTAACAAGTTTAGGAAAATTAATTCACTGAGCACTGTTTTACACATTTACTGCCACTATCCAAACAAAACATAACCTCTAAAGAATGTTTGCGTCGGGCGATAACGCACTGACTAAGAGCGTTGTCACATTATCCGATCCGATATCGGTGTCGGACGACGATAGCCGACATCCGATAGCCGATAGACACCACGTGCTATTTTCACATATTTCCGACAAAATCGTTCCGATACGGCCATTTGCTCGATAGCTTAGTGCGTGCAGGTCATCATGGCAGACTATAATAGAAAACTTTATTTGCTGTATCTATTATATTTGAGACGCAAAAAAAGATCTGTCCACAGACAGTATTGGATACATCCCATTGTGGAAGCTAGATATTCAGAGGGAGCATTTTATACTATTTTTAGCAAGCTACAAAACGCACCTAAAAAGTTTTTTAATTACTTTCGTATGAGTGAATCCACATTCAATTATTTGCTAATACATCTCACAAACAGTATCAAGAAACAAGACACACATTTTCGAATGGCTGTGGGGCACACAGAGACAATTTAGATACACGTATAGCAGACATACAAACATTATCGTCCGACGGCTCACGGGCGTCCGATGGTGCCGCCAGCATATCGGTGTCGGCTCCGATATCCGATATCGGGCCGGACAATATGAAAGACAGGTACATATTTCATACATTTTACTTACCCCGATATCGGATCGGCGTCCGACACCGATATCGGATCGGATAATGTGAAAATGCTCTAAGTTGTGTTGCTACAGAGCTATCCGAACGGCGCACGACAATTCCCGAACAGGGCCGCCAGCGCCCGCCAGTGCGTTGCCGCGAGAAATGAAATTAGGCGAGCGTGCACGACAACTACCGAAATCAGTTTCGGTTTCGGCAAAAGTTTCGGCCAATTTTGGGCCGAAACCGAAACTGCCGCCGAAACTTGATTTTTGGCCGAAACTCGGCCGAAACCGAAACCGAAACCGAACTTTCGGTCGGACACTAATTGTTTATATTTTGATTACTTTGTGTGTGTAAATGTCTAATGGGGACACTAGGTTTCGTACTCAGCGCGTAGGTTGGCATCTCTCTATATCTCTATGGTAGATAGGCAGCCCTGCACTGAGACTGCCTATCCATGATATCAAATTTAATCTGACTCGATTTCTTTGTGCTTATCCTCTTGTATGTTGAAACACCGGCTCCCGGTATAAACAAATTTTCGCCGCAACTGTTGACATACCGGGAGCCGGTATGGGTAAGATGGGCTAATGTCATTCAACATACGAAGGGTTATACATGTTGAAATCTCATAACATATTAGAGGTTAACTCTGATACTCGTCCGATTTGAACGATTTTTCTCGCATCCGACAGCTACATTCAAGGCAGTTCCTTTGTATCCCGAAATTCCTACGGGAGCAACTGATAACTCCACAGAGCCGTATGTGTGCTCACCATGTGTGGGAACTCGTATGTGCAAGCCGCTCGGCCGCCCCACGCGGTGTACCCAATAACGTCCAACACTGAACAGTTGCGAACAGTATTTCTGTTCAAGCGGGTGTATTGCTTCTCATGCGCGCAGCGGCTAGCCGCATTTTGGGAGTACTCCAGACATTCTGGAAAATAAATTATTTAATATCTCTATATCTACCTATTATTTACACCTACACCTACACTAATATTATAAAGAGAAAAACTTTGTTTGTTTGGTTGTAATGAATAGGCTCAAAAACTACTGGACCGTTTTTAAAAATTCTTTCACCATTCGAAAGCTACATTATCCACGAGTAACATAGGCTATTTTTCATCCCGAAATTCCCACAGGAATGGACACAACGCGGGTAAAACCGCGGGGCGCTGCTAGTTACTTAGAATAAAACTGTAGAGAGGTCAATTCTGTACATTGAATATATATTTAAAACTAGCTGTGTCCTTCTATACTAAAACACTTGATAAATTTCGACAAAATTTGTTACTGGGATAGATTAAACTTCGGGAATTATGGGATGAAATATAGCATTTGTTCTTTACAAATTCCCGGACGCGGTTATCTCTAGTAAGGTGATATAAACTTCACTTACTGTCCCAGGGTTTGTTCCCGTTTTTCCAATATAATGCACCAGTAGGAACGATGACGGCGTCTCTGAAAAACAAAGATGGACAGCCTTAGTTCGGTTAGACTGTAGTGAGACTGTCTTCAGCCTGCGACTTAGGAGTTAGGAGTCAATTGAGATTCTAGGTATGTATGCTTAGATCTAAGGCATAGATCTTTAAAACAACGCAACGGATTTTGATGCAGTTATTTTAAATAGATAGAGTGGTGGAGTGATAACGCTTCTGCGGTGTTCTAGTTGTAAGTGCACTCGCCTGCCAAGGCTGAGGTCTCGGGTTCAATGCCCGGGTCGAGCGGAAACATGTTTCCTACTTTTCAAACAAAGCTCGAGTTTGAGATCACCAACCCGCATTAGACAAGCGTGGTGATTACGACATCCTCCTCACTGTACTGATGTCTAGTGAGATGAGAGGCCTTTGCCCAGCAGTGGGACATTACAGGCTAATACTGTACTAGAGAGTGATTCAAGAGGAAGGTTTATATGAATATATTTTTATTCATATATTTTTATTCACATTTTCAGATTATATTCAGATCTTATTAAAGTTAAAATTGCATGTATTTTTTTAATTAATATTGTTAATTTCATTTTTATTGTTATTTGTACTTGTTTTTTTTGTCTCTTTTTACTTTTATGTCTTAATAAGTTAATTTTTCTTTGTAGTTTATAAGTATTTTTAAAATAATAAAAATAAAATAAAATAATCATTTATTGCCACAAGAGAAATATAAAAGAAATATAAAATACAAATTACAACTAGGGATAATACAGCAATAGGAGACGTCTCAGCTGATGCTGTACCGAGGCCGAAGTCTCGGTACAGCGCTGGTTTTCAGACGCCCCCCGCTCTGGCAGAATAAACAAAACAAAAGCGATTAACATCACTCGCTATTTAAAAATAAAATTTATAGTAGAAAATAGAATTAAGTTATGATAGAATTATTAATTACAAATTATTAATTATACAAACAACAATAATAAATTGAAATGAATGATACATAGAAATAAAATAAAAAATCCACTCTTAATATTAACATAAATGTGTGTGTGTGTTGTGTGTGCGTGTGTGCGCGCGTGTGCGTGTGTGTGCGTGCGTGTGTGTGTGCGTGTGTGTGTGGGTGTGTGTGTGGGTGGGTGTGTGTGTGGGAGGGTGTGGGTGCGTGCGTAGGGGTGTGTATGTTTGAGAATTCTTGTATTCAGTGTTGAGATATTATGGTTGTGCAAAAAAGCTTTTTAATTTGAGTTCCTTAGCATATGAGGGCTTCACGTTCTCAGCAGCCAGTTGTCTATTAATCAGGGCTGATTTATAACGGGTTCTAAATAAGTATGAGCTGACTTTGTCTCTAAGTGGAGGGGGCAGGTCGTTCCATATACTGGCTGCTAAGAACTTGAAACAACCTCTATAACGTGTTGATTTATGGGACGGTATTTTAAGTAAATTTTTTGTAAGTGAACGTGTATTTCTTGTCATGTTACAATTTAGCCAAGTTAGCTTTTCAAATAAGTATTGGGGCTTTTTATTGTAAATAACCTTTTGAAGAGTACACGCGAAATGTAACTCTCTCCTCGCTTTCATGTTCAAAATGCCGCGTTTATTTAAGTGGGGAGTTATGTATTCTCTTTTAGATATACCGAACGAGTAACGGATACATGCATTTTGTACTCTTTGTATGGCGTGTTCCATGTTTTGGTTTAATCTGGGTCCATAGGTTGCGCTACAATAGGTGAAATGGGATAACACGAGGGATTCTGTTAGACGATGGCGGAGCTCACATTTAACATAAGGTCTTATTTTATATAATGTTTTTAACTTGAAAAAAGCTGTTTTAATTTTATTATTTATATGTTGTGTAAATTTCTGTTCCCCGTCCATGATAAGTCCTAGATTCCGTACCGATTTCACTTCCTCTATTTCAACGTTATCTATTTTAATCTTTTCTTCACAATCTAAAACCGTACTAATTTGTTTTTTGGTCCCAAGTATTAACAGCTGAGATTTTGATGGGTTTATATTTAGACCGTTTTGTTTTGACCAGTTATATAAATTATTTAAATCCGCATTTATTTGATTTATGGCTTCTTTAACATTTACACCAAGAAAAGAGTAGTACAGTTGGGTATCATCTGCGTATAGATGGTGTTTACATGTTAAGATATGTGAGGGTAAATCAGCAGTGAAAATCAAGAAAAGAATAGGACTGAGCAAGGAGCCCTGCGGGAGGCCCCGCTGTACAGGTAGAGGGAGGGAGTAATTCTTTTCTCCGTCTACGCCATCAATGACCACCGTTTGTTCCCTATTTGTAAGAAACGATTCAAACCATTTACAAGTATCATATGAAAACCCATAGTGTTTTAGTTTACTTAATAGAAGTTCCGGTAGAATACAATCAAAAGCTCTAGAATAATCCAATAGGATTAAAATACTAGCCAAACCCGCATCGGAGGCCTCTGTTAGGTCATCCGTTATGTGCAGTAGGGCCGTTTCAGTACCGTAACCTTTACGGAAACCTGATTGATATTTAGGTATTATATTGTAGGTATCTAGGTAGGATATAATTTGAGTGAGTATTATTTTCTCTAAAACCTTAGATAGCACCGGCAATATAGAGATAGGTCTTAGATCTTTTAATTCTGTGACTGGGCTTTTCTTAGGGATGGGAGTTACTAAAGCGCTCTTCCAAATTGTTGGGAAGGTGTGAGTACTTATTGATTTATTTATTATATTGGTTATAGAAGATAAGGTTGCATCTAAGGTTAAGGTAATCATATCTATATTTAAATGGTCGCAACCTGCGGCTTTGGTGTTAATGCTCTTAATAACCCTTCTAACGTCCTCCTCTGATGCCTGTTTTAGTTCGAATTGTTGACGTGTATCTGTATCGCTGTTTATTTTGGTTTGCCGTATTTCAGAATGGTTAACTGGGGGAAGGTTTAAAAAGTGTGAGTTAATTTTATCCGGATCACAAAGGTGTTTAGGAATCGATCTTTCATGCTTGTTGTTAATCAAAGTGGTACTTCTTATGTTTCGCCAGAGTAAGGCCGGTTTATTAATATTATTGTTTATAGAATGATTGAAGAAGGCCTTTTTTTCCCTTATTCTAGTAGCCGTCACAAGGTTTCTAAGGTTACGATAGTATCGTTTTGAGCTATCAGTTTTCTCTGAGTGTGCTTTTATTGCCGCTTCATTCCTCAATTGCATCATAAACCTAACCATATCTGTAATCCACGGCTTAGGCCTATCTCTAACTATACTTTTTTTTATAGGTGCATGCACGTCAAATAGGGAAGTCATATATCTGTTGAACATATCAATCATATCATTAACGTTGTCTAATTGGTTAATTTCTTCCCAGGGAATCGAGTGTAGGTCAGTTTGGAATGAGTCAAAGTCTATGTCACGTAAAAATCTTTTATATTGAATTGTATTGGGGAATTTGGGCTTTTTAATATCAAAATCCACTATAACCATTGCATGGTCACTCAAGTCATGATTGTGAATTACTTTAACTCCCTGTGATTTAGATGGCGAATCTGTTAAAACGATGTCAATTAAGGACTCAGAATGTTCAGTGACTCTAGTTGGTTCTTTTACTAATTGGTGTAAGTTATGTTGATAACAAAACGATGAGAATTCTTTAGTTTGGGGGAGTTCGTCATTTAATAGGTTGATGTTTAAATCGCCGAGTAAACAAGTGTAAGTACAATGACCCATCAGGTTTACCGACTCGCTAAGAGCATCTAATGCGTCCTGAACATTGACACTTTCAGGCCTGTAGGCCGTACCGAGAGCCATCGTGGCACCCGGCAGCTGTACTTCCAACCACAGTTGCTCTAAATTGGCCTGTGGGTGTCTTTTGACCCGGGCATTCAAACCCTCCCTAATATAAAACCCAATTCCTCCGCCTCTCCTTTTCCCAGGCCGAGCTTTATGTATAAACTTATAGTTAGATATCGCTGGAGCGAGAATATCTTCTCCTTCTCTAATCCAGGTTTCATTTATTGCGAGTATATCAGGTTTATATCTAGAAACACTTACCAGTAGCTCGTCCGTGCCGGTATTCAGGGATCTGGCGTTAAGTAACCCTATCTTCAAACGTTTTTTATTATTATTAGTCATTATTAAAATTTGTATTAATAAACAGTAACCCTAATCTCAAACTTTTCTTCTTAGAATGCACCATAGTTGTTTTGTCTGTATTGAATGAGTATGATGTGTGTATGGCTGTGTGGTGTTTGTGTGTGTGATTTGAGAGTGTACGTAATAAGAAGTGTGAGTGAGGCAAGCGCGAATGAGTTGTGATAGAGTTATCAAAAATATAGGTGAGCGCAGTAAAGATGTTAGACATGTGTATTATACTATTATAAGTTATGTTGGTATAAATATATGAAAAAAAACATTTAAAAATGAAAACATTAGAATTATAAACTAAAAGGTACAACTGGAGATCAAAAATTAAGCATTTACAAAAACCTTTAACAGATCACTCTCGGAACTCAGTCTATGACACTCTTTCCCATGTTCTTGACGCACGAAGATCCTACCGTTGCGCGTCCAGGTATACTTATAATTATGTACCTTTGCTAGCGCCCTGGCTTTGTGGAAAAGTTGTCTGTTTAGTTTGGTGAGTCTCTCGTTAATGTAGATCGGGGCGACTGGCCTGGGCAGTTGTAGACCATCGCTGTCGAGTCCGCGGCGGACGCGCGCCGCGCGCACCAGCGCGTCACGGGTGGCGCGCCGCGCCAGCCGCACCACGAGCGGCCGCGCGCGCCCCGCGCCGCGTTCTTCGGTGTCGGCGGGCTTGCGGCCCACTCGTTCAGCATTGACGATGTCCCGCTCCTCGATGGTGACACCGATTTTGTGGGCCAGTGTCATTACCAGATGGCCGCAATTCTCGCTCGATACTTCCGGGAGTCCAGAAATCTCAACGTCGTTCACTAGAGCTGCTTGCTCACGTTCAGATATTTCATTTTGAAGGTGTATGATAGTTTCATTCAGCGTCTGTAGTTCGGCTTCCTTTCCCTTCTCTAGTACTACTATTCGAGCCTCTAGTTTTTCGATATAGGAGTTTTGAGCAGTAATGGTGGTAGTTAACCTCGCGATGGAATTGCGTAATTCTCCTATTTCACTTCTGAATAGTTCGGTAATGTGGGACTTCAGTTCTTTTAATATGTCTTCCTTAGAATATTCAAAAGTGGGGTTTTCGTCTTTTGTCGGTTCGGTCTTTCTTACTCGCTGGGTGATGTTACTAGCTGATTCTGGGCTGTGTCGCTTGTTGATGTTGTGTGTTGTTGATGATGAGTATTGTCCCTGGGGAGGTTCCACTGGTGATGTATTTGTGGTGCGTATGGGGGTGTTCAGATTGCCAGTTTTCGGTTGTTTGTTATTGCATTCTGGGCATTTCCACTGATCCTTTTTTTGCATGATAGAAAAGAACTTATATGAAATGTTGGCACAGTCCAAGTCGTATTTTCCTGTACATTGCATGCATTGAAGATAGTCTTTTTTTAACACGCTTTTATTAGCTTGGCCTGTATGTATGTATGTATGTATGTATGTATGTATGTACGTATGTAATGAAATCTTTGAACATCATTTTCACCAACTTCCAGAAGTCTGATTAATTTGAAACTTTGCATACGTATCAAGGACCGATGACAATGCAATAATTTAATAACAGTTTCTCATTATTAACACGCTTTTATTAGCTTGGCCTGTATGTACGTACGTACGTACGAACGTATGTAATGGAATCTTTGAACATCATTTTCACCAACTTCCAGAAGTCTGATTAATTTGAAACTTTGCATACGTATCAAGGACCGATGACAATGTAATAATTTAATAACAGTTTCCCATTATCGTTAATGGATTTGCCAGATTTACTAAAAAAATATTACTTCATATAAAAGACATCAACGGGCACTCGCTGTGGGACGGAACGGGAGTTCTGTTTTATTTTACTAAATGGTACTAGACACTAACAGCGTCCCGTGATGGGCCCGTTCCCGTGGGAATTACGGGATGAAAAGTTGCATATAATGTTATATGGATTTGCCAGATTTACTAAAAAATAAAAAATAAAATTATAGTTTAAAAAAACTAAAAAACACGCTTTTATTGCAAATTGAACTAAAAACTAGAAAATAATGTTTCACCTCAAATCAAAATTATAATAAAATTTAAGTTATTAACACAATGATTCAATTCAGAGTAAAAAAGCGTGGGGTGCATTTTACTGTAGTTCATAACTATCCTCTCATAGATACCAATGATGATTGTAATATTAAAAAAAAAATATTAAGCACCCCACGCTTTTTACTCTGAATTGAATCATTGTGTTAATAACTTAAATTTTATTATAATTTTGATTTGAGGTGAAACATTATTTTCTAGTTTTTAGTTCAATTTGCAATAAAAGCGTGTTTTTTAGTTTTTTTAAACTATAATTTTTTGGTAGTTGGTTTTGACAACCTGCACACTTTTTTGATGAATTCATTGTATTGTTTTAGGTAATAAGCTCTATAAAACAACTGCTAATGCCATCTATCGGAATTTTCGAAAGCAATCAATATGATAGTTGCGACCTCTTTTTTTGGTTTATTTTTGAGGAACTAATCTACTTTGTCATCAACGCCATCTTGCGTTGAGTAGCGAGACCATTAAACCGCTAAATTTAAATGGCTTCTATTCTTGTTATTATTGTTTTGAGGACACTAAGAAGTCGTTAATTAATTTTAAAACTTATGGAAGATGTACTTATCACTTAGGTGTCACTATGTTCACAATGTAATAAGTTTTCACTGGGTTATCGTTTTATTCAGGTTCTATTGTTTATTTACACTAAAAGTTAATTTATTTGTATCGTATTTTAACTACTATATTTATCCACTTTTTACTATCCGTTCACGTTGCTAACACTTCCACATCTGCATTATAATTTATACTAACGACTATATTCACTTGTTTCACTCTTAGTTAAAAATTACTATTTTTTTACTTTATTTATATACGAGCGCGATGTTAACCGTGGCAGTAGCGCCATCTATCCTATATCATACACATCTATTATTTTTAATAAGTTAAGCACGCTGTGGCGCCTAAAAAAAGTGCATTTATATTTTAATTTTATGTTATGTGTAGTATTGTATGTGTATAGTGTAACTTTTACTGAGTGTCCTAAATAAATAAATAAATAAATATATAATATAATATTAGAAAGAGGTAAAATTTGTAAGTTTGTTTGTTTGTATGTTCGAGGTAATCTCAGGAATTATCAGTCCAATTAGAATAATTATTTTTGTAATAGATAGCCACATTCAACGGGATGGTTACAGGCTATTTTTCATCCCGAAATTCCCACGGGAATGGGCACAAAGCGGGTATAATGGCAAGGCGCGGCTAGTATATAATAAGGTAACATAATTATACATATATTAAATAGGTTTCAACATGCTGTCAACTAGCTTATTGGTTTAACAAGTAATGTTATGGACACTCACGTCACATTCCTGAACTCACAGCTGTCGCAGCAGACGATGGGAGTGCTCCCTTGGAACGAACAGATCTGAGGAATACAAAACAAAAGAGTAAATCACTACATAGTATAAAACAAAGTCGCTTTCCGCTGTCTGTCTCTATGTATGCTTAGATCTTTAAAACTACGCAACGGATTTTGACGCGGTTTTTTTACATAAATAGAATGATTGAAGAGGAAGGTTTATATGTTTGAAAATTATCGAAACTCTCACGGGAACGGGCACAACGCGGGTAAAACCGCGGGGTGCTCGTTACTAATACAACAAAGTTTGATTTCGAATGCTAATTTCATAGCAATAATTTTAGAAAGTACCAATCCGATGTGAATTTGTTTTATGTAATGGATAGCCATATTCAACGGGAAGGTTATAGACTATTTTTTATCCCGAAATTCCCGTAGGAACGGGTACAATGCGGGTAAACTTACGGTGTTAATATTCTTTTTGGCGTATACATCGTAGAGCAGACTGGGGCAGATGTTGGCATTCACACACTTGGCAGTGAAGGTGAAGTGGCGGTCTTTGGTTTCACAGTCACTGCCTACGACAGAAGACATCACTTAATACGAGTTTCACTCGTCTTACCATCGTTAAGCCGTCGGTCCCGGTTACTCTCTACTGATAGTAGTCGTTACATGAGCCATGTCAGAGGCCTTTGGCGGCTCAATAACTCTGACACCGGGATTGGTCTGGGTGACCGTCCACTCGATGAAGAAGAAGAAGACCATGTCGGAGGCCTTTAGGCGGTCTAAAAACTCCGACACTAGGGTTGGCCACTACCTACTGGAACTTACTTTTGATATGTGGATTATCAAAATCGGTTCATTGCGACGGAGATGTCAGATTACAAACATACAGAAACAAAACATACTCAAAAATTGTCGGTTAAATAAAATAATAGTACTAGTCGCGCCCCGCGGTGTCAAAGTCAAAGTCAAAGTCAAATATTTGTATTCAGTTCTGGCCCCATAGAGGCTCTTTTGAACCACCCATTCGGAAGAACATCAGCAGAGAAGAATGGGCAAGAAACTCTGCCGGTTATTTTATAAATCAAGGTATAATACAATGTAATACTATAAGTAAGATTACATGTCAAAATCAGGTTGTGTGGCTGGTGCAGGAATTTGACTCCAGACAGGTGTTACCCGCAGTCTTCCCGTTCCCGCGGGAATTTGGGAATACAATGTATACCATCGAATTGAAATTATTTTATTTGCGTAAACAGTTATTACAATGTACTTACAAACCCTAAGGGCCATACGCGTAAGAACCGTTTAGCTATCAAATGGTTTGTCTCTTTCTGACATACGCAATTTTCCGAAGAGCGAAAGAGACAAAACACTTTATAACAGAGTTTTAGCTACACCGCATTTATTAATACATTTTATCCCGAAATTCCAGCGGGAACGGGTACAAAGCGGGTGAAACCGCGGGGCGCAGCAAGTCTCTATATATAAAAATCAATGCCACTTTTCTTTGTAAGTTATAACTCAAGAACGGGCTCACCTATCCAAACCAAATGTTTAGGCTTTGTTCGGACTATTATTAGATGGTTTATGTGAAGTTTGCACAAAATCAGTCGAGCGGATCTTAAGTTCCCACGGAAACGAGCACAACGCGGGTAAAGTTTCATCCAAATCCGTTAAGTAGTTTTTTCGTGAACAAGTAACAAACATACATCCATCCTCACAAACTTTCGCATTTATAATTAGTAGAAAGAATAAACATACCTTCTGGTAAATCGAGAAAAGATAAACAATTTTTGATAATTCCAAGGCAAGTGAACACAACTGCACTCCGTACAATCATTTTGATTACTGCTTGAGATGCGAAGTGTTTTACGAATACGAGTATATATAAATCAAATTATCTCATACAATTATTTAGGGTTCCGGACACAAAGGGTAAAAACGCTTCTCAATGACTAACTGCGTCACTCAGAGTCGCTAATGATTCCTTAAGGCGACGATTACACGTAAAGTATTTACTGTGATCCATCAGTAAATAATGACGTATCGTGGTATTTACTGAACGTGTAACCTAATGTATTGATGGATGACAGCATGTATTGATGGATGACAGTATTTATTGATGGATTTCTAGATTTCTTGATTCTGTAATGATGATCCGTCGGATTATGATTAATACGCCATTTTAGACGTGTAAACAGCAGGAGACCGGACACAATACTGACGTAATAAATACTGAACGTGTAGGCTGGTGTATTAATCAATCAGTAAATACTGAAATCCATCAATAAATACTGTATTCACGGATCACAGTAAATACTTTACGTGTAATCGTTGCCTTAATCTATACTAATATTATAATACACGCCGCGCCCTGCGGTTTTACCCACGTAGTACCCGTTCCCGCGGGAATTTCGGGATAAAATGTATCCAATGTGTTATTCTGATAACCTATATTACTGTAAAGTTTCATCTAAATCCGTTCTGTTGTTTTTACGTGAAATAGTAACAAACATACATCCATACATCCATCCATCCTTACAAACTTTCGCATTTATAAAAAGAATTAGTAATTTATTAGTAGAATTATAAAGAGATGTTCGAGATAATATCAGGAATTATCGGTCCGATTTGAATTATTATTTTTGTTTTAGATAGCTACAGTTCCCGCAGGAATTTCAGGATAAAATATATCCCATGTGTTATTCTAATGTATAACGTATATCTCTGTAAAGTTTCATGCAAATCCGTCCAGTAGTTTTTACGTGAAAGAGCAACAAACATACATCCATCCATACACACATCCATCCTCACAAACTTTCGCATTTATAATATTATGAAGTAGGATTTGAAAGATGATTTATCTCCGAAGGTTAAATAAATTAATATCTTGATAAACGTGTTTTAAAATCAGTTTTCCTTAAATCGACCTGGAGTCTGAGTCACACAGACACGATCTCCACACTACTACATCACGATCTATACTAATATTATAAAGCTGCAGTTTTTTTGTTTGTTTGAACGCGCTAATCTCAGGAATTACTGGTCCGATTTGAATCATTGTTTTTGTAATGGATAGCCACATTCAACGGGAAGGTTATAGGCTACTTTACATCCTGAAATTCTCACGGGAACGGGCACAACGCGGGTAAAACCGCGGGGCGCTGCAAGTATGGTATCTTCTGGGAAGCTTTAAAATCTTATCGCAAGAACTGAAATAGTAACCGGTTCATTGCCCTCTTTACCTAAACACTGTTATAAAATGTTTTGTCTCTTTTGCTCTTTAGAAAATAGTGTATGTTGGAAAGGGACACACTTTTTTTTTCTGTCTAAAATGCTGTTAGTTTAAATCTATTTTTACCAACATTTGTATGAAAGGACGCATTGGTGGTCTAGTGGTATGTGCATACGCCTGCCAAGACTGAGGTCCCGGGCTCAATTCTCAGGTCAAGCGAAAACATGTTTCCTACTTTTCAAACACGGCTCGGGTTTGAGATCACCAACCCGCATCAGGTAAGATTCACTATTACCCATCCAAGTATGGGTCGAGGTGCACGTTGCTTAACAACAGCAATTAAAGAGTATACTTATGAAAAGTCCTTTTGTAATTATTTTTGCGTCGGCGGTTTTATAATAAAGTCTTCAGCTTTATAATATTGTTAAGCTATTGCATAGCTTCTATCGCGGGCCTTGAGCGCGGGGACCAAATCCAAAAATACCGTAACGAAAAAAAACCTCACGCTTACCCGATCCGACGGGAAGGAGGTGTGGCTTGAAGGCCGTGCATCGTCTAACGTCGTTTCAGTTCGGCAGTCTTCGAGAGAGGGGGGCGAGAGAGGGGGGCGAGAGAGGGGGCGAGAGAGGGGGGCGAGAGAGGGGGGCGAGAGAGGGGGGCAAGAGAGGGTGGCGAGAGAGGGGGGCGAGAGAGGGGGCGAGACAGGGGGGCGAGAGAGGGGGGCGAGAGAGGGGGGCGAGTGAGGGGGGCGAGAGAGGGGGGCGAGAGGGGGGGCGAGAGAGGGGGCGAGTGAGGGGGGCGAGAGAGGGGGCGAGAGAGGGGGCGAGAGAGGGGGGCGAGAGAGGGGGGCGAGAGAGGGGGCGAGAGAGGGTGGCGAGAGAGGGGGGCGAGAGAGGGGGGCGAGAGAGGGGGGCGAGAGAGGGGGGAGAGAGGTGCGAGAGAGGGGGGCGAGAGAGGGGGGCGAGAGAGGGGGGCGAGAGAGGGGGCGAGAGAGGGGGGCGAGAGAGGGGGGCGAGAGAGGGGGGCGAGAGAGGGGGGCGAGAGAGGGGGGCGAGAGAGGGGGGCGAGAGAGGGGGGCGAGAGAGGGGGGCGAGAGAGGTGGGCGAGAGAGGGGGGCGAGAGAGGGGGCGAGAGAGGGGGGTGAGAGAGGGGGGCGAGAGAGGGGGGCGAGAGAGGGGGGCGAGAGAGGGGGGCGAGAGAGGGGGGCGAGAGAGGGGGGCGAGAGAGGGGGGCGAGAGAGGGGGGCGAGAGAGGGGTGCGAGAGAGGGGTGCGAGAGAGGGGTGAGAGAGAGAGGAGGCGGAGGGGTGAGAGAGAGAGAGAGGAGTCGGGAGGGGTGAGTGAGAGAGAGAGGAGGCGGGAGGGGTGAGAGAGAAGAGGCGGGAGGGGTGAGAGAGAGGAGGCGGGTAGGGTGAGAGAGGAGATATCAAATATATCAAATATAATTGCATAAGTTGATACAAAATGCTATGCAATAGCTTCACCGCGGCAGTCCTCGAGTGCCACACGTCTTTTTTTTTATCTGACGTTTCGGCTTTACAGAAACCGTGTTCTAAGGGTCAACACTGCGTTAAGCGTACGCACGGCGCGTGCGCCCGTTGCATCCGCCGCATGCGCACGCGGCGGCCGCACGCAACGGTTCACTTTTGTATGACACCGCACGGGACGGGCGCACGCGACGGTTCACTTTTGTATGGAACCGCGGCGTGCGCACGCTTAACGCAGTGACGGCCCTTAATGCGGCGCATTCGTTGAGGACTGCAGTGTGGTAGCGACACTGTGGTTGCAGCACGAAGCCTCTGATAGGCTGCCACCTGACAGCATGTAGTTCTAATTGGCTGCAGCCCGACGGGGACACAACACACAATAAAACACATAGTTTTGATTGCTGCAGTTTGACAGTACATACTTTTTACCTATTTAAATTATGGTGGTACATTTCATAATACAAACCTAGAGCTTAGTTTGGGTCTAATTAAACTGGTTATTGCAATATATCATTTATTTAAACTTTACAGTAGTATAGGTTATACATCAGAATAAGACATATTATGACTCATTTTACCCCAAAATTCCGTGAGAAGAGGTACAACGCGCGTAAGATCGTGAGACGCTATAAGTCATCTCTTAATGCCTGTCTGCCAGCCCTTCAGTTAGGGCCAAACAGTGTCAACGATCCAGGGTAAGTAGGGCCGCACGCGGGTATAGATCCCCGCGGTGCCCACGTCCCCGCACTGGTGCCCCGCGGACGTCACCCCCGTCACCACGTACATACAGAGGTCGTCGATCATGTCATATTGAAGGGGCCCGCCGCTGTCCCCCTGCAGGAAATAACAGAGAAGAGGGTTAATATAAGTTTGATGGCGATGTCTGTGGCATCATAGCTCTCAAGCACATGGACCGTGTATTAGCCAATCACTATGCCTGAAACCGCTCTGAGTGTAGCGGGTAATATTATTACCCCACAAGTGTCCGCGGGCCGCTCCATGTCCCCGGCGCAGAGCTGCGTGTCGTTGTCGAACCCGCGCGGCATGTGGCGGTGCACGCGGTACTGCCGGCGGCACTCGGACAAGTCAAATGCCTTCACTGTCACCTGCAGAAGGAGACACATACGTCATGTCATCTCTGTCGAGTGTTAGGTGGCACTCGCCAAGGCAGCACAGGCATGTTACATGCCTCAGAGCAACTTACCACTTGTAAAGTGTCAGCCGACTTGTTTCGCCCGACATCTCCCCACCCGGTTGCGATGAACTGGTCCCGCTGCCAGCCGGTAGGGTTCAGCAAGGAAGAGTCCTGGCTGAGGCATGCCGGGTACACTGCCTCACTGAACACCACTCTGCAATGAAGACTTCATTAAGATCTAATAGGTTGGCAGCCAACTCTGGTGTCAGAGTTTTTGGACTGCCTCACCTCTGACATGGTCGAATAATTTAAAGAACCGAGACCGACTGATTAACGTGCCCTCCGAAGCACGGCTGTGCTCCGATAGAAATGCCACTATCGGCCACCCATCCGGATAGGAGCCGAGCTGCACGTTGCTAACAATCGCGAAGAATTAACAACACTGAGTCAAACTACACCAGCAGTAAACTGGAGCAGTTTGAACAAGGTCGATGCACATATAAGGTGAAGGCAGTACTTCGTAAGGCAGTGTATTCGGGTCAAAACACTGACTGCCTGTCTGTCTTGAGCAGCGCGATGTCGTGGTACTTGGCGGGCGGCGCGTAGTCCGGGTGGCTGATGATGGAGACGCGGTACGTCTGCCAGGCGGACGCCGGGTCGGACCGCCGCAGGATGCCCAGGGCTGCGAACGATACATTCTCACTGGAAACCAACGAAGAAGAGGTTAGATGAGATCCCCTCAAAAGATCCGAGGTACCAAGAGTCCCTTACTCAAAAGATTTTCAAAAGCCCTTCACTCACCGGAGGGTGGGAGAGAACAGGCAGTGTCCCGCGGTGAGGATGAACCGCTCGCTGATGAGGGAGCCCCCGCACTGCCACTGCGCGTCTTCCAGCTTCTCTCCGTACCCGAGCAGAGCCTGGGGACATCATAAGCATTCAGAGAGTGTGTAATGTCACTGAAGATATCAGTACAGGAGTACAGGATATCATCTCACTGAAGATATCAGTAGGTACAGAACAGATTGTGGCATTCCTATCCGAGCAATCCGTACATATTGACAAGCCCGTTGGCACAGTGGCATGTGTTCGCGCTTACTGTGTCGAAGGTGGCGGATATTATAAAGTATTTGTGTATGAATATATATATATATATACTAGCAGCGCCCCGCGGTTTTACCCGCGTTGTGCCCGTCCCCGTGGGAATTTCGGGATAAAATGTAGCCTATAGCCTTCCTCGATAAATAGACTATCTAACAGTGAAAGAATTATTCAAATCGGTTCAGTAGTTTCTGAGATTAGCGCGTTTAAACAAACAAACAAACAAACAAACAAACAAAACAAACTCTTCAGCTTTATAATATTATAGTATAGATATAAAATTCAAAGTCCTGACTGACTGACTGATAATCAACGCACAGCCTCAACCGCTACACCTAGAAACATGAAATTTGTCAGGAAGGTTCTTCAAGTGACGTAAGTGCACACTAAGGAAGGATTTTCGAAAATTCCTACGGGAACGGGCTCAACACGGGCAAAGCCGCGGGGCGCTGCTAGTATGTAATAGTATCAGTTAGTTAGAACCCATAATATAAGGTGAAGCTTAGTTTGGGTCTAATTAACCGTGACGGTCAACATTGCGTTAAGCGTGCGCCCGTCGCGTGCGTCCGCCGCACGCGACGGTTCACTTTTGTATGAAGCCACTCGCGGCGGGCGCACGCTTAACGCAGTGTCGGCCCTGAGTCAAAAAATACAGATAGCACCGCGGAGCCCTACGTGTGCTCACCATGTGTGGGAACTCGTATTCGTGAGCGTCTCGGCCGCCCCACGCCGTGGCATATACCATGTTCAACTCTGAACAGTTGCGAACAATGGACTTGTTCAAGTGCGTGTGCTTCCTCTTATAAGCGCAGCGGCTGCCCGCGTTGAGGGAGTACTCCAGACATTCTGAAAGAACAAGTTACATATGATATTTGTTATTTACCACCTTAACATATAACTCATGTTAAACAAATAAATTCTTATAGTGGGTACACACGTACGTACTTGCTCGATAAACTTGCTCGATCTCGAGCAAGTACGAACGTGTGTACCATGCAAGTCTCAAGACAAATGCTCAAGCCAACCAAAATGTTCGATTCGAACAAGATTGAAACGAGAGTTTCAACGCACATTAAACATGTTCTTCGAGCAAGCTTTTACGTGTAGACGCAGGATCGAGCATGTTCGTAGATAGTCATGCTCGGATGAAACATGCTCGTCGCGCATGTACGTACGTGTGTACCCACTCTTAGGTTCAGTTTTGTATGGCACCGCACGCGACGCGACGTTTCACTTTTGTATGAAACGTCGGCGTGCGCATGTTTAACGTAGTGTCGGTCCTTATTCTTATGTATAGTATACTAAACCACTTCTTCTTCATCGAGTGGATGGTCACCCTGACCAATCCTGGTGTCAGAGTTATTGAGCCGCTAAAGGCCTCTGACACGGCTCATGTAACGACTACTATCCGTAGAAAGTAACCGGGACCGACGTTAAGCTTAACGTGCCCTCCGAAGCACGGATACACCACTGAATATATTTTTATAAATTTTATTTAAGTGATAGATGAAACTTCTGAAATTTTGGGTATATATACCCGCAGGCGGGTATCGCGGGTCGCTAATACAGAAATATAAACTTCACTTACTGTCCCAGGGTTTGTTCCCGTTTTTCCAATATAATTCACCAGTTGGAACGAACACGGCGTCTCTGAAACATAAAGATGGATAGTCCAAATAGAGCCGAGCTGCACGTTACTTGACAAACGAGTTAACTTAACATCTCTTAGTCAGACTACGCCACCAGCGATACGCGAGAGTCCTTAGTCGGTTGTCCATTAGAGGCAGCCTCGGGTCTCGGGCTGCCTCGCTCCGAGGCCGCGCAAGTGGAGGCGCTGCCTCGTCCTGAGGCGCGCCGCGACACGATGTATAGTTAGAACCTCACGCTACTTGCCTCGAGTCGAGACAGCGGCCTCTAGTTGATGACCAGCTGTTGATACAATTAGTTCAGTAATGTTATGGACACTCACGTCACATTCCTGAACTCACAGCTGTCGCAGCAGACGATGGGAGTGCTCCCTTGGAACGAACAGATCTGAGGAATACAAAACAAAAGAGTAAATTGAGCTCCTAGGAACTACAATCTATGTATACTTTTAAATCAAAGCTGAAGACTTTAATTTTATTAACGCTAATTTCATACTAATAATTTCAACAAGTATGTACCACTCGTTTGAATATTTTATTTTGTAATGGATAGCCACATTCAACGGGAGAGTTATTAATTATTTTTTATCCCGAAATTCCCGCGGGACGGCTAAAACGTAAACCAAACAGTGGGGAACTACTAGTTGTTATTACTACATAGTATAAAACAAAGTCGCTTTCCGCTGTCTGTCCCTATGTATGCTTAGATCTTTAAAACTACGCAACGGATTTTGACGCGGTTTTTTTAATTAGATAGAGTGATTCAAGAGGAAGGTTTATATGTATAAAATATCCCGAAATTCCCGCAGGAACGGATACAACGCGGGTAAACTTACGGGGTTATTCTCCTCTTTTGCGTATAAATCGTAGAGCAGGCTGGGGCAGATTGCGGCATTCACACACTTTCCGGGGGTGTCTTCAGCTTGACAGTCACTGCCTACGACAGAAAACATCACTTGTTAGGCATTTCAACCGTTAGACCATCGGAAGCCCTTTGGGCGGTCCAATAATTTCGACACCAAGGAGCCAACAATATGGAGACTTTTAGACCGCCCAAAGGCCTTTGATATGGTCTAACGATTGAAACAACCGGGACCGATGACGTGCAATCAACAAACAAACATACAAAAACAAAACACAGTCGAATTGAGAACTTCCTTCCGTTTTTGAAGTAGGTGAAAAATAAAAATTAAGTATTGAAACATACCTTCAGGTAAATTGAGAATAGATAAACAGTTTTTGATAATTCCGAGGCAAGTGAACACAAGTGCACTCCGTACAATCATTGTGATTATTGCTGGTGCGAAGTATTTTACGAATATATAAATACAATTATTCCTTAAGAGACATTAATTCTTAACATAAAATGTATGGAAAATTATGTCCAATAGTTTTATTTCAATGACGACTCTGAGCGGCAGTAGGACTCCGCTGTCTGTCTGTATGTCACCCAGGGCGTCTCGTGAACCGTGATAGACACTTGAAAGTTTAGAAGAGAAAAATAATTATTGTTGTTTTATCGGAACTTTTTTTTATACTTAAAATTCGTTGTGTAATTATATCTCGGGCTGTACGGATGAAATCAAATAATATAATGTACTAGCAGCGCCCCGCGGTTTTACCCGCGTTGTGCCCGTTCCCGTGGGAATATCGGGAATTTCATACACAAAAACCTTCCTCTTGAATCACTCTACCTATTACAATAAACCGCATCAAAATCCGTTGCGTAATTTTAAAGATTTAAGCATACAGACAGACAAACAGAAGACAAAGAGACGCGACTTTGTTTTATACTATGTAGTGATATTTAATTTATTGGTCGGCTCATTTCCAATGTTAAATAACAAGGAATCTTGATAAACGTGTTTCTATAATTAGTTTCCTTAATAAAGCCCTTTTAAACTGTGTGTTATTTCTAACTTGAATGGATCACAATACCAAGGGCTATACTATCTATAAATAGCCCATAACTTTCCTGTTGAATGCAGCTATCTATTAGGGTGCTTTCAAATTATGCGTTTCGTGTCGGACCGCTGCGGTGCCGAAGCCGTGCGTTTGTCGTTTTGTGAACGTACGATCGTGTGTTTTCATACAAAACGAGCAGTGCGGCAACAGTGCGGCGTCGGTACCGCGAAATAATTTTAGTACGCACTGTTGCCGCACTGCTCGATTTGTATGAAAACACACGATCGTACGTTCACAATACGACAAACGCACCGCTTCGGCACCGCAGCGGTCCGACATGAAACGCATAATTTGAAAGCACCCTTACAAAAAGAATTGTTCAAATCGGATTGGAAGTTTCTGAGATAAGGCAACAAATAAACAAACATAGAAACTTGACCTCTTTATAATAATAATAAGAGTATATATATAGATAAGTGCTATCAGTGCATGTTCCATGTAATCAGACCTCTATCAGTGCCGGGAAAACACATGGCCCGCGCCACCTGGGGTATTCCAAACGAGATAGCAGCGCCCCGCGGTTTTACCCGCGTTGTGCCCGTTCCCGTAAGAATGTAGAGATTAAAAAATAGCCTATAAAAGCCCGTTAAATGTGGCTGTCCATTACAAAAAGAATTTTTCGAATCGGATTGGTGAATAGTGAGATTAGGCTGAACAAACAAACAAACAAACTTAACACACGTAATATACATACACACTTATATTATATCTCCTGAAACTTTCTCATTTATAATGATATATGAGGGGGTCATAGTGAGGAGTGGTGATTAGCTAATGAGGAGTCATTAGTGAGGAGTGGTGACGGGCGCACGCGACCGTTCACTTTTGTATGAAACAGCGCGGGCACCAATTCGTGCTTTTCCACCAGAGACGTGCTATGCAGCTATGCTACGAAGATGTGAAATCTACGCTAAGAAAATATGTGACCGTTCCACCAATACTACGCCCTAATCTATTTTTTTTGGATTGGCACAAAATGTGGTTAAATGTCGTCAATTTTCCAGCCGAAGACGATTGCTCCTGAAGAGGAAAAAGGTTTAGAGATAGGGTAAGAATGAAATAAAATCACTAAACCTTTTTCCTCTTCAGGAGCAATCGTCTTTGGCTGGAAAATTGACGATATTATAACCTATATTACTGTAAAGTTTCATCCAAATCTGTCCAGTAGTTTTTGCGTGGAAGAGTAACAAACATACATACTTACATCCTCGCAACGCATTGATAATAGTAGGAAGTAAATATTAATACACTTATTCTGTATAGCAGCGCCCCGCGGTTTTACCCGCGTTGTACCCGTTCCCGTAGGAATTTCGGGATGAAAAATAGCCTATAACCTTCCCGTTGAATGTGGCTATCTATTACAAAAAGAATTATTCAAATCGGTTCAGTAGTTTCTGAGCTTAGCGCGTTTAAACAAACAAACAAACAAACAAAACAAACTCTTAGCTTTATAATATTAGTATAGATTATGTATCAGAATCATTAGTAATACTGAAAATGATCTCTCCAAGAGCAGTTGTGTTTATTTGTTTCTGTATTTTCAAAAATGGTGCAGGATTACTCAATTTGCCTGAAGGTATGTAATTGATTGTTTTTATATTAATTAAAAATTACTATTTTGGCCCTCTTTTATGTAAATACAAAAATACAATGTCTCGCGACCCGCATTAATTGTTATTTCCTACGGATAGTAGTCGTTACATGAGCCATGTCAGAGGCCTTTGGCGGCTCAATAACTCTGACACCAGGATTGGTCAGGGTGACCGTCCACTCGATGAGAAGAAGTTTCTAGTCAGTGTATAGTCTGTTTGTGGTCTGTGTGTAGGTAGCGACTGTCCTGTGGGCGGTACAAACGGACGGTACGGTCGCTGGTCGGGCGTCGGCAAATGTGTGAACGGAGAAATATGCCCCAGTTTGTTTTACGATCTGACAAGGAATAAGAATGAGGTTCAGGTAAGATTAATCGTTGGATAGTAAGATAGTAGATAGTTGGAACTACGTTCCTTATCGCGCGTTGCGAAAGGGGGCTAGACGGAAAAATTAAGACGAAAAGTTGTAACGACAATGACAACAACGAAAATGTTGTTTTGATTTTGACAATGTCAATGCGTTATTTGACAACCACAATGCGCTGTGATTGGTCGGCTGAGCTCCGCACACCTCCCTCCGCTTCAATCTTCGATCAACAATACATAACTAGATGTCGGGTCGGCGCAAAAAATACGTCTCAGTGAATAACACCTCATTTGAAAAGTAAGCTCTTATTTTATTCATAAGATTTGCTACTTTATTTCTAGGTGTCATGGTTGTAATTAGGTTGAACTTCGAACTGTTTTAAAACTTTTGTTTCAGTTCGGTAGTAAACAAAATAAGCTGTCACACGTCATCCACGCGGACAGTATTTAGCTTTGATATTGTACGTGACCCGATATCTAGTTGTGTATTGTTGATCGAAGTCTTCAATAGCAAGGCAGTCTGGCCCTGTATCTAATTCATTTGTTTATATTCGATTCCTGCAGATCTGTTCTTTCAAAGGGATGACTCCGATCGTATGCTGCGACAGTTGTGAACTTAGGAACATCTCGTGAGTATCTACAGGATGGTATTGTAACCCATACTAAGCCTGGGTATCAAGCAACTTCTCACCTCACTGAAGATATCAGTATAGTGAGAGGAGAGGAAAGTAATCACCACGCGCGTCTACTGCGGGTTGGAGATCTGAAGCTGGGTTTGAAAAGTAGGAAACATGATTCACTTGACCCGGGAACTGAAGTTCATAAAATTCATTCAAGACTGAGGTCGCGTTCAATTCCAAGGTCGAGCGAAAACATGTTTCGTACGAGTCAAACATGGCTCGGGTTTAAGATCACCAACCCGCAGTAGACGCGTGGTGATTACGACATCCTCCTCACTGTACTGATATCTTCAGTGAGATGAGAGGCCTTTGACCAGCAGTGGGACATGACAGGCTTCCTTTTTCCCACAGAGATGCTGTGGTTGCCAAGACGTCTGGGATTTTTTATTGGAAAAACGGAAACAAAGCCTGGGACAGTGAGTATAGTTTATACTGTGATATTTACTAATATTATAATAAAGAGGTAAAATTTGTAGGTTTGTTTGTATGTTCGAGGTAATCTCAGGAATTATCAGTCCGATTTGAATAATTATTTTTGTAATGGATAGCCACATTCAACGGGAACGCTATAGGCTATTTTTCATCACGAAATTCCCACGGGAACGGGCACAACGCGGGTAAAACCGCGGGGCGCTGCTAGTATTTTATAAACTGAGTACGATAGTTAGACAGAAAAGACAGTTGTTAGACAGTCAAGACAGTTGTTAGACATTAAAGACGGTAGTTAGACAGTCATGACTGTAGTAAAAGAGTCTAAACGGTAGTTAGACAGTCTGGACTACGAAAACATCTGTGGTGACTTAAAGTCGGAGGCCGGATGCCGGAGGCCTTTAGGCGGTCTAACAACTTGACACCAGGGTTGACCACTGACCTTCTCGAACTTACTTTACTTTAAGCACTAACCTACGTTTGTTCTAGAATGCCTGGACTACACGCAGTACGCTGACAAGCGCTGTTCCAACCTTAAGAATATGATGTACCTGAACAAGGCGGTCGTTAATAGCAGCTGTACTGAATTGGGTACAGCCAGGAAGAGGATAGGGTGGGGAGGCCGGGACGCGGGCCGGCGCGAGTATCCACACATGGTAAGGAATCAAATAAGGATGACGACGTACAGCCTCCGTGGTCTTGTGGTTTGAGCGCCCGGCTCACGATTCGGAGGCTCCGGGTTCGATTTCCGGTGGGGACAATATCTCACAAAAATCTCTCTGTGAGACTGCCCTCAGTTTGGTTAGGGCATTGCAGGCTGAATCATCTAATTGCCCGAAAAGTAAGACGATTCCGTGCTTCGGAGGGCACGTTAAGCCGTCGGTCCCGGTTACTCTCTACGGATAGTAGTCGTTACATGAGCCGTGGCAGAGGCCTTTGGCGGCTCAATAACTTACACCGATTGGTTGACTATCTACTCAATGAAGAAGAAGAAGTTTCTATCTGACGTTTCGGCTCCTACAGGAACCGTGGTAACAGAAGACTGAGGTGTTATGCGTAACAAGAAAAAGTTAAAATATCGCAGCTACCTCCAAATACTTAAATTTTTGCCAAAAGCGTAGTGTATCCGTAAATGTAGTTTCAATTTAAAATTATATCCTACTAGCTGCGCAACGCAGTTTTACCCGCGTTGTGTCTGTTCCCGTGGGAATTATGGGATGAAAAGTAGCCTAAAACCGTCCCGTTGAATGTGGCTATCCATTACAAAATATATTATTCAAATCAGATCGGTAGTTTCTGAGATTAGCGCGTTCAAACAAACAAGGAAACCTTATTCAATACTAGCAGCGCCCCGCGGTTTTACCCGCGTTGTGCCCGTTCCCGTGGGAATTTCGGGATAAAATGTAGCCTATAGCCTTCCTCGATAAATAGACTATCTAACAGTGAAAGAATTATTCAAATCGGTTCAGTAGTTTCTGAGATTAGCGCGTTTAAACAAACAAACAAACAAAACAAACTCTTCAGCTTTATAATATTAATATAGATTAAACCTTATGCAGAAAAGTTTATTTACGGTATTTTAACCATCAAATGGTTTGTCGCTTTCCGACATCCGCTGTTTTCCAAAGAGAAAAAGAGACAAAGCACTTCATAACAATGTTTAAGTTATGCGTTTATGCATAAAGCGTTAAAATTAAATTAATTTGTTAAACATGAGTAGTGATTATGTTGAGGTGGAAAATAACATTTTAAATAATATATCAGATCAATAACAGAGCCCCACGGCTTTGCCTGCGTTGTGCCCGTCCCGTGGGAATTTCGGGAATTTTTATACATATACACCTTCCTCTTGAATCACTCTATCTATCTATCCTAATATTATAAAGAGGTAAAATTTGTAAGTTTGTTTGTTTGTTTATTTGTTTGTTTGTATGTTCGAGGTAATCTCAGGAATTATCAGTCCGATTTGAATAATTCTTTTTGTAATAGATAGCCACATTCAACGGAAAGGTTATAGGCTATTTTTCATCCCAAAATTCCCACGGGAACGGGTACAACGCGGGTAAAACCGCGGGCGCTGCTAGTTTATAATATCCATCCGATTTGAATAATTATTTTTGTATCTGACAGCTACTGAGAAAGGGTTTAGGCTATTTTTATCCCTAAATTCGGGAACGGGTAAAATGTGGGTAAAACCGCCCTGCTAATAATATGATGTCCCCAGGCTCTGCTCGGGTACGGAGAGAAGCTGGAAGACGCGCAGTGGCAGTGCGGGGGCTCCCTTATCAGCGAGCGGTTCATCCTCACCGCGGGGCACTGCCTGTTCTCTCCCGGCTTTCAGTGAGTAGCAATTTCTTGAGTGAGGGTGTATTGAAGATCTTCAAAAAGAGCAGATCCTAAATTTATGATTCAAAAAGCAAGACCTAATAAGTCTTATAGTGCAAATGTGTCCTTAAAGCGAAGCGGAATAGTGGGGAGAGTAATGGACCAATCATAACGCATTACGGAGAAATTTTGACATTTTTAATTCGTTATGATCAGACGATTGAGGTCCACTCCGCTTCGGTGGAAATGAACCCAAAAGTGCCCCTTAAAAATCTTTGAGAGAAATCCCAGGGTCATGTTCAGGGGCAGAGCTAGCAGGGCAAGAGTATAAGAGGTTTTAAAAATCGAATGAAGATGCCTAACTCCTTTTACTCCTGTAAGGGATTGTGAGAGATGTGATTGGTCGATTAAGCTTCGCTCCGCTCCAATGCGTCTCTTCCTGCCTAGGTTGTGGGTGTCACACGCAGCCCTGGGCATCCTGCGGCGGTCCGACCCGGCATCCGCCTGGCAGACGTACCGCGTCTCCATCATCAGCCACCCGGACTACGCGCCGCCCGCCAAGTACCACGACATCGCGCTGCTCAAGACAGACAGGCAGTCAGTGTCTAGGAATCATAGCTGAAATACTAAAATCGTCGAATCGTAGTCTGACTACGCGATGTTAGGTCATTGCGATTACTCGATCCCCTATTTGGGTGGTCGATAGTGGCATTTCTATTTGAGCGCTACCGTGCTTCGGAGGGCACGTTAAGCCACTCCAGAGGTTTCCTTCCAGAGCTTGGGATTGAAACCACCAGGACCGACAGTCTTACATGCCTTTCTCATCCCGGCAACGTTCAGATAAATATACCACTATCGGCCACCCATCCAAGTAGGGGTCGAGCTGCACGTTGCTAACAATCGTAATGAACTAACATTGCTTAGTCAAACTACGCCACGCCGTGCTTCGGAGGGCACGTTAAGCCGTCGGTCCCGGTTACTTTCTACGGATAGTAGTCGTTACATGAGCCATGTCAGAGGCCTTTGGCGGCTCAATAACTCTGATACCAGGATTAATCAGGTTGACCGTCCACTCGACGAAGAAGAAGACTACGCCACGAGTGCTTCATAGATGAACGATCTGTAATCTTGATGTCTGCCTGTTCAGGGTGGTATTCAGTGATGCAGTGATCCCGGCATGCCTCAGCCAGGAGGAGCTAGAGGACACCGACTTCACCGCCACCGGGTGGGGCTACACAGGAAGGAACACGCAGCCAGCTGACACTTTACAAGTGGTGAGTTACACTGAGGCATGTAGCATGCCTTTGCCTTTGTCATGCCAAAAAAGAAAGTTCGAGTGAGTAAGGGGCCCTGGGGGGCCCTGGCTGCCTAGAGGTGACGACATAGTGTGGCAGGCAAAGGCAGTCACTGCATGAAACTCACCCTTAGTGTCTTAACACACTATGCCGAAAATACTCGACCGAAGTTCGGCGTGATTACGCCTTCAATGTATTTTTAATTACTGATGACACGCTATACCGAAATTACGTCGCGTTATAGCGTACAGCCGAACTTCGGTCGGGCGTAAGTTCAGCAGCGATTCGGCGGCAATTTTTTGTTAGCAACACATTATAAGCGACCGAAGTCCGGTGAGCCATGCGACGATATAGGCCATAAACCACAAGAGACTTAAGAGTTTTCAAAAATACTCTTTGTTACGACGCCATGACTACGCTCGAGACACTGAATACACAAAATTACGCAACTGAATTTCTGCCGCGTAATTTCGGCTACTATCGAGTGTCATACCTGCCGAATGCGTCGGAACATAAAATCAACCACGAAACTTCGGTCGCGTATTTTCGCCATATTGTGTTTAGACATAAGCAGTGACTGCCTAGCAAGCTACTTTACATAGGTAGTGTGGGCAAGAGATGACATGATATATGTGTCTTCCTCTGCAGGTGACAGTGAAGCCATTCGAAGTCTCCGAATGCCGCCGGCAGTACCCCGTGCACCGCCGTCACATGCCGCGCGGGTTTGACAACGATACGCAGCTCTGCGCCGGGGACAAGGAGCGGCCTTCGGACACTTGTGGGGTGAGGACTGTTGCAATACCCGGATAACTTCACTCACGGTTCATTACACCCAAACTGAGCTACAGCATTTTGCATTAAATGTCTTCTCTTTCAGAAATAGGACAATACTTTACTTTCATTACTTTCAGGGGGACAGCGGTGGGCCCCTCCAGTACTACACGTTCAACTCTCTCTGTATGTACATGGTGACGGGGGTGACGTCCTCGGGGCACGAGTGCGGGGACGTGGGCACCGCGGGGATCTATACCCGCGTGCGGCCCTACTTACAATGGATCACTGACACTGTGTGGCCCTAGCTGAGCGAGCTAGCAGCACTGACCTCTATTTTACACACTGGACTGGCTGTTACCATACAAATGACAGCTAATTTTGTGTGGCAATTTGAAGCGCCCCTGCGAGTGTCCCGTGAACTAATTTTGACGTTCACTGCAAATAAATAGTACCCCTATTTGCTTGCAGTGAACGTCAAAATTAATTTTAGACGGGACTTAATCGCGAATTAAACATTTAATGCATACCTCAACGTTTCGGTCGTGTCGCAACGGCCGTGTTCACGAGGGTACTGACTACCAGTACCCTCGTGAACACGGCCGTTGCGACACGACCGAAACGTTGAGGTATGCATTAAATGTTTAATTCGCGATTAAGTCCCGTCTAGATTAGTGTTTACAATGTGTTCATATCGTGATAGTTTAAATAGTGTAAAATTAATTTTAGTCATAGTCGACTTAAGTCATCACTAATTTTAGTTCCATGGACATTCGTATCTGCCTACAGTGGCCTACAGCGCCAAAATGGCGACACTCAAATAGGCACAACATTATTATGACAGCAGCCTGTCCAGTGTATATAATAAAGGTCAGTGGCTAGCAGACACGGCTTTATAGATTATACATATGTAGTGTCTCGCGATCTTCGTATAAAATGTATACTAGTTCTATGTACTAGTACGTTAGTAAATATAACTCAATGTATTTTACTATTAATTGAAACGTACGTTGATGTCATTATTATTTGTTGAAACGGGAACTTACGTACGACGGAGGTTACTGTTGAGTTGTCCCTCAACACGTTTCGGCCACATACGGTGGCCTTCATCAGGAGGTGGGTGAAGCGCTCGCGACAGCGTCTCTCCCCGCACTGCCGGCCGCCGCGGCTCGCGCCTCGCGCGCCGCCGCGCGGAGCGCGCGCGCAGAGAGCTGTTGTTGTGGCTGTTGAGGTGGTTGGGGGGGTTGCGCACGCGTGGGCTCGCGTTGTGCGCAACCCCAACGCGATCAACAAATAATAATAACTCAATGTATTTCACTCAAACAGTGTTTTAAATTGTTTTGTCTCTTTCGCTCTTTGGCAAATAGCGTATGTCGGAAAGGGACGAACCATTTGATAGTGCTGTTGATAAGAGTTTACGAATAACAACCATATTATAAAGATGCTATACTGAATAAAGTTGTTAGATTATTATTTATTGTTTTTTTTACTTTAAAATAGAGATTCTGTTTTCAATCCTTAATCTTTGCTTCTACCCTTATTTTATACACGACTAGCAGCGCCCCGCGGTTTTACCCGCGTTGTGCCCGTTCCCGTGGGTATTTCGGGATGAAAAATAGCCTATAACCTTCCCGTTGAATGTGGCTATCTATTACAAAAAGAATTATTCAAATCGGACTGATAATTCCCGAGATTACCTCGAACATACAAACAAACAAACTTACAAATTTTACCTCTTTATAATATTAAGTACCTATAGATAGCGCTCAGATAGAAATACCACTATCGGCCACCCATCCCAGTAGGGGTTTCATGCAAAAACTGCTGAACGGATTTGGATGAAACATGAGATATATTTTATCCCGAAATTCCTGCGGGAACGGGTACAACACGAGTATCACCGCGGGACGTAACTAGCTACTAATCACTACATAGTATAAAACAAAGTCGCTATTTTTGTCTGTTTGTTTGTCTGTTTGTCTGTATGCTTAAATCTTTAAAATTACGCAACGGATTTTGATGCGGTTTTTTGTAATAGGTAGAGTGATTCAAGAGGAAGGTTTTTATGTATAAAAATTCCCGATATTCCCACGGGAACGGGCACAACGCGGGTAAAACCGCGGGGCGCTGCTAGTAATTCTTATAATTCATAATGTTTGTTTCAATATTCTAATTACTTATGTATCATTCATTATATTCTTAGTAACATTAATAAGTAAGTACGTATGTTATGTAATAAAGGTTATACATATCACATGGGATACATTTTATCCCGAAATTCTCGCGGGAACGGGTACAACGCGGGTAACACCGCGGGCACGGCTAGTCTATCTATACTAATATTATAAAGAGGTAAAATTTGTAAGTTTGTTTTTTTGTTTGTTTGTATGTTCGAGGTAATCTCGGGAATTATCAGTCCGATTTGAATGATTCTTTTTGTAATAGATAGCCACATTCAACGGGAAGGTTATAGGCTATTTTTCATCCCGAAATACCCACGGGAACGGGTACAACGCGGGTAAAACCGCGGGGCGCTGCTAGTATAGTATAAAAGGGCTTTATTAAGGAAAATAATTATAAAAACACGTTATCAAGATTCCTAGTTATTTAACATTGGAAATCAGCCGACCAATATATTAAACATATTATACTTACATATAACTTAACTTTAACCGTGCGGTTTTGCTCACGATATGTTTTGAAGTAACGAAGAAAAGAATTCCAAGTAAAAAACTTGAGAGGTGTCAAGGGACACCCGGATGGAACGAAGTTCAATGCGAAATAGAAAGACGAAACGAAAATATCTGGCTTGCTTTCTATAAGAGAGAGAGAGAGAGACAGAAAGAGAAACATGCGCACGCCGTGTGGCGTGCGCACGTGCGTCTGTCTCTCTCTAACGGCATGCGCGTGTTCACGAAGCTAGAACAAAGCTTCGTGCGCGTGTTTCTCTGTCTGTCTCTCTCTAACGCAAAAAGTGTCGTTACAACTTTCCGTCTAGCCCCCTTTCGCAACGCGCGATAAGGAACTTCGTTCCAAAACAAAAGTTCCGATAGAAGACAACTATTTTTCCTCATAAATGTCAACTGTCTATCACGAGACACCCTGGTGACACACAGACAGACAGCGGAGTCCTGCTGCCGCGAGTCGTCAATGAGAAAAATTATTAACTAATGGACATAATTTTCCATACATTTCATGTCAAGAATATGTCTCTAGGGAATAATTGTATTTATATATTCGTAAAATACTTCGCACCAGCAATAACCACAATGATCATACGGAGTGCACTTGTGTTCACTTGCCTCGGAATTATCAAAAACTGTTTATCTATTCTCAATTTACCTGAAGGTATGTTTCAATACTTAATTTTTATTTTGCACCTACTTCAAAAACGGAAGGAAGTTCTCAATTCGACTGTGTTTTGTTTTTGTATGTTTGTTTGTTGATTGTACGTCATCGATCCTGGTTGTTTCAATCGTTAGACCATATCAAAGGCCTTTGGGCGGTCTAAAAGTCTTCATATTGTTGGTTGGTTGGCTCCTAAAATGTTGTCGAAATCCAGTATGGTCTAACAATTGAAATGTCTAACAAGTGATGTTTTCTGTCGTAGGCAGTGACTGTGAAGCTAAATACACCCCCGGAAAGTGTGTGAATGCCAACATCTGCCCCAGCCTGCTCTACGATTTATACGCAAAAGAGGAGAATAACCCCGTAAGTTTACCCGCGTTGTATCCGTTTCGGGATATTTTATACATATAAACCTTCCTCTTGAATTACTCTATCTATTTAAAAAAACCACGTCAAAATCCGTTGCGTAGTTTTAAAGATGTAAGTATACGTAGGGACAGACAGCGGAAAGCGACTTTGTTATATACCTTATATACTATGTAGTGATAACAACTAGTAGTGCCCCACTGTTTGATCTACGTTTTAGCCGTCCCGCGGGAAATTCGGGATAAAAAATAACGAGTGGTAGGTATATACTTTTTGAAATTATTAGTATGAAATTAGCGTTAATAAAATTAAAGTCTTCAGCTTTGATATATTTTATAAGTATACACAGATTGTAGTTCCAAGAAGCCTAATTTCCTCTTTTGTTTTGTATTCCTCAGATCTGTTCGTTCCAAGGGAGCACTCCCATCGTCTGCTGCGACAGCTGTGAGTTCAGAAATGTGTCGTGAGTGTCCATAACATTACTCTGCTGAACCAACAGGCTAGTGGACAACATTTTGAAACCTATTTCATTTGTTACCTTAATATACATCGTGTACAAAATCCTGTACAATATACATCGCGTCGCGGCGCGCCTCAGCGCGAGGCAGCGCCTCCACTCGCGGCCTCGGGGCGAGGCAGCCCGAGACCCAAGGCTGCCTCTAATGGACAACCGGCTAAGGAATCTCGCGTATCGCTGGTGGCGTAGTCTGACTAAGAGATGTTAAGTTAACTCGTTTGTCAAGTAACGTGCAGCTCGGCTCTATTTGGATGACTGATTAAGGCTATCCATCTTTATGTTTCAGAGACGCCGTGTTCGTTCCAACTGGTGAATTATATTGGAAAAACGGGTATAAACCCTGGGACAGTAAGTTAACTTTATATACGTACGTCACTAGTGACCCTCGATACGCGCCTGCGGGGACTTGCAAAGAACAAATGCTATATTTCATCCCAAAATTCCTTAAGAATCTATCTCGAACCAAATTTTCTCGAAATTTAAAACAATAATTTGTTGCCATTATAAATATCGTGTACAATATACATCGTGTACAATATACATCGTGTGCAATATACATCGTGTTCAATATACATCGTGTGCAATATACATGGTGTACAATATACATCGTGTCGCGGCGTATCATTTGCGTAGTACAGATGTAACTTGTTATTTCAGAATGTCTTGAGTACTCCCAAAATGCGGCCAGCCGCTGTGCGTTTCAGAGGAACAATACCCGCTTGAACAGTTTCATCGTTGGCAACTGTTCCGAGCTGGAAACGGCACGTCGCTATGTGTGGGGAGGCCGACCTGCTCACAGATACGAGTTCCCACACATGGTGAGCACACGTAGAGCTCCGCGATGCTATCTGTATTTCCTGACTCACAGTTAATTAGACCCAAACTAAGCTTAACTTTATATTACGGATTCTAACTTACTTCCGTGCTTCGGCAGGCACGTTGAGCCGTCGGTCCCGGTTACTTTCTACGGATAGTAGTCGTTACATGAGCCACGTCAGAGGCCTTTGGCGGCTCAATAACTCTGACACCAGGATTGGTCAGGTTGACCATCCACTCGATGAAGAAGAAGACTTACTGATACTATTACATATTCATCACAAATACTTTATATGAATGCGCAACCTTCGACACAGTAAGCACGAACACATGCCACTGTGCCAACGGACTTGTCAATATGCACGGATCGCTCAGATAGAAATGCCACTATCTGTCCTGTACTGATATCTTCGGTGAGGGTACGGGCATTACCAATTCTCTGAATATGCTTTCTGAATACATAATATGATGTCCCCAGGCCCTGCTCGGGTACGGAGAGAAGCTGGAAGACGCGCAGTGGCAGTGCGGGGGCTCCCTCATCAGCGAGCGGTTCATCCTCACCGCGGGACACTGCCTGTTCTCTCCCACTCTCCAGTGAGTTTGTGTTTCCAATAAAGCAGATCAGAGCGGTCCGGAGCGCAATGGACCAATCATGACGCATTACAAAGAAATTTCGTTATTTTCAATGCCTTGCGATTAGTTAATGAGCTCAAATAAGTTTGAGAGAAGTCTCAGGTCATGTTCAAGGGTACAGCTAGCAGGGCAAAGTCCAAGAGCCTTCAAAAAACGAATGATGATGACAACCTCTTGTGAGAGATGTGATTGGTCGATTAAGCTTCGCTTCGCTCCAATGCCTCTGTTCATTTCTAGGTCGTGGGTGTCACACGCAGCCCTGGGCATCCTGCGGCGGTCCGACCCGGCGTCCGCCTGGCAGACATACCGCGTCTCCATCATCAGCCACCCGGACTACGCGCCGCCCGCCAAGTACCACGACATCGCGCTGCTCAAGACAGACAGGCAGTCAGTGTTTTGACCCAAACACATAAATAAGTCGGCCCAAGTTGTTCCAATCATTGGAACACGTCAGATGTGAGGCAGTCTAAAAACTCTGACACCAGGGTTGGCCGCCCACTTATTAGATTTGACGGAGTCTTCATTGCAGAGTGGTGTTCAGTGAGGCAGTGTACCCGGCATGCCTCAGCCAGGACTCTTCCTTTCCTTCCTCTCCTAGTTCATCGCAACCGGGTGGGAAGATGTCGGCCGAAACAAGTCGGCTGACACTTTACAAGTGGTAAGTTGCCCTGATGCATGTAACATGCCTGTGCTGTCTTGGCGAGTGCCACCTAACACTCGACAGAGATGACATGACGTATGTGTCTCCTTCTGCAGGTGACAGTGAAGGCATTTGACTTGTCCGAGTGCCGCCGGCAGTACCGCGTGCACCGCCACATGCCGCGTGGGTTCGACAACGACACGCAGCTCTGCGCCGGGGACACGGAGCGACCCGCGGACACTTGTGGGGTAATAATATTACCCGGCATACTCAGAGTGGTTCCAGGCATTGTGATTGGCCCATCCGCTTGAGACCTACGACGCCACAGACATCGCCATCAAACGTATATTAACCCTCATTTCTGCTATTTCCTGCAGGGGGACAGCGGCGGGCCCCTTCAATTAGACATGATCGACGACCTCTGTATGTACGTGGTGACGGGGGTGACGTCCGCGGGGCACAAGTGCGGGGACATGGGCACCGCGGGGATCTATACCCGCGTGCGACCCTACTTACCCTGGATCATTGACACTGTTTGGCCCTAGCTGAAGGGCTGGCAGACAGGCATTAATATATGTAAAATGAATTATATGTCTTATTCTGATATTTATTTATTTATTTATTTATTTATTTAGGACACTCAGTAAAAGTTACACTATACACATACAATACTACACATAACATAAAATTAAAATATAAATGCACTTTTTTTTAGGCGCCACAGCGTGCTTAACTTATTAAAAATACTTATAAACTAAAAAGAAAAATTAACTTATTAAGACATAAAGGTAAAAAGAGACAAAAAAAACAAGTACAAATAACAATAAAAATGAAATTAACAATACTAATTTAAAAAATACATGCAATTTTAACTTTAATAAGATCTGAATATAATCTGAAAATGTGAATAAAAATATATAGATTTATACTATGGCACTTTTAGAACTAAATAACTAAATATGAATACTACATTTTATGAATTTGTGTTTGAATGAAGTGAGACTATCGTTGAATATATCCACAGATTGGTCGAGTGAATTGTAGGTTCTAGACAACCTGGCGATGGGAGAGTTAAATTTAAGGTTGGTTCGGGACGAGGGAGGAACAAGTAGTTTTATTGGGTGGCGAGGTAAATGGACAGGTACTTTCAAACTGAAGGATTCAAGTAAAGCAGGGCAGTCTATATAATTACGAAGAACTTTAAATAAAAATACCAAGTCAGATAATTTTCTCCTATCAACTAAACTGAGCATTCCAAAGTGCTGAAGTTTGTCGTCATAAGATGGCAATTTCTTCAGCAAACCACAACTGTACGATAGATGGCGCATAAATCGTTTTTGTATTCTCTCTATACGTAGCTGATGTACCGTATAATACGGTGACCAAACTACACTGCAATAGTCAAGATGACTTCTGACATAAGCATTGTAAAGAGTTATTTTAGTAGAGGGATTCTTAAACCTTTGGATATTGCGAATTAAAAAACCAAGCATTTTAGAAGATTTGGCTATTATATTATCAAGATGATGAGTAAATGTTAATTTGGTGTCCATGATAACTCCCAAGTCGCGTATTGAATTAAGTTTAGTAAGCGAAGAGCCGTTTAAAAAGTAGAGTGGGTCAATTATGTTGTGTTTTCGGGAGAAAAACATGACATTACATTTTGAAATGTTCAGGTTCATTCTATTATTGTTGCACCAGTTGAGTAGATTTATCAAATCTTGTTGTAACAGTTCATGATCATGGCTGTCTTTAATTATTCTGCAAAATTTAAGGTCATCAGCAAAAAGAAAATACAAACAATGTTTTAAAACTGTTACAATATCGTTAACAAAGATATTAAAAAGCCAGGGACCCAGATGAGACCCCTGAGGTACTCCTGATTGTGCAGTATAGTTAAATGATCTAAAACCCTTCAAAACAACATACTGAATCCGATTAAACAGGTAGGATTGGAACCACTTAATTAATTTGCCGTTGATGCCGAATCTTTTAAGTTTTAATACTAACAAAATATGACAAACTTTATCGAACGCTTTACAGAAGTCTGTGTAGATTGCGTCGACTTGATGACCCGCGTCTACTGCATTAACTATGTAATTATGAAAGGCTACAAGATTAGAGCAACATGACCTACGACGAATGAAACCATGTTGGCTGTCAGTAAATAATCTTTTAGTATGGAATTGAAGCGTAGGATAGAGCAGTGCTTCGAAGACCTTACTGAATACAGATAATATCGATATTGGTCTATAATTCGTTATAAGGGACCGGTCATTGTTTTTGTGCAAAGGTATAACTTTTGCAGTTTTCCAAAGAGACGGAAAAGTACCAGAATCTAATGAGTGGTTGTAAATTATGTAAAGAGGAAGGGTTAAAGAAGACGCACATTTGACGACAAAAAGTGAGGGAATACCGTCAGGACCTGCACCTTTATTAGGGTCCATTCTTTTTAAATAATTAAAAATCTTTCTTTTTGATTATATAAATGGTGTTTAATGCGTTATTGCTGTTACTAGTGAAGTCAATATTATTCACGGTTTGCGACTGATGGTGGTTATTATTGAAAGATGAATAGAAGTGATTAGCGAAAAGGTTGCATATATCAGTGCCATTAGAGGCCCACTTATCGTTGAGATGCATTTTATCTGGATATTGATTTGTGTTCTCCCGTTTATGTTTTATGTAAGACCAGAAATATTTAGGATTTTCATTAATATTTTCTTCTATTTTAGTTAAGTAGTCATTATAACATTTGGTAGCTAATAATTTACATCTTCTAGTTAATATTTTAAGAGAAATATCATCTAAAGGGTTTTCGTAAATTTTAAATCTATGTAGGGTTTTTAATCGCTCTTTATTTAATTTGATTAATTCTTTTGAAAACCATTTAGGGTATCTATTAGTGCGGATAAAGCTAAAGGGGACATGAATGCGAATTATATTATCGAGGATAGCATAAAACCTTGAAACCATTTCATCAATATCAGAATATATATTAAGCTCTTTTACCCAGTCAATTTCATCTAGCCGAGCAATAATGTTATCGTAATCAGCCTTCAAAAAATTTCGGCGCATAGCAGACTTATTGGGACCCAATTCAGAGCCAGCCTCGGTATTTATGGATATATCCAACGGTACATGATAGGGATCGATGCCAACTAATGAAATGTTTGATGAATTGACATTGACATTATGCTTATTACTTAAGACTAGGTCCAGAATTTTATTTTTGTTATTTGGTACAAGATTAAATTGTGACAAATCATTTAAAGCTAGGAAGTCTAGCAACATATTGCCAATAGAAGAACCATTATTCGACGGCAATTTACAAGAATTAGGATCAGGCCAATCAATGCAGTTAACATTAAAGTCCCCTACTATATAAACATTGTCAGTATTTTCAATAACACTATTCATCTTATCAATAAAATTATCTAAAATATTAAAACTAACCGGTGGCGGTAGATAAACAGCGCAAAAACAAACAGAGTTCTTGGGGGACATCTTAACGTAGATCCAAAGATCCTCGCAAAGACTTTCATTCTCATATAGACGATGGGAACTAAACTTTTTATTGACAGCTATTAACACTCCACCACCATCCTTGTTCTTGTGAAAACCAGTACTCTCGCGATCTCTTCTGTAAACGATGTAGCGATCATCAAACAATTCGTTATCGAATATGCTGCTATTCAACCACGTTTCGGTTAATATAATAACATCATAATTGCATAAGGATAGGTTACTGTAAAATTCGCGTGTCTTGGTTCTAAGTCCTCTAGTATTTTGGTAATATATTTGCAAGTTGAATTTTAAACGGATAAATACTAAATAATAACGTTAGAAATTATGTTATGATATATAACCTATATTACTGTAAAGTTTAAAGTAAATAAATAAATAATATATTACAATAACCAGTTTAATTAGACCCAAACGAAGCTCTAGGTTTGTATTATGAAATGTACCACCATAATTTAAATAGGTAAAAAGTCTGTCAAACTGCAGCAATCAAAACTATGTGTTTTATTGTGTGTCGTGTCCCCGTCGGGCTGCAGCCAATTAGAACTCCATGCTGTCAGGTGGCAGCCTATCAGAGGCTTCGTGCCACAGTGTCGCTACCACACTGCACTGCTGGGCTGCAGTGACTGCAACTCTCGACGAACGCGCAGCTTGAAGACGTCTAAATCTATCAGAGTATTATTATTCGCTTACCTAATCGGTTGAAATGATAACCTACGTCTCTCTACATCTGTGGGGCAACTGTCGCTGCGACTCGCAGATAAAAAATTAAAAAAAACTAAAAAACACGCTTTTATTGCAAATTGAACTAAAAACTAGAAAATAATTTTCACCTCAAATCAAAATTATAATAAAATTTAAGTTATTAACACAATGATTCAATTCAGAGTAAAAAGCGTTGATGTCTTTTATATGAATTAATATTTTTTTAGTAAATCTGGCAAATCCATTAGGGATAATGGAAAACTGTTATTAAATTATTGCATTGTCATCGGTCCTTGATACGTATGCAAAGTTTCAAATTAATCAGACTTCTGGAAGTTGGTGAAAATGATGTTCAAAGATTTCATTACATACGTTCGTACTTCGTACGTACATACAGGCCAAGCTAATAAAAGCGTGTTAATAATGGGAAACTGTTATTAAATTATTGCATTGTCATCGGTCCTTGATACGTATGCAAAGTTTCAAATTAATAAGAATTCTGGAAGTTGGTGAAAATGATGTTCAAAGATTTCATTACATACGTACATACATACATACAGGCCAAGCTAATAAAAGCGTGTTAAAATAAATAAAAATATTTACGGAAAAATGAAAATTTAATTCGAATTCGCTTTTATTAACCCCCCACGCTAAAAGATGGTTTGGTCCCCAAACTTCTCGTTGGGGGACCAAATAAGGATCAATAATAATATAAGGATAATTTGGACCGGTCCCCCAAAGACATGTTTTTTTTTAAAAATATTAATTACATAATTAGGTACTTTTTTAGCTTTTTTTGGAACGAAGTTCCTTATCGCGCGTTGCGAAAGGGTGCTAGACGGAAAAAATTAAGACGAAAAGTTGTAACGACACTTTTTGCGTTAGAGAGAGACAGACAACATGCGCACGCCAGAGAGAGACAGACAGAGAAACATGCGTACGCCGCAGAGAAACATGCGTACGCCGCAGTTTTGACAAGCCTGTTGGCACAGTGGCAGTGAGAGCGTTTACTGTGTCGGGGGTTGCGGGTTCGATTCCCGCCCGGCGTCAACAATATGTGCAGACATAGTTGTTGGCGACGACGTCTGGGTGTCAATTATATATTCTTATAAAGTATTTGTGTATGTATATGTAGTAGTATCAGTGAATTAGATTCCATAACACAAGCTTTGAGCTTACTTTGGGTCTAATTAACCATGTGTGAATTTGTCCGGGTGTATTTATTTATTATTATTTTATTTATTATTTATTTCTCTGTATGTCTGTCTCTCTCTCTCTTATAGAAAGCAAGCTAGATATTTTCGTTTCGTCTTTCTATGTCGCATTGAACAGTGTGGTGTCGCGACGATTATTTTTGTTGATAATAAATAAACTTCGTTCCATCCGGGTGTCCCTTGACACCTCTCAACTTTTTATTAGAGCACCTCGCGGTTGTAACCGCGTTGTGTCCGTTCCCGTGAGAATTTTAGGATGTAAAGTAGCCTATAACCTTTCCGTTGAATGTGGCTATCCATTACAAAAACAATGATTCAAATCGGACCAGTAGTTTCTGAGATTAGCGCGTTCAAACAAACAAACTCTGCAGCTTTATAATCTTCTACTATATAAAAATAAGTTTTCCTCCCTGACGCTATAACTCCAGAACGCACGAACTGATTTCCACAGTTTTGCATTCGTTGGAAAGGTCTCGGGCTCCGTGAGGTTTATAGCAAAGAAAATTCAGGAAATTCCCACGGGAACGGGGGCGCTGCGGGTGAAACCGCGGGGCACAGCTAGTTACAGTATAGATTGAGATGTAGTAGTAGTGTGAAGATCGTGTCATATACCAGGTCGTTTTAAGGAAAACTATCTTTTTAAAACACGTTAATCAAGATATTAATTTATTTACCCTTCGGAAATAAATCAGCTGTCAAATAAATTATATAATATTCCATGCGGTTTTACCCATGACAAAATACAGAACGAATTTCTAGTAAAACAACGATTCCGATAAAATAAATAAAATTCTTCGAAATGTCAACTGTCTAGCTATCACGGCTCATGAGACAAGCATGAAAGTAAAGACAAAGGTTTCCTCTTCGTTTTATCTTTAGTATTAGCAGTACGTTGTGCCCGTTCCCGTAGGATTTCCGGGATAAAAAAAATAGCCTATAAACTTCCCGTTGAATGTGGCTATACACTTCAGAAATATTTTTTCAAATCGGACCAGCAGTTCCTGAGATTAGCGCGTTCAAACAGAGAATCATGTCTGTCTGTCTCTCTCTCTGGCGTGCGCGTGTTTCTCTGTCTGTCTCTCTCTCTCTCTCTCTCTCTCTCTTATAGAAAGCAAGCTAGATATTTTCGTTTCGTCTTTCTATTTCGCATTGAACAGTATGGTGTCGCGACGATTATTTTTGTTGATAATAAATAAACTTCGTTCCATCCAGGTGTCCCTTGACACCTCTCAAGATTTTATATATCTACTACTAAATACTGTGCTACGCTCCTGCCAAGGGCATTATAAATGGCACTTTATCTCCAAGCATTTGGAATGAATTTCGAATGGCGAGAAAAACATGAAATCTCTCGGGCAGAGCAGACATGTCTTCAGATATAGGCTACCCGGCTGGTGACAGACAGACGGACAGCGGAGTCTTACTGCCGCTGACAGACGTCAATGCAATACATAATATTCCATACATTTATATTTCACTAGCAGCGCCCCGCGGTTTTACCCGCGTTGTACCCGTTCCCGTGGGAATTTCGGGATGAAAAATAGCCTATAACCTTTCCGTTGAATGTGGCTATATAGTAAAAAAATAATATTCAAATCGGACCGATAATTCCTGAGATTACCTCGAACATACAAACAAACAAACTTACAAATTTTACCTCTTTATAATATTAGTATAGATTAACGTCTCTTAAGGAGTCATTAGTGACTCTGAGTGACGCAGTTAGTCATTGAGAAGCGTTGTTACCCTTTGTGTACGGAACCCTAAATAATTGTAAGAGAAAATTTTTATATATAAATTCGTAAAATACTTCGCATCTCAAGCAGTAATCAAAATGATTGTACGGAGTGCAGTTGTGTTCACTTGCCTTGGAATTATCAAAAATTGTTTATCATTACTCAATTTACCAGAGGGTATGTTTGTTCTTTCTCTACTAATATTATAAATGCGAAAGTTTGTGAGGATGGATGTATGTTTGTTACTCTTTCATGAAAAAACTACTGAACGGATTTGGATGAAACTTTACCCGCGTTGTGCCCGTCCCGTGGGAATTTAAGAACCACTCGACCGATTTTGTGCAAACTTCACATAAACCATCTACTAAATAGTCCGAACAAAGCCTAAACATTTGGTTTGGATAGGTGAGCCCGTTCTTGAGTTATAACATTACAACGAAAAGTGGCATTGACTTATATACCTATACATATGTAATACTAGCTGCGCCCCGCGGTTTCACCAGCTTTGTACCCGTTCCCGCGGGAAATTCGGGATAAAATAGATGTTGTCCGATTCTCAGACCTACCCGATATGCACACAAAATTTCATGAGAATCGGTCGAGCCGTTTCAGAGGAGTTCAACCACGCACCCCGTGACACGAGAATCTATACTAATATTATAAAGCTGAAGAGTTTGTTTTGTTTGTTTGTTTAAACGCGCTAATATCAGAAACTACTGAACCGATTTGAAAAATTCTTTTTGTAATGGATAGCCACATTCAACGGGAAGGTTATAGGCTACTTTTTATTCCGAAATTCCCACGGGAACGGGAACAACGCGGCTAATACCGCGGGGCGGTGCTAGTTTTAAATATTAGTAGAGATTAATATTTGCACACCCTTGGTGCTTTATCAATAAACGCAGTGTAACTAAAACTCTGTTATAAAGTGTTTTGTCTCTTTCGCTCTTCGGAAAATTGCGTATGTCAGAAAGAGACAAACCATTTGATAGCTAAACGGTTCTTACGCGTATGGCCCTTAGGGTTTGTAAGTACATTGTAATAACTGTTTACGCAAATAAAATAATTTCAATTCGATGGTATACATTTTATCCCCAAATTCCCGCGGGAACGGGAAGACTGCGGGTAACACCTGTCTGGAGTCAAATTCCTGCACCAGCAACACAACCTGATTTTGACATGTAATCTTACTTATTAGTATTAAATTGTATTATACCTTGATTTATAAAATAACCAGCCGAGTTTCTCGCCCATTCTTCTCTGCTGATGTTCTTCCGAATGGGTGGTACGTTCAAAAGAGCCTCTATGGGGCCAAAACTGAATACAAATATTTGACTTTGACTTTGACTTTGACACCGCGGGGCGCGACTAGTACTATTATTTTATTTAACCGACAATTTTTGAGTATGTTTTGTTTCTGTATGTTTGTAATCTGACATCTCCGTCGCACTGAAACGATTTTGATAATCCACATATCAAAAGTGAGTTCCAGTAGGTCAGTGGCCAACCCTAGTGTCGGAGTTTTTAGACCGCCTAAAGGCCTCCGACATGGTCTTCTTCTTCTTCATCGAGTGGACGGTCACCCTGACCAATCCCGGTGTCAGAGTTATTGAGCCGCCAAAGGCCTCTGACATGGCTCATGTAACGACTACTATCCGTAGAGTAACCGGGACCGACGGCTTAACGATGGTAAGACGAGTGAAATTCTTATTAAGTGATGTCTTTTGTCGTAGGCAGTGACTGTGAAACCATATTCCGAAACCGCACCCTCACTGCCAAGTGTGTGAATGCCAACATCTGCCCGAGTCTGCTCTACGATGTATACGCCAAAGAGAATTATAACCCCGTAAGTTTACCCGCATTGTACCCGTTTCCACGGGAATTTCGAGATGAAAAATAGTCTTTAACCTTCCCGTTGAATGTGGCTATACATTACAAAAAGATTATTCAACTCGGATTGGTACTTTCTGAAATTAAAGAAAGCGTTCAAAATCAAAATCAAGCTCTTCAGCTTTCTTATCTAGCAGCACTCCGCGGGTTTACCCGCTTTGTGCCCGTTCCCGTGGGAATTTAGAGAATTTTCAAACATATAAACTTTCCTCTTGAATCACTCTATCTATAGTGTTGCAACATTTAAAAAGAGACTGAGAAACAAATACTTAAAGTAATAATATGTGTACAGTCGGCCAAGAAAGTGGTCTACCACTTTTGACAAAAGTTTCTGCGAGATGTAACGATCGCTAAGGTTGACTTTTCTATGCACAATTATGTTATGACGTTTTGTCTGTTATCTGAGATGCCTGACATTTGACATCATTGGGTGACTTAGTTGGACCTCTATTATTAAATGAAAATTGACCTTGTTGTTTCATGACGTTCAAATGAATCTCAACCGTAGGGTGGTAGACCACATTTTTGGCTGACCGTACTTAATAAAAAACTATCAATATTGTTAACTAATACTAATAAAAATAAGATAAGTAAAATATTTACGCCAGCAGGCAATGTCTGTAAATAAGTAATGAATACTTGCATAATAAGCATTATAATACAGTAAAAGATAAAAATTAATCATTAATATAATATGTATATGTTACGGCTAATACCCGAAGTGCGGCTACACCTAGTTCTAACCGGCTAAAACTAGGTGTAGCCGCACTTCGGGTATTAGCCGTATGTCATTTTAATGAAAAGAGAGAGTTTAAACATGAAAAAAAAATAACCCTAACCTACCGAATTACTTACTATTCGGTAGGTTAGGGTTATTTTTTTTTATTATTATTTAGACAAGACAAGACCGCGTCAGAATATACCATGCTGCGTTCCATGACAGGCGTTGCAGACGTGGGAGTCAAAGCTGCCAAGCTTAAATGGAATTGGGCTGGTCACGTGAGCAGGATGCACCCGGACAGATGGGCAAAGGTTGCAACGGAATGGGAGTTTCAGGATGCCCGCAGGCCCCCAGGTCGGCCTCCGACTCGGTGGCGGAAAGAGCTGGACGATTTTAAAAAGGGTTGGAAGGAGTTGGCCATGGAAAGAAGTAAATGGAAAGAATTGGGGGAGACCTTTGCCCAGCAGTGGGACAGCGAGGTTACGTAAAAAAATTATTATTTGTTGAAACGGGAACTTACGTACGCGGAGGTTACTGTTGAGTTGTCCCTCAACACGTTTCGGCCACATACGGTGGCCTTCATCAGGAGGTGGGTGAAGCGCTCGCGACAGCGTCTCTCCCCGCACTGCCGGCCGCCGCGGCTCGCGCCTCGCGCGCCGCCGCGCGGAGCGCGCGCGCAGAGAGCTGTTGTTGTGGCTGTTGAGGTGGTTGGGGGGGTTGCGCACGCGTGGGCTCGCGTTGTATCGGCGAGAGAGAGCCTTCACGGGAATTGTCCGTGCTCCCGGAGTCCGTTGCATGCTGAGGCCGAACACAGTACGAACTCACGGTGTCTCCACTAACCCCGTTTGTGACCCTCTCCGAAGATAGCTGGAGGCATGGTTTCCAGGCCGCAGGCAGCATCCATCCACTATCTCTGTTATTTTTTTTTTCATGTTTATTCTCTCTCTTTTCATTAAAATTACATATATGACATATATATGCACCTAGTTCTAACCGGCTAAAACTAGGTGTAGCCGCACTTCGGGTATTAGCCGTAACATATACATAAGTTAATGTTTAAGAGCGCCATTATCGCCAACAAACTGGTAACAGTTTGGCGATTTTTTCTGTAAATTGATAAAAAGTATACTTATATGAATAAATAAATTAAAAAAAACCGCGTCAAAATCCGTTGCGAAGTTTTAAAGATCTAAGCATACATAGGGACAGACAGCGGAGAGCGACTTTGTTTTATACTATGTAGTGATTTACTCTTTTGTTTTGTACTCCTCAGATCTGTTCGTTCCAAGGGAAGACTCCCATCGTCTGCTGCGACAGCTGTGAGTTCAGGAATGTGACGTGAGTGTCCATAACATTACTTGTTAAACCAATTAAAGCTAGTTGACAGCATGTTGAAACCTATTTAATATATGTATATGTTACCTTATTATACACTAGCCGCGCCTTGCCATTATACCCGCGTTGTGCCCATTCCCGTGGGAATTTCGGGATGAAAAATAGTCTGTAACCTTCCCGTTGAATGTGGCTATCTACTACAAAAAGAATTATTCAAATTGGACTGATAATTCCTGAGATTACCTCGAACATCCAAACAAATAAACTTACAAATTTTACCTCTTTCTAATATTATATATTTTATTATATATTCATATAAACCTTCCTCTTGAATCACTCTCTAGTACAGTATTAGCCTGTAATGTCCCACTGCTGGTCACAGGCCTCTCATCTCACTAGATATCAGTACAGTGAGGAGGATGTCGTAATCACCACGTGTCTACTGCGGGTTGGTGATCTGAAACCCAAGCCATGTTTGATAAGTAGGAAACATGTTTCCGCTCGAACCGGGAATTGAACCCGAGCTCGCACATACCAATAGAAAACCGTAGAGGCGTTATACTCTATCTATTTTTAAAAAATGCATTAAAATCCGTATCGAAGTTTTAAATATCTAAGCATACATAGGGACAGACAGCGGAAAGCGACTTTGTTGTATACCATGGTTGTACCTATACTATATTATGTAGTAGCACAGAATAATAACTAGTACTACGTACAGAAGCTTTACTTCGCAATGGTTTTCAAAGAAATATGACTCGAATCTGATAAACAATATGATTTAATTTAGCTCGCGGTCCAGTCGAGCACGTGTTCATTTACATACCTACCAATTTCTTGTTGAAGGAATATGGGCCTTAATTCACTATACTACGGTTCATAATAAGTTATACATGGTTATACGTATTGAAAGAGCCGCGGACTAGGGTTGCTTACTTCGAGAAACTACTTATGCCATCTAGCGCACTATATGTATACAATATATGTATATATATTATAATTACAATGTCATTATAAATGTCATTATATGTATACTATATTATAATTACTACCTATGTCATTACTGGCGGTGGTTGCATATCTTAAAATTTTGTGAAAACTACTATTTCGATGAAAATTAATCTTCAGTTAAAAACCGATATCAGTTTCTAAAATCAAAAACTAAGGCGCGAGCAAACCCGCGGGTATCAGCTAGTACCTAATGTGTGCTTAGTCACAGAATAATAACTAGTACTACGTAGCTTAGTGTGAATAGTGCTCAACGAAACTAACTCAATATTTTTTATCTTGCACCTACAGTTTTACTGCAATATTGCAAAATATTATTTTATTATCATAATTATTTATTTCCAAGCAAGAAATTCTCAATATGGATTCGCTAACTTCCTTTAAGTTGAATAGAATTCTTTCGCTTGTGGCAGCCTACTAGATTGGCCCTTGCGCAGTGGCCGCCGCCCGTAGGTATGTTTTTAATACCTACACGCGGAGTGACACAGGCCTGGTAGTAGTGACATTGAATAATTTGCACTCACCATGGAAAGCGCCTTGTAAATTGATTGATACAAAACTCGTTCGACCTCCGTGGTCCGTGGCCGCGATATGACGATAAATAAATACACCCGGACAAATTTACTCGCGGTAAGACCCAAACTAAGCTCTAAGCTTGTGTTATGGAATATAACTAACTGATACTACTACATATACGAGTACATACACAAATACTTTAATGCTGAGGACACATGGCGACACTGACACTCATCACAAATGTCGACACTAGTGTAGATTGCGTCCTCATGGTAAGCAATTTTTGTGTCGACATCGGTGTAAACATTTTAATGTCCCGGTTATGTGTGGTTAGCTGTCTACACGGAGACACTGCAATTCAGTGTGGTACATTTCCTCGCCATGAACAACGGAGCGGTTATTGGTCTAGCTAAAAATTTCGCGCAAGTTCGAAATTCGCGACACTTGTGTCGGACACTGCGCACGACCTGTCTCCACGGCTGCAACACAGACACCGACCGACATTGCCACAACAACTGCAACTAAGTGTCGCGGCAGTGGACACACACAGACATTCGATGTATACATTGAGTGTCTAATGTCAGATGTCGCCGTGTGTCCTCAGCAAGAATATATAATCGACACCCAGACCACGGTAATACTATATGTTTTAGTATTACCGTATTACCGTGCCCAGTCGTCGTCAACAACTATGTCTCACATATCGTTACTCCGTTGAATCGACCCCGCAACCCCCGACTCAGCGCTCTCACTGCCACTGTGACAACGGGCTCGTCAACAATGTGTAGAAGTGACAGAATGACGTCAGCCGAGCCAGAGACTCGACTGCCTCTCGTGGATAACCGCCTAAGGACTCGCGTATCGCTCGTGGCGTAGTCTTAAGTAATGTTAAGTCATCGTGTTTGTTAAGCAACGAGCAGCTCGATGCAACGACGTGCATCCGATTAGTTTTGGTTGCCTCAAGGCCTCCGACTTACGATTAAATCGGGACCGACAATTTAACGATTAAAGAAATGCTACTATCGGCCCCTATTTATATAGCTGGCCGATAGTTGCATTTCTTTGTGAGTGATGCTTGAGAGTACGTTACATTGTCGGTCCCGGTTGTTTGGCCTTGAAACCTTGAAACAACCAAGACTAATCGGATTGGCTACTATCTCACTCGGGTGTACTAATAGAATCTCAATTGGTCTCCTAATTGACTCGTAACTCCTAAGTAGCAGGCTGAAGACAGTCTCACTACAGTCTAACCGGACTAAGGCTGTCCATCTTTATTTTTCAGAGACGCCGTCATCGTTCCAACGGGTAAATTATATTGGAAAAACGGGAACAAACCCTGGGACAGTGAGTGAAGTTTGTATCACCTTACTAGACATACCCGCGTCCGGGAATTTGTAAAGAACAAATGCTATATTTCATCCCTAAATTCCCGAAGTTTAATCTATCCCAGTATCAAATTTTGTCGAAATTTATCAAGTGTTTTGGTATATACTAGCCGCGCCCCGCGGTGTTACCCGCGTTGTACCCGTTCCCGCGGGAATTCCGGGATAGATATATACTATTGAGGACTTTTTGTAGATCTTTAGAAGACCATCATCTTTGTACAACAGCCTCCGTGGTCTAGTGGTTTGAGCGCTCGGCTCACGATCCGGAGGTTCCGGGTTCGATTCCCGGTGGGGATATCACACAAAAATCACTTTGTGAGACTGTCCTCAGTTTGGTTAGGGCATTGCAGGCTGAATCACCTGATTGCCCGAAAAGTAAGATGATTCCGTGCTTCGGAGGGCATGTTAAGCCGTCGGTCCCGGTTACTCTTTACGGATAGTAGTCGTTACATGAGCCATGTCAGAGGCCTTTGGCGGCTCAATAACTCTGACACCAGGATTGGTCGGGGTGACCGTCCACTCGATGAGTAGAAGATCTTTGTAATGCATACTTTTGGTGTATGATCAACGTATGCGAGGGTAAGAGCTCGAAAGCGCATTTTCATCCGACTTGCTTCAAACTTATCGCCACTGCTCAGCTCCTATGTGTCTTAGCGATATGTTATTATAGCCTACTAGCAGCGCCCCGCGGTTTTACCCGCGTTGTACCCGTTCCCGTCGGAATTTCGGGATGAAAAATAGCCTATAACCTTCCCGTTGAATGTGGCTATCTATTACAAAAAGAATTATTCAAATCAGTTCAGTAGTTTCTGAGATTAGCGCGTTTAAACAAACAAACAAACAAACAAACAAATAAACAAACAAAACAAACTCTTCAGCTTTATAATATTAGTATAGATAACCTGCCCAGGAGTATGGACTACAATCGTACCACGTTTGGTTAAAATCCCTTCAGTAGTTTTTGAACCATGCTTGCACATACAGACAGACAAACAATTTCTTTACTGATTGCATTTTTGGCATCAGTATCGATCACTATTCATCTATCTTCTAAAAATGAGTTGCTGTTCGTTAGTCTGCTTAAAACTCGAGAACGGCTGAACCGATTTGGCTAATTTTGGTCTTGAAATATTCATGAAAGTCCACGGAAGGTACGGTAAGCAGTGACGGAATAAATGCGGATGAAACCGCAGGGCACAGCTAGTTTTGAATATATATTCAATGTACAGAATTGACCTCTCTACAGTTTTATTATAAGTATAGATAATAAAACTGTAGAGGATTAAATCCAAGATATAGATATAGATGTAATTTATTTTCCAGAATGTCTGGAGTACTCCCAAAATGCGGCTAGCCGCTGCGCTTCCCAAAGGAAGAACACCCGCTTGAACAAATTCATTATTCGCAACTGTTCAGACTTGAACATTGCTCAGTACTTCACGTGGGGCGGCCGAGGGGCTTACAGATACGAGTTCCCACACATGGTGAGCACACGTAGGGCTCCGTGGAATTATCGGTTGCTCTAATAGGACTTTCAGGATAAAGAGTAACTTTCAGCATTGAATGTAGCAGTCTAATGCGAGAAAAATTGTCCCCAGGCCCTGCTCGGGTACGGTGAGAAGCTGGAAGACGCGCAGTGGCAGTGCGGGGGCTCCCTCATCAGCGAGCGGTTCATCCTCACCGCCGGACACTGCCTGTTCTCTGTTGGCCTCCGGTGAGTAAAGGTCTTTTGAAAATCTTTTGAGTAAGGGACTCTTGATACCTCATATCTTTTGAGGGGATCTGATCTTACCTCTTCTTCGTTGGTTTCCAGTGAGCAGGTATCGTTCGCAGCCCTGGGCATCCTGCGGCGGTCCGACCCGGCGTCCGCCTGGCAGACGTACCGCGTCTCCATCATCAGCCACCCGGACTACGCGCCGCCCGTCAAGTACCACGACATCGCGCTGCTCAAGACAGACAGGCAGTCAGTGGTTTGACCCAAACACATAAATAAGTCGGTCCAAGTTGTTCCAATCATTGGAACACGTCAGATGTGAGGCAGTCTAATAACTCTGACACCAGGGTTGGCCGCCAACTTATTAGATTTGACGGAGTCTTCATTGCAGAGTGGTGTTCAGTGAGGCAGTGTACCCGGCATGCCTCAGCGAGGAAGAGTGGCAGCGGAACGAGTTCGTCGCAACCGGGTGGGGAGACATCGGACGAGACATAAAGTCAGCTGACACTTTACAAGTGGTGAGTTAAGTAACATGCCTGAGGCGAGGGACGACATGGTCTGACGAGTGAAACAACCAGGACCTACAATTTGATATGCCCTTCAAAGCACGGTAGCGGTCAGATAGAAATACAATCCACTTTACATAGGTAGTGCGTGACAGAGTTGACATGATGTATGCATCTCCCTCTGCAGGTGACAGTCAAGGCATTCAACGTGTCGGAGTGCCGCCGGCAGTACCCCGTGCACCGCCGTCACATGCCGCGCGGGTTCGACAACGACACGCAGCTCTGCGCCGGGGACATGGAGCGGCCCGCTGACACTTGTGAGGTAATAATATTACCCACTGCACTCAGAGAGGGCCACACTTGATTTCGCATACATTACATGCCAAAATGGCTAATTAAGTATCTACTATGGAAGCATTTAGTAAGCGCGTTTAGATAATTCAATTGAATTAACTGTCACTTCTGAGGACAGGCTCTGTAGTCTGTTGGTCTGTAGAAGACTACAGCCGAAGTCGTGGAGTCCGAGAGGGGGGCAGCCCAATTGGCCAATCACGTGCTTGAAGCCATCTTGACTCATGATTTAGGCATTGCGATTGGCTAACACACGGCCCATTTTGAAAGCCACGATGCCACAGAAATCGCCATCAAACTTATAACAAGCCTCTTTTCTGTTATTTCCCGCAGGGGGACAGCGGCGGGCCCCTTCAATTTGACATGATTAAAACTCTCTGTATGTACGTGGTAACGGGGGTGACGTCCGCGGGGCACAATTGCGGGGACGTGGGCACCGCGGGGATCTATACCCGCGTGCGGCCCTACTTACCCTGGATCATTGACACTGTTTGGCCCTAACTGAAGGGCTGGCAGACAGGCAAATAGGTGACTTGTAGCGTCTCGCGATCTTACCCGCGTTGTACCTCTTCTCACGGAATTTCGGGGTAAAATGAATCATATGTCTTATTCTGATGTATAATCTATATTACTGTAAAGTTTAAATAAATAATATATTACAATAACCAGTTTAATTAGACCCAAACGAAGCTCTAGGTTTGTATTATGAAATGTACCACCATTATTTAAATAGGTAAAAAGTCTGTCAAACTGCAGCAATCAAAACTATGTGTGTGTTGTGTCCCCGTCGGGCTGCAGCCAATTAGAACTACATGCTGTCAGGTGGCAGCCTATCAGAGGCTTCGTGCCACAGTGTCGCTACCACACTGCCCTGCTGGGCTGCAGTGACTGCAGGTCTCGACGAACGCGCAGCTTGAAGACGTCTGAATATATCATAGTATTATAATTATACGCTTACCTAATTGGTAATACCGCACTGCATATTAATAACAAATTGAAATGATAACCTATGTCTCGGGGCAACTGACGCTGCGACCTGCAAATAAAAATATTTAAGGAAAAAGGTAAATTTAATTCGAATTCGCTTTTATTAACCCCCCACGCAAAAAGAGTGGTGGTTTGGTCCCCAAACTTGTCGTTGGTGGACCAAATAAGGATCAAAATAAAAATAAGGATAATTTGGACCAGTCCCCCAACGAGAAGTTTAAAAAAAAATATTAATACATAATTAGGTACTGAAAGATTGAAGTTTTTTTGGAACGAAGTTACTTATCGCGCGTTGCGACAGGGGGCTAGACGGAAAAGATTAAGACGAAAAGTTGTAACGACACTTTTTGCGTTAACTAGATATGATTTAAAAGTAGCCTATAACCTGCCCGTTGAATGTGGCTATCCATTACAAAAACAATGATTCAAATCGGACCAGTACTTTCTGAGATTAGCGCGTTCAAATAGACTCTGCAGCATAATCTATCTCCCTAATAAAATTATCGTGTCACGTTGTACGTAATTGAACTCCTCTGAAACGGCTCGACCGATTCTCATGAAATTTTGTGTACATATCGGGTAGGCCTGAGAATCGGACAACGTCTATTTTTCATCCCGAAATTCCCGCGGGAACGGGTACCGTGGTTGAACTCCTCTGAAATGGCTCGACCGATTCTCATGATATTTTGTGTGCATATAGGGTAGGCTTGAGAGTCGGACAACGTCTATTTTTCATCCCGAAATTCCCGCGGGAACGGGTACAAAGCGGGTGAAACCGTGGGGTGCAGCTAGTATTAGTATAGATCGTGATGTAGTAGTGTGTAGATCGTGTCTGTGTGACTCAGACACGTCGTTTTAAGGAAAACTAATTTTAAAACACGTTTATCAAAATATTAATTTATTTAACCTTCGGAGATAAATCAGCTGTCAAATAAATTATATAATAATCCGTGTGGTTTTACCCACGACAAAATACAGAACGAATTTCTAGTAAAACAAAGATTCCGATAAAATAAAATAAAAAGCGGCCAAGTGCGAGTCGGACTCGCCCATGAAGGGTTCCGTAGCAGCGAGTAACATAATAAAGAAGTTCTTGAAATAAATGTTTTTTTATTTACATTTGAGTTATTGAATGAATAATCAGTATTTTTTTGCGGTTTACGATTTATGTCGTAAAAAAAAAAACTACTAACTAGACCTCGTTCAAACCAATTTTCGGTGTTAGATTACATTGTTATGTACATCATATATTTTTTTAGTTTTATTATTCTCTTATTTTAGAAGTTACAGGGGGGGGGACACACATTTTACCACTTTGGAAGAGTCTCTCGCGCAAACTATTCAGTTTAGAAAAAAATGATATTAGAAACCTCAATACCATTTTTGAAGACCTATCCATAGATACCCCACACGTATGGGTTTGATGAAAAAAAAAAATTTTTTTTCATTTCTAAGTATGGGAGACCCCCCTAAAATTTTTTTTTTTTCTATTTTAGTGTGAAAATATTAATGCGGTTCACAGAATACATCTACACACTAAGTTTCAACAACATAGCTCTTATAGTTTCGGAGAAAAAAGGCTGTGACATACGGACAGACAGACAGACAGACAGACAGACATGACGAATCTATAAGGGTTCCGTTTTTGCCATTTGGCTACGGAACCCTAAAAACTTGAGAGGTGTCAAGGGACTCCCGGATGGAACGAAGTTTATTTATTATCAACAAAAATAATCGTCGCGACACCACACTGTGCAATGCGAAATAGAAAGACGAAACGAAAATATCTGGCTTGCTTTCTATAAGAGAGAGAGAGAGAGAGAGACAGACAGAGAAACATGTGCACGCCAGAGAGAGACAGACAGAGAAACAGAGAGAAAAATGCGCGGGCGCATGTTTCTCTGTCTGTCTCTCTCTGGCGTGCGCAAGTTTCTCTGTCTGTCCCTCTCTGGCCTAAAAAATGTCGTTACCATTTTTTCCGTCTAGCTCCCTTTCGCAACGCGCGATAAGGAACGTCGTTCCAAAATCTTCGAAAATGTCAACTGTCTAGCTATCACGGCTCATGAGACACAGCCAGCGGCCAGCATACTAGTGAAGACAAAGGTTTTCTCTTCGTTTTATCTCTACTACTAGCAGCGCCCCGCGATTTTACCCGCGTTATACCCGTTCCCGTAGGAATTTCGAGATGAAAAGTAGCCTAGAACATTCCCGTTGAATGTGGCTATCTATTCCAAAAATAATTATTGAAATCGGACCGATAATTCCTGAGATTACCTCGAACATACAAACAAAAAAACTTACAAATTTTACCTCTTTATAATATTAGTATAGATTAACGTCTCCTAAGGAATCATTAGCGACTCTGAGTGACGCAGTTACTCATTGAGAAGCGTTTTCACCCTTTGTGTACGGAACCCTAAATAATTGTAAGAGAAAATTTTGATATATAAATTCGTAAAATACTTCGCATCTCAAGCAGTAATCAAAATGATTGTACGGAGTGCAGTTGTGTTCACTTGTCTTGGAATTATCAAAAATTGTTTATCATTACTCAATTTACCAGAGGGTATGTTTGATCTTTCTCTACTAATATTATAAATGCGAGAGTTTGTGAGGATGGATGTGTGTTTGTTACTTTGTTCATGAAAAAACTACTGAACGGATTTGGATGAAACTTTACCCGCGTTGTGCCCGTCCCGTGGGAATTTAAGAACCACTCGACCGATTTTGTGCAAACTTCACATAAACCATCTAACTAAATAGTCGGAACAAAGCCTAAACATTTGGTTTGGATAGGTGAGCCCGTTCTTGAGTTATAAACTTATAACATTACAACGAAAAGTGGCATTGACTTATATATACATATGTAATACTAGCTGCGCCCCGCGGTTTCACCAGCTTTGTACCCGTTCCCGCGGGAAATTCGGGATAAAATAGATGTTGTCCGATTCTCAGACCTACCCGATATGCACACAAAATTTCATGAGAATCGGTCGAGCCGTTTCAGAGGAGTTCAACCACGCACCCCGTGACACGAGAATCTATACTAATATTATAAAGCTGAAGAGTTTGTTTGTTTTGTTTGTTTGTTTGTTTAAACGCGCTAATATCAGAAACTACTGAACCGATTTGAAAAATTCTTTTTGTAATGGATAGCCACATTCAACGGGAAGGTTATAGGCTACTTTTTATTCCGAAATTCCTACGGGAACGGGAACAACGCGGGTAATACCGCGGGGCGCTGCTAGTATTAAATATTAGTAGAGATTAATATTTGCACACCCTTGGTGCTTTATAAATAAACTCGGTGTAACTAAAACTCTGTTATAAAGTGTTTTGTCTCTTTCGCTCTTCGGAAAATTGCGTATGTCAGAAAGTGACAAACCATTTGATAGCTAAACGGTTCTTACGCGTATGGCCCTTAGGGTTTGTAAGTACATTGTAATAACTGTTTACGCAAATAAAATAATTTCAATTCGATGGTATACATTTTATCCCCAAATTCCCGCGGGAGCGGGAAGACTGCGGGTAACACCTGTCTGGAGTCAAATTCCTGCACCAGCAACACAACCTGATCTTGACATGTAATCTTACTTATTAGTATTACATTGTATTATACCTTGATTTATAAAATAACCGGCAGAGTTTCTTGCCCATTCTTCTCTGCTGATGTTCTTCCGAATGGGTGGTACGTTCAAAAGAGCCTCTATGGGGCCAAAACTGAATACAAATATTTGACTTTGACTTTGACTTTGACCCCGCGGGGCGGGGCTAGTACTTATTATTTTGTTTAACCGACAATTTTAGAGTAAGTATGTTTTGTTTCTGCATGTTTGTAATCTGACATCTCCGTCGCACTGAACCGATTTTGATAATCCACATATCAAAAGTAAGTTCCAGTAGGTAGTGGCCAACCCTAGTGTCGGAGTTTTTAGACCGCCTAAAGGCCTCCGACATGGTCTTCTTCTTCTTCACCGAGCGGATGTCACCCTGACCAATCCTGGTGTCAGAGTTATTGAGCCGCCAAAGGCCTCTGACATGGCTCATGTAACGACTACTATCAGTAGAGAGTAACCGGGACCGACGGCTTAACGACATGGTAAGACGAGTGAAATTCTTATTAAGTGATGTCTTCTGTCTCGTAGGCAGTGACTGTGAAGCCATATTCCGAAACCGCACCCTCACTGCCAAGTGTGTGAATGCCAACATCTGCCCGAGTCTGCTCTACGATGTATACGCCAAAAAGAATTATAACCCCGTAAGTTTACCCGCATTGTACCCGTTTCCACGGGAATTTCGAGATGAAAAATAGTCTTTAACCTTCCCGTTGAATGTGGCTATGCATTACAAAAAGATTATTCAACTCGGATTGGTACTTTCTGAAATTAAAGAAAGCGTTCAAAATCAAAATCAAGCTCTTCAGCTTTCTTATCTAGCAGCACTCCGCGGGTTTACCCGCTTTGTGCCCGTTCCCGTGGGAATTTAGAGAATTTTCAAACATATAAACTTTCCTCTTGAATCACTCTATCTATAGTGTTGCAACATTTAAAAAGAGACTGAGAAACAAATACTTAAAGTAATAATATGTGTACAGTCGGCCAAGAAAGTGGTCTACCACTTTTGACAAAAGTTTCTGCGAGATGTAACGATCGCTAAGGTTGACTTTTCTATGCACAATTATGTTATGACGTTTTGTCTGTTATCTGAGATGCCTGACATTTGACATCATTGGGTGACTTAGTTGGACCTCTATTATTAAATGAAAATTGACCTTGTTGTTTCATGACGTTCAAATGAATCTCAACCGTAGGGTGGTAGACCACATTTTTGGCTGACCGTACTTAATAAAAAACTATCAATATTGTTAACTAATACTAATAAAAATAAGATAAGTAAAATATTTACGCCAGCAGGCAATGTCTGTAAATAAGTAATGAATACTTGCATAATAAGCATTATAATACAGTAAAAGATAAAAATTAATCATTAATATAATATGTATATGTTACGGCTAATACCCGAAGTGCGGCTACACCTAGTTCTAACCGGCTAAAACTAGGTGTAGCCGCACTTCGGGTATTAGCCGTATGTCATTTTAATGAAAAGAGAGAGTTTAAACATGAAAAAAAAAAAAAAAGACGTGTGGCACTCGGGGACTGCCGCGGTGAAGCTATTGCATAGCATTTTGTATCAACTTAAGCAATTATATTTGATATATTTGATATCTCTTCTCTCTCACTCCACCCGCCTCCTCTCTCTCACCCCTCCCGCCTCCTCTCTCTCACCCCTCCCGAATCCTCTCTCTCACTCCCCCTCCCGACTCCTCTCTCTCTTTCTCTCACCCCTCCCGCCTCTTCTCTCCCCTCCCGCCTCTTCTCTCACCGCTCCCGCCTCTTCTCTCTCACCCCTCCCGCCTCTCTCACCCCTCTCTCTCACCCCTCTCTCATCCCTCTTTCTCACCCCTCTCTCTCAACCATCTCTCTCACCCCCCTCTCTCACCACCCTCTCTCACCACCCTCTCTCACCACCCTCACTCACCACCCTCTCTCACCCCCTCTCTCTCCACCCTCTCTCACCACCCTCTCTCACCACCCTCTCTCACCACCCTCTCTCACCACCCTCTCTCACCACCCTCTCTCACCACCCTCTCTCACCACCCTCTCTCACCACGCTCTCTCACCACCCTCTCTCACCCCCTCTCGCTCACCATCCTCTCTCACCACCCTCTCTCACCCCCTCTCTCACCCCCTCTCTCACCACCCTCTCTCACCACCCTCTCTCACCACCCTCACTCACCCCCTCTCTCACCCCCTCTCTCACCACCCTCTCTCACCACCCTCTCTCACCACCCTCTCTCTCCACCCTCTCTCACTCTCCTCTTTCACCCCCCTCTCACCACCCTCTCTCACCACCCTCTCTCACCCCCCTCTCTCACCCCCCTCTCTCACCACACTCTCTCACCACCCTCTCTCACCCCCCTCTATCACCCCTTCTCTCACCACCCTCTCTCACCACCCTCTCTCACCACCCTCATTCACCACCCTCTCTCACCCCCTCTCTCACCACCCTCTCTCACCACCCTCTCTCACCGCCCTCTCTCACCGCCCTCTCTCACCACCCTCTCTCACCACCCTCACTCACCACCCTCACTCACCACCCTCTCTCACCACCATCTCTCACCACCCTCTCTCACCACCCTCACTCACCCCCTCTCTCACCCCCTCTCTCACCACCCTCTCTCACCACCCTCACTCAACCCCTCTCTCACCCCCTCTCTCTCCACCCTCTCTCACCCCCCTCTCTCACCCCCCTCTCGCTCACCACCCTCTCACCAACCTCTCTCACCACCCTCACTCACCCCCTCTCTCACCCTCTCTCTAACCACCCTCTCTCACCACCCTCACTCACCCCCTCTCTCACCCCCTCTCTCACCACCCTCTCTCACCACCCTCACTCACCACCCTCTCTCACCCCCACTCGCTCCCCACCCTCTCTCACCACCCTCTCTCACCACCCTCACTCACCCCCTCTCTCACCCTCTCTCTAACCACCCTCTCTCACCACCCTCACTCACCCCCTCTCTCACCCCCTCTCTCACCACCCTCTCTCACCACCCTCACTCACCCCCTCTCTCACCCTCTCTCTAACCACCCTCTCTCACCACCCTCTCTCACCCCCCTCTCTCACCCCCCTCTCTCACCACACTCTCTCACCACCCTCTCTCACCCCCCTCTATCACCCCTTCTCTCACCACCCTCTCTCACCACCCTCTCTCACCACCCTCATTCACCACCCTCTCTCACCCCCTCTCTCACCACCCTCTCTCACCACCCTCTCTCACCGCCCTCTCTCACCGCCCTCTCTCACCACCCTCTCTCACCACCCTCACTCACCACCCTCACTCACCACCCTCTCTCACCACCATCTCTCACCACCCTCTCTCACCACCCTCACTCACCCCCTCTCTCACCCCCTCTCTCACCACCCTCTCTCACCACCCTCACTCAACCCCTCTCTCACCCCCTCTCTCTCCACCCTCTCTCACCCCCCTCTCTCACCCCCCTCTCGCTCACCACCCTCTCTCACCAACCTCTCTCACCACCCTCACTCACCCCCTCTCTCACCCTCTCACTAACCACCCTCTCTCACCACCCTCACTCACCCCCTCTCTCACCCCCTCTCTCACCACCCTCTCTCACCACCCTCACTCACCACCCTCTCTCACCCCCACTCGCTCCCCACCCTCTCTCACCACCCTCTCTCACCACCCTCACTCACCACCCTCACTCACCCCCTCTCTCACCCTCTCTCTAACCACCCTCTCTCACCACCCTCACTCACCCCCTCTCTCACCCCCTCTCTCACCACCCTCTCTCACCACCCTCACTCACCCCCTCTCTCACCCTCTCTCTAACCACCCTCTCTCACCACCCTCACTCACCCCCTCTCTCACCCCCTCTCTCACCACCCTCTCTCACCACCCTCTCTCACCACCCTCTCTCACCACCCTCACTCACCACCCTCTCTCCACCCTCTCTCACTCTCCTCTTTCACCCCCCTCTCACCACCCTCTCTCACCACCCTCTCTCACCCCCCTCTCTCACCCCCCTCTCTCACCACACTCTCTCACCACCCTCTCTCACCCCCCTCTATCACCCCCTCTCTCACCACCCTCTCTCACCACCCTCTCTCACCACCCTCATTCACCACCCTCTCTCACCCCCTCTCTCACCACCCTCTCTCACCACCCTCTCTCACCGCCCTCTCTCACCGCCCTCTCTCACCACCCTCTCTCACCACCCTCACTCACCACCCTCACTCACCACCCTCTCTCACCACCATCTCTCACCACCCTCTCTCACCACCCTCACTCACCCCCTCTCTCACCCCCTCTCTCACCACCCTCTCTCACCACCCTCTCTCACCCCCTCTCACTCACCACCCTCTCTCACCACCCTCTCTCACCACCCTCACTCACCCCCTCTCTCACCCTCTCTCTAACCACCCTCTCTCACCACCCTCACTCACCCCCTCTCTCACCCCCTCTCTCACCACCCTCTCTCACCACCCTCTCTCACCACCCTCACTCACCACCCTCTCTCACCACCCTCTCTCACCCCCTCTCGCTCACCACCCTCTCTCACCACCCTCACTCACCACCCTCACTCACCCCCTCTCTCACCCTCTCTCTAACCACCCTCTCTCACCACCCTCTCTCACCCCCCTCTCTCACCACCCTCTCTCACCACCCTCTCTCACCCCCTCTCTCACTCCCAACGCACAATCGCACACAACGCCGTGTCGAAGACTGCCGAACTGAAACGACGTTATACGATGCACGGCCTTCAAGCCACACCTCCTTCCCGTCGGATCGGGTAAGCGTCAGGTTTTTTCGTTACGGAAATTTTGGATTCGGTCCCCGCGCTCAAGGCCCGCGATAGAAGCTATGCAATAGCTTAATAACCCTAACCTACCGAATTACTTACTATTCGGTAGGTTAGGGTTATTTTTTTTTTCATGTTTATTCTCTCTCTTTTCATTAAAATTACATATATGACATATATATGCACCTAGTTCTAACCGGCTAAAACTAGGTGTAGCCGCACTTCGGGTATTAGCCGTAACATATATATAAGTTAATGTTTAAGAGCGCCATTATCGCCAACAAACTGGTAACAGTTTGGCGATTTTTTCTGTAAATTGATAAAATGTATACCTACTTTATATGAATAAATAAATTTAAAAAAACCGCGTCAAAATCCGTTGCGTAGTTTTAAAGATCTAAGCATACATAGGGACAGACAGCGGAAAGAGACTTTGTTTTATACTATGTAGTGATTTATTCTTTTGTTTTGTATTCTTCAGATCTGTTCGTTCCAAGGGAAGACTCCCATCGTCTGCTGCGACAGCTGTGAGTTCAGGAATGTGACGTGAGTGTCCATAACATTACTTGCTAAACCAATAAGGTAGTTGACAGCATGTTGAAACCTATTTAATATGTTACCTTATTATATACTAGCCGCGCCTTGTCGTTTTACCCGCGTTGTGCCCATTCCCGTGGGAATTTCGGGATGAAAAATAGTCTGTAACCTTCCCGTTGAATGTGGCTATCTATTACAAAAAGAATTATTCAAATTGGACTGATAATTCCTGAGATTACCTCGAACATACAAACAAACAAACTTAAAAATTTTACCTCTTTCTAATATTATATATTTTATTATATATTCATATAAACCTTCCTCTTGAATCACTCTCTAGTACAGTATTAGTCTGTAATGTCCCACTGCTGGTCAAAGGCCTCTCATCTCACTAGACATCAGTACAGTGAGGAGGATGTCGTAATCACCACGCTTGCCTAATGCGGGTTGGTGATCTCAAACTCGAGCCATGTTTGATAAGTAGGAAACATGTTTCCGCTCGACCCGGAAATTGAACCCGAGCCCTCAGTCGTGGCAGGCGAGTGCACATACCACTAGAACACCGTAGAGGAGTTATCACTATATTATATACCACTCTATCTATTTTAAACTGCATTAAAATCCGTTGCGTAATATTAAAGATCCAAGCATACATAGGGACAGACAGCGGAAAGCGACTTTGTTTTATACTATGTAGTGACATTGAATAATTTTCACTCACCATGGAAAGCGCCTTGTAAATTGATACAAAACTAGTTCGACCTCCGTGGTCCGTGGCCGCGATATGACGATAAATAAAATACACCCGGACAAATTTACTCGCGGTATGACCCAAACTAAGCTCTAAGCTTGTGTTATGGAATATAACTAACTGATACTACTACATATACGAGTACATACACAAATACTTTAATGCTGAGGACACATGGCGACACTGACACTCATCACAAATGTCGACACTAGTGTAGATTGCGTCCTCATGGTAAGCAATTTTTGTGTCGACATCGGTGTAAACATTTTAATGTCCCGGTTATGTGTGGTTAGCTGTCTACACGGAGACACTGCAATTCAGTGTGGTACATTTCCTCGCCATGAACAACGGAGCGGTTATTGGTCTAGCTAAAAATTTCGCGCAAGTTCGAAATTCGCGACACTTGTGTCGGACACTGCGCACGACCTGTCTCCACGGCTGCAACACAGACACCGACCGACATTGCCACAACAACTGCAACTAAGTGTCGCGGCAGTGGACACACACAGACATTCGATGTATACATTGAGTGTCTAATGTCAGGTGTATAATCGACACCCAGACCACGGCAATACTATATGATTTAGTATTACCGTGCCCAGACGTCGTCAACAACTATGTCTCACATATTGTTACTCCGTTGAATCGAGCCCGCAAGACACAGTAAGCGCTGTCACTGCCACTGTGACAACGGGCTCGTCAACAATGTGTAGAAGTGACAGAATGACGTCAGCCGAGCCCGAGACTCGACTGCCTCTCGTGGATAACCGCCTAACGGTACGCGTACACCGAATCCGTCATCGGCCGAAGTATGCTCGGGCGTCATCGGCCGAACTCGGCCGATCAAATCAAACGTAAGTAAATGGAAGAGAGCGCATACACTGCTACTACCGACGTCGTCCGATTAGCAGTGTATGCGCTCTCTTCCATTTACTTACGTTTGATTTGATCGGCCGAGTTCGGCCGATGACGCCCGAGCATACTTCGGCCGATGACGGATTCGGTGTACGCGTACCGTAAGGACTCGCGTATCGCTCGTGGCGTAGTCTTAAGTAATGTTAAGTCATCGTGTTTGTTAAGCAACGAGCAGCTCGATGCAACGACGTGCATCCGATTAGTTTTGGTTGCCTCAAGGCCTCCGACTTACGATTAAATCGGGACCGACAATTTAACGATTAAAGAAATGCTACTATCGGCCCCTATTTATATTGCTGGCCGATAGTTGCATTTCTTTGTGAGTGATGCTTGAAAGTACGTTATATTGTCGGTCCCGGTTGTTTGGCCTTGAAACCTTGAAACAACCAAGACTAATCGGATTGGCTACTATCTCACTCGGGTGTACTAATAGAATCTCAATTGGTCTCCTAATTGACTCGTAACTCCTAAGTAGCAGCCTGAAGACAGTCTCACTACAGTCTAACCGGACTAAGGCTGTCCATCTTTGTTTTTCAGAGACGCCGTTGTAGAGGTGTAATATTAAGTATGTACTCGCATTTATCTGTATTAATAGGAATCTTATTACTAGAATATAGTCAGTATTAATCCAGCATTCATCCGTTTCATTTGTGTACTCCCCCGCTCCCTACATGGCGACCCTGCCTGAGGAGTCGACCGGGCTGACGCCGCGATTTTGATATCTTTGTCACATTAGCATTCTAACAAATGGAAACACTTCGGTTTTGTTGTGTCTTGGACTCACTCGTGAAAGTCGTGAATCGAGATAATTTTATCAAAAATGGGAAAATCGCAGTCTAAAGAAGACACCATTATCGTCCAAAATGCGGCCGGGGGTAATAACAACTCCAGTTTAGACGAGTTTCGAGACCACCTATCCACGACGACCGCGATCCTGATCAGTATCCTGCTAATTTTACTTGTTGGCATGGGATGTTTCGCGTATCGGCTCTACAAGAAATGCCATAAAAAGTGGATAACCAGAGAGATTAACCGCACAGCGATAAGGAGGTCGCTTTTTCGCCGGCAGCAGCACCCGGGGGCTCCAGAAGCACCAAAATTATATCCAGACATCGTGTGAGCGTGTTAAAGTAATCGGTTAACCAGTGAAATGCAAGTGAGATAATAAAATTTAAGTGTGTAATCGTCTTATATAATAATAATATCAGTGCTATAATTCGCCGTGAGTCGCGCGCTTCGTGACGAATGACGCATCCTAAAAATATGCAGCGCGTTACCATATACGATAACTGAACTTTGGACCTAAGTGCATACTTCAACAATTGTCTTTGAATGAAAGCTAAATTTAGATTAACTAATTATTTGTTATGTATTACAGGTATTTACTGTTTTGAATTACGTTACTATGTCGGTAAGTTATGGATATTTTTTTAACCTTATATGATGAGTTAAAAAGGATTAAAGTTTATTTAATAAAAATCGGTTCTAGCAGACGAGTAGGAAAAGTGTTAGAAAGTAAGTTAATTGATGCAAATGTAATTTATGAACGATATGAAAATTGTTTACTACAGTTTAAAAAAAAGGTCAGTGAGAAGTATTTTAACAGTGAAGATACATTATTAATAGAAAGTTACTGTCGAAAGATTGTACAATTATATGAAGATATTTTATTATTGTGTCAGAGTGGTAGTTGTTCATCAAAAATGAATACCTTTGATTTAAAAACGGCCTTAAGCCTTTTACCTATTATGACTAATGAAGAACCTAACACTAAGCAATTGATAGATAATATTGAATATTATGACTCATTATTAAAAGAACATTCTTGTAAGCAGAATTTAATTAATTTTGTCCTTAAAAGTCGATTGTCCCAAGAAGCAAAGTTGAAATTAAAATCAAAATATGATACTGTTAAAGAGTTGATTTGTGACATGCAAAATTCTCTGTTATGTAAGAAAGGTGCAACCGCTATATCAGATAAATTGAATAAAATTAGACAGAATAACTTATCAATTGTTGATTACGGGAAAGAGATCACGGATTTATTTGTTAATCTTACGGTTTCTCAGGCTAATGGTAATGATGAAGCATATACAATATTAAAACCGATTAATGAAAAAACTGCTATTAAACGATTTACCGATGGCTTACGAAACCGTAGGCTTAGCACTATTTTAACAGCGAGAAAATACAGCTCCTTGAAGGACGCCATCCAGGACGCCCAGGATGAGGAGGTGTCCTCAGCTGCTACGTCTGGAGAAATCATGGGTATGTACACTAATAAAACTTATTATAATAATAGATCAAGCAGCAACAGAGGTCAACGCGGAGGTAGAAATAATTTTAATTCGTTCAGAGGTCGAGCAAGAGCACAAGGACGTGGTACAACCCCAACACGAGGTCAGTGGTACCGTGGACGGAGCAACTTTAACTCAAGACAACAAAGAGGTAACTTTTATCGTTCTAATAGAGGAAATCAAAGGATAAGAGATGAACGTAATATAAATATTATGAATGACATCCAAGAAAATACTACTGAACCGGATAGTACTCAGTTTTTTCGAGACTAATAATGAAAACACAATTTTATCTAGCGATAGTCACTGTTATATATCTTTACATTCATCAAAACATTCTAAGAAAACATATTCATTTCTATTAGATTCTGGGGCATCTTTATCGGCTTACAAATATAAACATGTAGTCGAACAGAACATTCCAATCCATAAAGGGAGTGTAACTGTAAACGGACTAGGAGGCAAAGTCCAAGCAATTGGATATGTTTTTATGCCTTTACTTTTAGGAGATGAGATGATTAGTCACAAGTTTTATGTTTTTAATAACTTGCCAGTACAATCAAATGGAATTCTAGGTCGTGATTTCCTTAATGAATATAAAGCACAATTAGACTTCGGTAAAAATAGTGTAACTTTACAAACATTTAGTACTTGTTGTCAATTACCAATCATTAATGCATGTGATATTACTTTAGGAATTGATGCTAGGAGTGAATCGATACATTTTATTGAAACAAACTTTAAAGAAGACTGTGTCGTTTTTTCACAAGAATTAATTGATGGAGTTTTTATAGCGAATTCTATTGCCACGCCAAAAAACGGGCGTATACCTATTAGAATACTTAATATTACTGATAAAAATGTATCAATAAATAAAATTAATCCAACTATCGAACGATTGAGTAACTACAGCCTTTGTACATTCAATAAAACAAACAAAGATGCTGATCGAGTAAAATCATTATTTTCGGAATTGCAACTTAATCATTTAAATAAAGAAGAACGAAAAAATATAGAAAATATTTGTGCTAAATATGCAGATATATTCTATTTACCAGGTGATACATTAAGTACTACAGATTTGTATACACATACGATAAATCTAAAACAAAATACAAGTCCAGTGTTTTCAAAACAATATAGGTTACCAGTTTCTCAGAAACCTGAAATAAAAAGTCAAATAGATAAAATGTTAGCAGAAGGAATAATAGAACCTAGTAAGAGCGACTGGTCTAGCCCTATTTTATTAGTTCCTAAGAAATCAAATTCAACTAAAAAATGGCGATTAGTGATTGACTACAGAAAACTTAATAATTGTATCGAAGATGACAAGTACCCATTGCCAGATATTACTGAAACTTTAGAATCATTATCAGGTAGCATTTATTTCACTCATTTAGATTTACATCAAGGATATTACAATATTAATTTGGATAAAAAAAGTAGAAAATACACAGCATTTTGTTCAGGCCAATACCAAATGACCCGCATGCCTATGGGGTTAAAGACAAGTCCTAGTTCATTTTCTAGAATGATTTCAATAGCTATGGCAGGTCTTAACTTTGAGAAATGTTTAATATATCTTGATGATTTGATTGTTTTTGGTAGAAATCTGGATTCTCATAATAAAAACTTGCAAGATGTATTTGAAAGACTTCGCTCAGTAAATTTAAAATTAAATCCGTCAAAATGCGATTTCCTAAGAAAAGATATTCTATATCTTGGTCACGTAATATCTAAGGAGGGTATTGCACCAGATCCCAATAAAATTCATGTAGTTAAAAATTATCCAATTCCAAAAAATGCGGACGAAGTGAAACGATTTGTAGCTTTTACTAATTATTATAGAAAATTTATACCAAAATTTGCTGAAATCGCATATCCTTTGAATAACTTAAGTAGAAAAAACGTAGTTTTTGAATGGAGTATTGAATGTCAGAACGCATTTGACAATTTGAAACAACTTTTAACATCACCTCCAGTATTACAATATCCAGATTTCGCACCAGAAAATCAATTCATTATTCAGACCGATGCTTCAAATTACGCTATCGGTGCAATTTTAGCAAACGGAAATGGTCAACCAGTAGCATACGCAAGTAGATCATTAAACAAAGGGGAAAAGAACTATCCAGTCATTGAGAAGGAATTACTAGCTATAGTTTGGGCTGTAAAGTATTTCAGACCGTATTTGTTTGGAAGACCATTTAAGATCACTACCGATCATAAGCCTCTTGTATATTTATTTAATATGAAAGACCCTTCAAGTAGACTAATGAAGTTTAGAATTGCTTTAGAAGAATATAACTTTGAAGTAAATTATATTAAGGGTTCTAACAATGCAGCTGCAGATGTTTTGTCTAGAATCACTATTGATGACTTAAAAGAAATGCACAAACATGTAGTTAGTGTAATGACGAGTGCACAAGCAAAAATAAAGAATAATTCGGAGACTTCAGTTGATATGGTAGACACTGATTTGAGGCCTGCGCAACCCAAAATCGTGAATACTCATATTAAACCGAAGGAATCTGTAGAATTAAAATTCTTAAATAAAAAAGAATTAGAAGTATTAATTAAGAGTAAGAGTATTACTAAAGAGAATAAAATATTGTGTTACGTAAAAGAAAAAAGAATAATATACGTAAAAATTCTAAACTCTCAATCACAAATGACGCGAGACGAATTTGTGAGGGAATTAGATAAATTTTGTACGGAATTGAATATAGAAGAAATTTTTATAATGAAGAATAAAGATAATGAAATATTCATAAAGAAATTAGTAGAAGAGTTAAAAAGACATGTCGATAGAACCGGTCTACGAATTTGTATTTTAAATAATATTAAAAGAATTGATAACAAAGATGATAGACGTGTCATCATAAACGATTTCCATCTATTACCTAGTAGTGGCCATGCTGGTATTAGAAGGATGTCAAACAATATAAAGAAATATTATTATTGGCCGGGTATTGAGAAAGACGTTAAAGATTTTATAAAACGATGTGACAAATGTCAAAAACAAAAGTACTCGTTACCAACAAGAGAACCAATGGTTATAACAAGTACAGCAAATACTGCATTTGAAAAGATTTATTTAGATTTAGTTGGTCCATTAGACGAGGACGTCAGTAACAATAGCTATATCCTAACATTACAATGCGAACTCACCAAATACGTTGAAGCGTATCCATTAATTTCTAAAAAATCTGAAGAAGTAGCAAATAGTTTAGTAAATAATTTTATTCTTAGATATGGTGTGCCAAAAGAGATTGCAACAGATAGAGGAAAGGAGTTTCTTTCGGAGGTTTTTCAAAAGGTATGTAAACTATTAGATATAAAACAACTTAATTCAACAGCTTACCACCACCAGTCCATCGGAGCGTTGGAGGTTACACATAAAAATCTGAATGCATTCTTACGCATACAAACTGAGAATCATCCAGAAATGTGGAGTAAGTGGCTTCCATTTTGGTGTTTTGCATATAATACGACAGTGCATACGGAGACTAAATTTACGCCTTTCGAATTGGTATTCGGTAAGAAGTGTTCTCTGCCTAGTAATTTAATAAATGATTTAGAACCTCTCTATAATTTTGACGATTATCCATGTGGATTGAAATATCGGTTGCAACTTTCTCAAAGAGAAGCAAAGAATAATTTGACAAAAAGTAAAATTGTTAGAAAAACTAAGTATGATAAAAGTGTTAACCCTACAGAATATAAGGAAAATGACTTAATTTTAATTAAAAATGAAACATGTAAAAACAAGTTTGATAGAATATATAGTACACTCAACGAAGCAAAAATAGGGGAAATAATTCGTGTATAAGCGATTTTTGGCATAGTTGTAGGGAATAGTGTCTGAAACAACATACTCAAAGTACTGATGAATGGGGGTGAAGCTAAGGGGTAGGGGGGGGTGTAAAGGTCCCTTTTTTAAGTTTTTTTTAAAAAAACTCGTAAATGGTGGCTCCTACCAAAAAAAAATCTTCTAGTCAAGTATTCTAAATAAAATTATCTACAAAAAAGATTCTATACACTTTTTCGCTGGGATCAATATTTAACTACACTTGAGAGCATAGAAATCGCACATTGGGTAATTTTCCTGCATTTTGACTTCGATACTTGTTTTTTATTTTTATTAAAGTTTGGTAGCAAATATAACTTAAATTAAATTAAAGAACACACTGTTAGCTTCCTAAAAACCCATAAAGTCTGGCCTTGACCTTCCTTATCATAGCAGTAGCGGCTTAAAAATGGAATGGCCTAAATTAGCTCGTTTCAGGTAGCGCGGTTTGTGGGACTTTGAGCAGGTATTAAAGGTCAAAAAAACAATAAATCTGTGAATGTAACGATTTTTTAATACGAGGTAATGCCTCCCCTAGCCTGAATAACAGCTTCCAGTCGAAGATTCATTGAAGAAATCAATGTTTTTACGAAATCCTTCGGTATGCTGTCCCATTCTTCCTTGATCGCGGTTTGAAGCTCTCAGAGACTCGTAGGCACTGCGTTTCTGGCTCTTACTCGTTTTTTTAGTTCGTCCCATAAGTGCTCAATGGGATTGAGATCTGGGCTTCGAGCAGGCCATAACGAGTACTTCAACCTCCTCCAAGTACTGGCGTACTATAGCAGCGGTGTGTGGTCTAGCGTTGTCCTGCATAAAAACGAAGTTTTCGCCAATAAATCCAGAAAAGGGCACAACATGTTCTTGCAGGATATCCCGACGTAACGTTGGGAAGTCAATCCACGCGATCGATGGTCGGTATCGGGCCCTGTGATGAAGACAAGTTCGGTTTTCACTTCCAGTGAAATACCTCCCCAGAACATACACAAACCACCCCCGTATGCGACCCGTTCGGAGATGCAGCATTGAACAAAACGCTCACCGGATCTTCGGTAGACTCTACCCCGTCCGTCTTTACCAAGGAGACACATCTTGCACTCATCGGAGAAGAAGACTGCCTGCCATTGATCCATAGTCCAATTAACGCGATTTCGAGGAAACTGAAGGCGTGCTTGTCTGTGTGCTGGGGTAAATTTTGGGCCAGTTGCGGGTCTGTGCGCTATCAGACCTCCTTCGGCTAGTCTTCTTCTAACTGTCCACAAACTGACTTCCACTTCTCTAACTTCCTGGAGCTGCTGTCCGAGTTGAACTGCATTCAACCGGCGATTTCGTAGTGATGTATTCACAAGAAAGTGGTCATCGCGCTGTGTTGTCGCACGTTTTGGGCCTGTTCCTGGTTTCCTGGTATAGCCACAAGTTTGCTGATATCGCAGGTATACACGTCGAACAGCATATCTGCTCAAATTTTATTGACGAGCCACTTGACTTTGGTTCTGTCCAGCTTCGATTAGTGCAACCGCTTGAGCCGCTTTTTTGTCCATCTTCTTTCCTTCATACCTCGTTCAATATTGATCCCAGCGAAAAAGTGTATAGAATCTTTGTTGTAGATAATTTTATTTAGAATACTTGACTAGAAGATTTTTTTTTGCTAGGAGCCACCATTTACGAGTTTTTAAAAAAAAACTCAAAAAAGGGACCTTTACACCCCCCCCTACCCCTTAGCTTCACCCCCATCCATCAGTACTTTGAGTATGTTGTTTCAGACACTATTCCCTACAACTATGCCAAAAATCGCTTATACACGAATTATTTCCCCTATTCGGCATTTTTTGGTCTTCGTTGAGTGGGCTAATATCTAGGTCCTTTTAAAGTTGTAAGAGATGAATCACCAAATGTAAGAATTATAAATGAAAAGGGTAAGGTAGACGTGGTTCATAAAAACCGAACTAAATTGTATCATGTAGCTTTGTAGAATTAAAACAAAAAAAAAAACATGTATAATCAATTTTTTTTTTAAATAAGGTGGGTGATGTAGAGGTGTAATATTAAGTATGTACTCGCATTTATCTGTATTAATAGGAATCTTATTACTAGAATATAGTCAGTATTAATCCAGCATTCATCCGTTTCATTTGTGTACTCCCCCGCTCCCTACACCGTCATCGTTCCTACTGGTGCATTATATTGGAAAAACGGGAACAAACCCTGGGACAGTGAGTGACGTTTGTATCACCTTACTAGAGATACCCGCGTCCGGGAATTTGTAAAGAACAAATGCTATATTTCATCCCTAAATTCCCGAAGTTTAATCTATCCCAGTATCAAATTTTGTCGAAATTTATCAAGTGTTTTGGTATATACTAGCCGCGCCCCGCGGTGTTACCCGCGTTGTACCCGTTCCCGCGGGAATTCCGGGATAGATATATACTATTGAGGACTTTTTGTAGATCTTTAGAAGACCATCATCTTTGTACAACAGCCTCCGTGGTCTAGTGGTTTGAGCGCTCGGCTCACGATCCGGAGGTTCCGGGTTCGATTCCCGGTGGGGATATCTCACAAAAATCACTTTGTGAGACTGTCCTCAGTTTGGTTAGGGCATTGCAGGCTGAATCACCTGATTGCCCGAAAAGTAAGACGATTCCGTGCTTCGGAGGGCACGTTAAGCCGTGTCGGTCCCGGTTACTCTCTACGGATAGTAGTCGTTACATGAGCCATGTCAGAGGCCTTTGGCGGCTCAATAACTCTGACACCAGGATTGGTCGGGGTGACCGTCCACTCGATGAGTAGAAGATCTTTGTAATGCATACTTTTGGTGTATGATCAACGTATGCGAGGGTAAGAGCTCGGAAGCGCATTTTCATCTAACTCGCTTCAAACTTATCGTCACTGCTCAGCTCCTATGTGTCTAGCGATATGTTATTATAGCCTACTAGCAGCGCCCCGCGGTTTTACCCGCGTTGTACCCGTTCCCGTAGGAATTTCGGGATGAAAAATAGCCTATAACCTTCCCGTTGAATGTGGCTATCTATTACAAAAAGAATTATTCAAATCGGTTCAGTAGTTTCTGAGATTAGCGCGTTTAAACAAACAAACAAACAAATAAACAAAACAAACTCTTCAGCTTTATAATATTAGTATAGATAACCTGCCCAGGAGTATGTACTACAATCGTACCACGTTTGGTTAAAATCCCTTCAGTAGTTTTTGAACCATGCTTGCACATACAGATAGACAGACAATTTGTTTACTGATTGCATTTTTGGCATCAGTATCGATCACCATTCATCTATCTTCTAAAAATGAATTGCTGTTCGTTAGTCTGCTTAAAACTCGAGAACGGCTGAACCGATTTGGCTAATTTTGGTCTTGAAATATTCATGAAAGTCCACGGAAGGTTTAAACGGTAAGCAGTGACGGAATAAATGCGGATGAAACCGCAGGGCACAGCTAGTTTTGAATATATATTCAATGTACAGAATTGACCTCTCTACAGTTTTATTGTAAGTATAGATAATAAAACTGTAGAGGATTAAATCCAAGATATAGATATAGATGTAATTTATTTTCCAGAATGTCTGGAGTACTCCCAAAATGCGGCTAGCCGCTGCGCTTCTAAAAGGAAGAACACCCGCTTGAACAAATTCATTATTCGCAACTGTTCAGACTTGAACATTGCTCAGTACCTCACGTGGGGCGGCCGAGGGGCTTACAGATACGAGTTCCCACACATGGTGAGCACACGTAGGGCTCCGTGGAGTTATCGGTTGCTCTAATAGGACTTTCAGGATAAAGAGTAACTTTCAGCATTGAATGTAGCAGTCTAATGCGAGAAAAATTGTCCCCAGGCCCTGCTCGGGTACGGTGAGAAGCTGGAAGACGCGCAGTGGCAGTGCGGGGGCTCCCTCATCAGCGAGCGGTTCATCCTCACCGCGGGGCACTGCCTGTTCTCTGTTGGCCTCCGGTGAGTAAAGGTCTTTTGAAAATCTTTTGAGTAAGGGACTCTTGATACCTCATATCTTTTGAGGGGATCTGATCTTACCTCTTCTTCGTTGGTTTCCAGTGAGCAGGTATCGTTCGCAGCCCTGGGCATCCTGCGGCGGTCCGACCCGGCGTCCGCCTGGCAGACGTACAGCGTCTCCATCATCAGCCACCCGGACTACGCGCCGCCTGTCAAGTACCATGACATCGCGCTGCTCAAGACAGACAGGCAGTCAGTGTTTTGACTGAAACACATAAATAAGTCGGTCCAAGTTGTTCCAATCATTGGAACACGTCGGATGTGAGGCAGTCTAATAACTCTGACACCAGGGTTGGCCGCCAACTTATTAGATTTGACGGAGTCTTCATTGCAGAGTGGTGTTCAGTGAGGCAGTGTACCCGGCATGCCTCAGCGAGGAAGAGTGGCAGCGGAACGAGTTCGTCGCAACCGGGTGGGGAGACATCGGACGAGACATAAAGTCAGCTGACACTTTACAAGTGGTGAGTTAAGTAACATGCCTGAGGCGAGGGACGACATGGTCTGACGAGTGAAACAACCAGGACTGACAATTTGATATGCCCTTCAAAGCACGGTAGCGGTCAGATAGAAATACAATCCACTTTACATAGGTAGTGCGTGACAGAGTTGACATGATGTATGCATCTCCCTCTGCAGGTGACAGTCAAGGCATTCAACGTGTCGGAGTGCCGCCGGCAGTACCCCGTGCACCGCCGTCACATGCCGCGCGGGTTCGACAACGACACGCAGCTCTGCGCCGGGGACATGGAGCGGCCCGCTGACACTTGTGAGGTAATAATATTACCCACTGCACTCAGAGAGGGCCACACTTGATTTCGCATACATTACATGCCAAAATGGCTAATTAAGTATCTACTATGGAAGCATTTAGTAAGCGCGTTTAGATAATTCAATTGAATTAACTGTCACTTCTGAGGACAGGCTCTGTAGTCTGTTGGTCTGTAGAAGACTACAGCCGAAGTCGTGGAGTCCGAGAGGGGGGCAGCCCAATTGGCCAATCACGTGCTTGAAGCCATCTTGACTCATGATTTAGGCATTGCGATTGGCTAACACACGGCCCATCCGTTTGAAAGCCACGATGCCACAGACATCGCCATCAAACTTATAACAAGCCTCTTTTCTGTTATTTCCCGCAGGGGGACAGCGGCGGGCCCCTTCAATTTGACATGATTGAAACTCTCTGTATGTACGTGGTGACGGGGGTGACGTCCGCGGGGCACCAGTGCGGGGACGTGGGCACCGCGGGGATCTATACCCGCGTGCGGCCCTACTTACCCTGGATCATTGACACTGTTTGGCCCTAGCTGAACGGGCTGGCAGACAGGCATTAATAGATGATTTATAGCGTCTCGCGATCTGACCCGCGTTGTACCCTTTCTCACGGAATTTCGGGGTAAAATGAGTCATATGTCTTATTCTGATGTATGTATAACCTATATTACTGTAAAGTTTAAATAAATAAATTATATATTGCAATAACTAGTTTAATTAGACCCAAACTAAGCTCTAGGCTTGTATTATGGAACCTAATTGACATGATTAAATACATATATCACAAACAAACTAAGAGCTAGATCAGGCGCGAGCCATCGTAGCACACTCCCACCTCTGCATCCTAGCACACTCCCACCTCTGCATCGTAGCACACTCCCACCTCAGCATCGTAGCACACTTCCACCTCTGATCGTAGCAAACTCTCACCTCCACATCGTAGCACACTCCCACCTCGCTTCGTAGCACACTCTCACCTCAGCATCGTAGCACACTCCCACCTCTGCATCGTAGCACACTCCCACCTCAGCATCGTAGCACACTTCCACCTCTGATCGTAGCAAACTCTCACCTCCACATCGTAGCACACTCCCACCTCGCTTCGTAGCACACTCCCACCTCAGCATCGTAGCACACTCTCACCTCAGCATCGTAGCACACTCCCACCTCAGCATCGTAGCACACTCTCACCTCAGCATCGTAGCACACTCTTACCTTTGCATCGTAGCACACTCCCGCCTCCACATCGTAGCACACTCTCACCTCAGCATCGTAGCACACTCTTACCTTTGCATCGTAGCACACTCCCGCCTCCACATCGTAGCACACTCCCACCTCTGCATCGTAGCACACTCTTACCTTTGCATCGTAGCACACTCCCGCCTCCACATCGTAGCACACTTCCGCCTCCACATCGTAGCACACTCCCACCTCTGCATCGTAGCACACTCTTACCTTTGCATCGTAGCACACCCACCTCTGCATCGTAGCATAATCCCGTCTCCGCGTCGTAGCACACTCCCACCTCAGAATCGTAGCACACTCCCACCTCGCTTCGTAGCACAAGCGGTGGGCGACTTTGTGTTACACTATGTAGTCATGTAGTAGTTTAGATTGTGTCTGTGTAGGTGACTCACACACCAAATCGAAAATTAATTTTAAAACTCGTTTATTAAGATTCCAAGTTAATTAATACTAGCAGCGCCCCGCGGTTTTACCCGCGTTGTACATGGGAATTTCGGGATGAAAAATAACCTATAACCTTCCCGTTGAATGTGGTTATTTAGTACAAAAAGAATTATTCAAATCGGACTGATAATTCCTGAGATTACCTCGAACATAAAAACAAATAAAGAAACTTAAAAAATTTACCTCTTTATAATATAGTATATATATAATATATCAGTCGAAAAATACATTTAATAACAATCCGTGCGGTTTTACCCACAATCAAATTACAGAACGAATTTCTTATAAAAACAAAGATGGTGGAATAATAACAACTTTTTCTTCGAAAATGTCAAGTGTCTATCACGGTTCACGACACCTGCGTGACACACAGACGGACAGCGAAGTCCTACTGCCGCTAGAGACGTCAATGAAATAATTAAATAAGCCGTCGGTCCCGGTTACTCTCTACGGATAGTAGTCGTTACATGAGCCGTGTCAGAGGCCTTTGGGGGCGTCCATAAATCACGTGAGGTTCAAAAGGGGTGGGGGGGTCTTTAAAAAAATCACCAAACATCACCACGGGGGAGGGGGGGTTGTAGCAAATATCACGTGTATTTTTTTTCGGAATACAAAACCAAAAGTTTTTTCATTGCTACTGCATTGAACATTAATTTTGGTTATAATTGTGATCCTTCATTTTCTTTATTAAATAATCTATATCCATTAAACCTGTGTTTTATTCATGTGGTTGCAAAGTTTTGTAGATATGAAAAAATACACGTGATATAGGCTGGGGGGGGGGTTGACTGAAACCTCACGATGTATCACCAAGGGGGAGGGGGGGTCAAAAAATGGCAAAAAAAACATCACGTGATTTATGGACGGCCCCTTTGGCGGCTCAATAACTCTGACACCAGGATTGGTCAGGGTGACCGTCCACTCGGTGAAGAAGAAGAATAATGAAATAATTAACTGACATAATTTTCCATACATTTTATGTCAAAATTCTCTCATTAATTTCATTAGCGACTCTGAGTGATGCAGTTAGTCATTGAGAAGCGTTTTTACCCTTTGTGTACGGAACCCTAAATAATTGTAAGAGATAATTTTTATATATAAATTCGTAAAATACTTCGCATCTCAAGCAGTAATCAAAATGATTGTACGGAGTGCAGTTGTGTTCACTTGCCTTGGAATTATCAAAAATTGTTTATCTTTACTCAATTTACCAGAGGGTATGTTTACTTAAGTACTTATTTTGTTTTTTGTTCAATTTCGGTTGTTTCAATCGTTTGACAATATCGAAGTCCTTAGGCGGTCTAAAAATCTCTACGTCTTTGTTTGTTTTGCACTTTGGTATCAAAAATTTTAGACCGCCTAAAGGCCTCCGATATGGTCTAACGATTGAAATGCCTAACAAGTGATGTTTTCTGTCGTAGGCAGTGACTGTGAAGCTAAATACACCCCCGGAAAGTGTGTGAATGCCAACATCTGCCCCAGCCTGCTCTACGATTATCGCATTAAAGAGGAACATAACCCCGTAAGTTTACCCGCGTTGTGCCCGTTCCCGCTGGAATTTCAGGATAAAAAGTAGCCTATAACCTTTCCGTTGAATGTGGCTATCCATTACAAAAATATTTTTTCTAATCGGACCAGTAGTTCCTGAGATTAGCGCGTTCAAACAAACAAACTCTGCAGCTTTATAATATTAGTATAGAACTATATTTCCAAGGAGTCCAATTTACTCTTTTGTTTTGCATTCCTCAGATCTGTTCGTTCCAAGGGAACACTCCCATCGTCTGCTGCGACAGCTGTGAGTTCAGGAATGTGACGTGAGTGTCCATAAGATTATTAAACTAATTGTGTCAACTCGAGCTGCCTTGACTCGAGGCAAGCAACCTGAGGTACTAAAGATGGATCGTGTACAATATACATCGTGTACAATATACATCGTGTACAATATACATCACTACATAGTATAAAACAAAGTCGCGTCTGTTTGTCTTCTGTTTGTCTGTTTGTCTGTATACTTAAATCTTTAAAATTACGCAACGGATTTTGATGCGGTTTTTTGTAATAGGTAGAGTGATTCAAGAAGAAGGTTTTTATGTAAAAAAATTCCCACGGAAACGGGCACAACGCGGGTAAAACCACGGGGCGCTACTAGTCGTGTATAAATTGTACAAGATATATCGTGTCGCGGCGCGCCTCAGGGTGAGGCAGCGCCTCCACTTGCAGCCTCGGGGCGAGGCAGCCCGAGACCCGAGGCTGCCTCTAGTGGAGGTTGAGGACTCTCGCGTATCGCTCGTGGTGTAGTCTGACTGATCGATAAGTTATGGTGTTTGTTAAGCAACGTGCAGCTCGGCCCCTATTTGGATGGCTGGCAAGGCAGTCTCATTACAGTCTAACCAGACTAAGACTTTCCATCTTTATTTTTCAGAGACGCCGTCATCGTTCCAACTGGTCGATTATATTGGAAAAACGGGAACAAACCCTGGGACAGTAAGTAAAGTTTGTATTACTTCACCAGTGACTCCCGATACCCGCTCCTGCGGGAATTATGGGATAAAATATAGTCTATGTTCTTTCCCGAAGTTTAATCTATCTCTGCATAAAATTTTATTGAAATTTATTCATCCCACACGTATGGGGTTGATGGGAAAAAAAATAGTTTCTAAGAATGGGGAACCCTTAAAATGTATTGTTTTTGTACTTACCAAGTTTCAACAACAGTATAGCTTACAGCCTCCGTGGTCTTGTGGTCTGAGCGCTCGGCTCACGATCCTGGGATTCATGGTTTGACTCTCGGTGGGGACAATATCTCACAAAAATCTCTTTGTGAGACTGCCCTCAGTTTGGTTAGGGCATTGCAGGCTGAATCACCTGATTGCCCGAAAAGTAAGACGATTCCGTGCTTCACAGAGCACGGTTACTTTCTACGGATAGTAGTCGTTACATGAGCCATGTCAGAGGCCTTTGGCGGCTCAATAACTCTGACACCAGGACTGGTCGGGTTGACCATCCACTCGATGAAGAAGAACAGTATAGTTCCAATAGCTTCGGAAAAAAGTGGCTGTGACATACGGACGAACAGACATGACGAATCTATAAGGGTTCCGTTTTTGCCATTTGGCTAGGGAACCTTATAAATCATTATATCAGAATCAAAATTATTATATCGGTATAGATATATAAGTTACTTATTTTTCAGAATGTCTGGAGTACTCCCTGAATGCGGGCGACCGTTGCTCTGATAGGAAGAATTTAACAGATTTGAACAAAACCATTTTTGGGAACTGTTCAAAGTTGAACATCGTTAGCGGCATGGCGTGGGGCGGCCGAAACGCTCACAGATACGAGTTCCCACACATGGTGAGCACACGTAGGGCTCGTGGAGTTATTTGTCTTTCCTGTGGGAATTTTCGGATAAAGAAACTTATAACCTTGAATGTAGCTATACTTACAACACAAAAAGAATTATTCAAATCGGATAAGTAGTTCCAGAGATAAGCACGAAAAGAAAACATCGAGTCAGATTAAATTCGCTGGACTGGACAGGCAGTCTCAGTGCAGTGCTTTAGTCAGTGTTAAGGCTGCCTATCCACTGAAGAGTTACAATAAAAATCTATATAATGGTGACGTTCGGTAGATCTTTACGTATCTTCATCACAGCATCGCCCTGTCTGTAGTAGCACTGCCTATGTTCTGTCAGTCAGTCTCATGATTGAAACACCCGAGACCGACCATTTGATATGCACGGAACGCTCAGACAGAAATGCCACCATCTGTCCTGTACTGATATCTTCAGTGAGATGAGAGGACTTTGCGTGACAGACATTACAGACTCTCTGAATACATATGATGTCCCCAGGCTCTGCTCGGGTACGGAGAGAAGCTGAAAGACGCGCAGTGGCAGTGCGGGGGCTCCCTCATCAGCGAGCGGTTCATCCTCACCGCGGGACACTGCCTGTTCTCTCTTGCCCTCCGGTGAGTGAAGGTCTTTTGAAAATCTTTTGATACCTCATATCTTTTGAGGGGATCTGATCTTACCTCTTCTTCGTTGGTTTCCAGTGAGCAGGTATCGTTCGCAGCCCTGGGCATCCTGCGGCGGTCCGACCCGGCGTCCGCCTGGCAGACGTACCGCGTCTCCATCATCAGCCACCCGGACTACGCGCCGCCCGCCAAGTACCACGACATCGCGCTGCTCAAGACAGACAGGCAGTCAGTGTTTTGACCCGAATACACTGCCTTACTAAATACTGCCTTCACTTATATGGGGACTGACCTTGTTTCAAACTGCTTTGGTCACCAAACAACATGGTGTCAACGACATAGTAGCCCTGCGGCATAGATCGACGAAGCGTTGTTAACTGTTCGCGATTGTTAAGCAACGATGGCCGATAGTGGCATTTCTATCTGAGTGCTACCGTGCTCCGGAGGGCACGTTTATCAGTCGGTCCCGGTTGTTTCAATCGTTAGACCATGTCAGATGTGAGGCAGTCTAAAAACTGACACCAGGGTCGTCTGCCAACTTATTACATGTGATGGAGTCTTCATTGCAGAGTGGTGTTCAGCGAGGCAGTGTACCCGGCATGCCTCAGCGAGGAAGAGTGGCAACGGGACAAGTTCGTCGCAACTGGGTGGGGAGACATCGGAAAAGACAAAAAGCCGGCTGACACTTTACAAGTGGTAAGTTACTCTGAGGCATGTAACATGCCTGTGCTGCCTTAGCAAGCGCCACTTTACACCGTGCGAGTAGGTTAGTTTCCAATCTTAGTGTCGGAGTTTTTAGACCGCCTAAAGTCGACGACATGGTGAGCAGTGACTGCCTACCTACACCTGCGACAACACCTATGTTAAATTTATTAAACAGTGACTGCCTAGCAATCTACTTCACATAGGCAGTGTGTGACAGAGATGACTCGATGTATGCATCTCCCTCTGCAGGTGACATTGAAAGCATTCAACGTGTCCGAGTGCCGCCGGCAGTACCCCGTGCACCGCCTCATGTCCCGCGGGTTCGACAACGACACGCAGCTCTGCGCCGGGGACACGGAGCGGCCCGCGGACACTTGTGGGGTAACAATATTACTTGCCGCATTCAAAGAAGGCCATTAAATCGACACTTGGCTAATTTACTTAATTTTATTACATTAAATCATGCAGTTAGAATCCTATATAGAGTCACAATCCATAGCTGACAACACTCAAAGTCTGATTGTGACTCTATAGTGTTCTAAGTCAATGCATTACATGTCGAAATCACTCATCAAATCCACTACCAAAGAAGCATTTGTCGTCTCTGAGTACTGAAGCTAGTCTGTAGAAGACTAAGAGCGTTTGTCCACCGCCGCCGTCGCCGTCACGTCACCGAGAACGAGATTATTTCGGGCCGAGTTTATTATGCCGTGACGGATGTGCGGTGGACACGCGGCTAAAGTAAAACGGTCTAAATGTATCTACCGCTACTGACGGTGACGGTGACGGCGGCGGTGGACAAACGCTCTAAGTCTGAAGTCAGAGAGGGGGACGGCGGCAGGGGGCCGGAATCTTGACTCATGATTTCAGGCTCTGTGGTTGTCTTATCATATAAAATATTTATGTTTGTATATGTTACTAGCTGTGCCCCGCGGTTTCACCCGCAGCGCCCCCGTTCCCGAGGGAATTTTGAGAATTTTATTCCTTATTTTTCTTATATAAAAACCTTGTTCTGACAATAAGGAACACATTAAAAAAAGAATCATCCAATTTGGTGTCGTTCTGAAGTTATGCGCTTAGCAACACATTCAGCGATTCATTTTTATATTATAGATTTATGTACATGTTATAGTAGGCTTAGCTTTAGACATCGGGTCTAACAATCCGTGTGTACATTAATTGTCGGTGTGTATTTATTTATATACCTATGACATTTCTTGCAGGGGGACAGCGGCGGGCCCCTTCAATTTGACAGGATGGGCACTCTCTGTATGTACGTGGTGACGGGGGTGACGTCCGCGGGGCACCAGTGCGGGGACGTGGGCACCGCGGGGATCTATACCCGCGTGCGGCCCTACTTACAATGGATCACTGACACCGTGTGGCCCTAGCTGAAAGGGCCTGTGGTGTCTCGCAATCTTACCCGCTTTGCACCTGTTCCCGCGGGAATTTCGGGATAAAATGTATCTCATGTCTTATTCTGATGTATAGCCCACATTACTGAAAAGTTTCAATAAAATCTGTTCAGTATTTCTTACGTGAATATCGACAAGTTTTTCCCCTGTGTCTTCTGTGACCACGGTTCCTGTAAAGAGGCCTTCTTCTTCTCATCGAGTGGACGGTCACCCTGACCAATCCTGGTGTCAGAGTTATTGAGCCGCCAAAGGCCTCTGACATGGTTCATGTAAAGGGGCCGAAACGTCAGATAAAAATCTATACTAATATTATAAAGCTGCAGAGTTTGTTTGTTTGTTTGTTTGTTTAAACGCGCTAATCTCAGAAACTACTGAACCGATTTGAATAATTCTTTCACTGTTAGATAGTCTATTTATCGAGGAAGGCTATAGGCTACATTTTATCCCGAAATTCCCACGGGAACGGGCACAACGCGGGTAAAACCGCGGGGCGCTGCTAGTTGAAGATAAAAGCGAAGTGTATCCGTAAACGCAGTTTCAATGTAAATAAATAAGTTAAGCTTGAACTTAAAGTTATTTTTACTGTTACTATAGCCTCCGTGGTCTTGTGGTTTGACCGCCCGACTCACGACCCGGAGGTTCCGGGTTCGATTCCCGGTGGGGATATCTCACAAAAATCTCTTTGTGAGACTTTCCTCAGTTTGGTTAGGGCATTGCAGGCTGAATCACCTGATTGCTCGAAAAGTAAGATGATTCCGTGCTTCGGAGGGCACGTTAAGCCGTCGGTCCCGGTTACTCTCTACGGATAGTAGTCGTGACTTGAGCCATGTCAGAGGCCTTTGGCGGCTCAATAACTCTGACACCAGGATTGGTCAGGGTGACCATCCACTCGATGAAGAAGAAGATTGTTACTATTATATTTTCTGAAACTAACTTTGGAGAAATGTGAATAAAAGGATGTAAAAACATATCTGTCTCTTTTCAATTTCATGCAGAATGCGAAAAATCCTAATAGAAAATGATTCTAATTCATTCTAGTCGCATAGGTCAGTGGTCAACCCTGGTGTCGGAGTTGTTACACCGCCTAAAGGACGACATGGTCTGACGAGTGAAACAACCGGGACCGACTGCTTAACAGGCTCTGAGAAGCACGGTAGTGCTGGAAAGAAATGCTACTATCGGCCACCCATTCAAGTAGGGGCCGAGCTGTACGTTGCAACAGCAACAACAGCAATGAACTAACATCGCTTAGTATATTATTTTGTTTAAGTTATTCATTATAATTTTTGAATAAGATATATATTAATATCTACATAAATCTATAATATAAAAAAGCGGCCAAGTGCGAGTCGGACTCGCCCATGAAGGGTTCCGTAGCAGCGAGTAACATAATAAAGAAGTTCTTGAAATAAATGTTTTTTTATTTACATTTGAGTTATTGAATGAATAATCAGTATTTTTTTGCGGTTTACGATTTATGTCGTAAAAAAAAAACTACTAACTAGACCTCGTTCAAACCAATTTTCGGTGTTAGATTACATTGTTATGTACATCATATATTTTTTTTAGTTTTATCATTCTCTTATTTTAGAAGTTACAGGGGGGGGACACACATTTTACCACTTTGGAAGAGTCTCTCGCGCAAACTATTCAGTTTAGAAAAAAATGATATTAGAAACCTCAATACCATTTTTGAAGACCTATCCATAGATACCCCACACGTATGGGTTTGATGAAAAAAAAAATATTTTTTTCATTTCTAAGTATGGGAGACCCCCCTAAAATTTTATTTTTTTTCTATTTTAGTGTGAAAATATTAATGCGGTTCACAGAATACATCTACACACTAAGTTTCAACAACATAGCTCTTATAGTTTCGGAGAAAAAAGGCTGTGACATACGGACAGACGGACGGACAGACAGACAGACAGACATGACGAATCTATAAGGGTTCCGTTTTTGCCATTTGGCTACGGAACCGTAAAAATGAATCGCTGAATCTGTTGCTAAGCGCATAACTTCAGAACGACTGCACCAAATTGGATGATTCTTTTTTTAAAGTGTTCCTTATTGTCAGGACAAGGTTTTTATATAAGAAAAATAAGGAATAAAAATCTCAAAATTCCCACGGGAACGGGGGCACTGCGGGTGAAACCGGGCACAGCTAGTAAGAATATATAATCGACACCCAGACGTCGTCAACAAATATGTCTTCACATATTACTCTGTTGAATCGAGCCCGCAACCCCCGACACAGTAAGCGCTCTCACTGCCACTGTGACAACGGGCTTGAATAGGTACCTATATCAGAGTATTAATATTATTCGCTTACTTAATCGGTAATACCACACTGCATATAAATAACAAATTGAAACGATAACCTATGTCTCGGGGCAACTGTCGCTGCGACCTGCGGATAAAAATATATAAAAATATTTAAGGAAAAAGGTACAATTTAATTTCAATTAAAATTACGTTTATTGGTACACTGAATTGATTTTTAATCCCGTGGGAATTTCGGGATAAAATGTATCCCATGTGTTATTCTGATGTATAACCTATATGACTGTAAAGTTTCATCCAAATCCGTCCTGTAGCTTTTGCGTAAAAGAGTAACAAACATGCATACATACATCCGTCGTCACAAACTTTCGCATCACTACATAGTATAAAACAAAGTCGCTATTTTTGTCTGTTTGTTTGTCTGTTTGTCTGTATGCTTAAATCTTTAAAATTACGCAACGGATTTTGATGCGGTTTTTTGTAATAGGTAGAGTGATTAAAGAGGAAGGTTTTTATGTAAAAAAAATCCCGAAATTCCCACGGGAACGGGCACAACACGGGTAAAACCGCGGGGCGCTGCTAGTTTATATTATTAGTAGGAATTTATCCCATCATATGAGAGCCTCTCTTCTGGGAATTACAGGACAATATTTTAACTTTAAGTTAAGATATATTTTATCCTCATTGAGATGTATGAACTGTACAGTGATTACAATGATCTTCAAACCGGTTTCTTAAGTGTAAGTAAACTACTTGTCTTGAATTGAAACTAGATTCTAGACTACACTTCGCATTTATTTTACACTAGCAGAGCCCCGCGGTTTTACCCGCGTTGTGTCTGTTACCATGGGAATTTCGGGATGAAAAATAGCCTATGTTACTCGTGGATAATGTAGCTTTCGAATGGTGAAAGAATTTTTAAAAACGGTCCTGTAGTTTTTGAGCCTATTCATTACAAACAAACAAAGTTTTCCTCTTTATCGGGATGAAAAATAGCCTATAATCTTCCCGTTGAATACGACTATCTATTACAAAAAGAATTATTCAAATCGGATTGTTAATTTCTGAGATTAGCTCGAACATACAAACTTACAAATTTTTCCTCTTTATAATATTAAATATAGACTTGCTGTAGGAAATTCTGAATGAAAAATAGCCTAACCTATTAATTTCGAGTAGGTCTGTGGCCAACCCTGGTGTCGAAGCTTTTAGACCGCCTAAAGGCCTCCGACATAGTCTGACGATTGAAACAACCGGGACCGACTGTTTAACGTGCCCTCCGAAGTACGGTAGTGAGATAGAAATGCCACTATCGGCCACCCATCCAAGTAGGGGTCGAGCTGCACGTTGCGGTAAGGGTGGGCCACCCTAATCACTATAAATTGAGATGTACCTAAGCTATCCTATCTTTCAAGTTGGATCAAATCGCACACGGTGTGCAAATCAAATTTAAAATCGGTTCAGTAGTTTAGGAGTCCATCGCGACAATCAAGGTGACACGTAATTTATATATAACTAGCAGAGCCCCGCGATTTTACCCGCGTTGTGCCCGTTCCCGTGAGAATTTCGGGATTTTTTTTACATAAAAACCTTCCTCTTGAATCACTCTACCTATTACAAAAAACCGCATCAAAATCCGTTGCGTAATTTTAAAGATTTAAGCATACAGACAGACAAACAGAAGACAAACAGACGCGACTTTGTTTTATACTATGTAATGAAGACATATTATATTTTATTATGCTTGCACTTTCCGCTTCAAACCAAGATTTTGATAAACGAATAAATCTGGAATTACCCATCAGTATAAGAACTAACAATAATAAAAGGTCACAGAAATATAAATATCGAGCTATCATTCATATTATTACATTTGTCGCGCAGCCCTGACGGTCGCGAGACGCTTGAAAACTTCTTGATAAAACCTAAAATGTATTAAACATTTAGTTAATACAGTGTCCAGTGAAAACAGATTGAAAGACTCTGGTCTTTCGTGCAATACAATTTAGTATTTGAAGTGCGAAATTAATTAAATTCGTCGCAATGGTAAGATATTCAATTGTTTTATTTTGTACCTACTTCTACACTTAATATTATAAAGAGTAAAACTTTGTTTGTTTGTAATGAATAGACTCAAAAACTACTGGACCGTTTTTAAAAATTCTTTCACCATTCGAAAGCTACATTATCCATGAGTAAAATAGGCTATTTTTCATCCCGAAATTCCCACAGGAATGGACACAACGCGGGTAAAACCGCGGGGCGCTGGTAGTAATTGATAAAGCTGAAGTAAGATTTTTGTTAATTCGCTTATCTCAGTAACTGCCTAACCGATTCGAATAATTCTTTTTGTATTCGATAGCTACATTCAACAAGAAGATTATGTGCTAATTTTAGCTCAAAATTCTTACGGGAACGGGTAAAATCGAGGGGCGCTGCTAGTCTACTTAGTATAAAACAAAGTCGCTTTCCGCTGTCTGTTCCTATGTATGCTTAGATCTTTAAAACTACGCAACGGATTTTGATTAAGTTTTTTTAATAGATAGAGTGATTCAAGACGAAGATTTTTATGTATAAAATATCCCGAAATTCCCACGGGAATGCGCTTCTAGTAATATGATAAAGCTGAACAGTTAAATTTTTATCAACACGCTAATCTTATAAACTACCAATTCGATTCGAATAATTCTTTGTGTAATGGATAGCCACATTCAACGGGAAGGTTTAAGGGTTAATTTCTGTTTTTTTACAGTTGAAATACTTCATAATGTGTCTCTTCGCGGGTGCCGTCTGGTCTCAAACAACTATGGATCCACAATTAGCGGCGCATCTAGATGCTATCTTTAACAGCGGGTCCACGCCTGCATCCACACCGCAACCACCGCTCACGGCATCTCCGCCCACGCCCACGCCCACGGCCACACCTCCTCCAGTGACAGTCGACCCTGTGACACCAATCGTTCCGTCAGCTAGTGAGTAAATTAATAAAAATATATCGTAAAGTTGCTGCGCAAAGGCCTCTCATCTCACTCAGATATCAGTACAGTGAGGAGGATGTCGTAATCACCACGCTTGTCTACTGCGGATTGGTGATCTCAAACTCAAGCCATGTTTGAAAAGTAGGAAATTTTCCGCTCGACCTGGGAATTGAACACGGGACCTCAGTCTCAGTCCGTCTTTGTCAGCAGGCTGTATCTCAGGAACGGTGATAGCTAGACAGTTGTAATTTTCACAGATGATGTATTTCTATTGCCGCTATAACAACAAATACTAACTTAACAGCCTCCGTGGTCTTGTGGTTTGAGCGCCCGGCTCACGACCCGGAGCAACCCGGAACGGGTTCGATTCCCGGTGGGGATATCTCACAAAAATCTCTTTGTGTGACTTTCCTCAGTTTGGTTAGGGCATTGCAGGCTGAATCACCTGATTGCTCGAAAAGTAAGATGATACCGTGCGGTTACTTTCTACGGATAGTAGTCGTTACATGAGCCATGTCAGAGGCCTTTGGCGGTTCCATAACTCTGACACCAGGATTGGTCAGGGTGACCGTCCACTCGATGAAGAAGAAGAACAAGTACTAAAAATAAAATAAAACAAATATTCAAGGGGGCTCCCATACGACAAACGTGATTTTTTGCCGTTTTTTAATGTACGGAACTCACCGTGCGCGGGTCCGACTCGCACCGACCGGTTTTTTCTTATATGTTGTGTTTTGTTTCAGTCAAACTGGTGGAATGTTTCAACGAAAACTCGCAGCGGGGATACTGCATGCTATATTATAGTTGCTATGGCAACGGCACCGCTAAGGAGGACGGCTTCGACCTTATCGACTTACGGTATGTAAACAACATGCCTCGGTGGTCTAGTGGTATGTGCATTCGCCTGCCAAGACTGAGGTCCTCGGCTCAACTCCCACCAAGCCACTGACCTCTATTATTGCCTACAGCGGTTTCACTCGCAGCGCACCCGTTCCCATGGGAATTTTGAGATTTTTATTCCCTATAAACCTCACGGAGCCCGAGACCTTTCCAACGAATGCAAAACCGAGTAAATCGGTTCGTGCGTTCTGGAGTTATAGCGTCAGGGAGGAAAACCCGACTTATTTTTATATAGTAGATTAAAAAAAGATTGACTTAAAAACCGTTGTGAACAAAATTGAAATCCTAACTGACGTACTCTTAATCGACACTTTAATAAAAGACGTAATTTTTCATAAATTGCATATCAAAATCACTCATTTAAATCTCTGCTAAGAAAGCATTTGACTTATCTGAGTAAGAGTTTAAAAGAGAGGCAACTAATTTCATCAGTTTTCATTACGTTTTCAGATTCCGTGGGTGCAGTAATACTCTAGAAGTGTGCTGCATACCTCCAGAGGGTACATTCCCGTCACCCACGTCACCGAACCCGTCACCCACTCCGTCACCCACCCCGGCACCCACCCCGCTGCCAACTCCGGCACCCACCCAGCCGCCGCCAACACCTCAGGTAGTTATTTAGTTAGAAATCCCTAATATGCTAGACAAAAGTCTTCCAACTCACTGATAATATCAGTACAGTGAGGATGTCGTAATCACCACGCGTCTACTGCGGGTTGGTGATCTCAAACCTGAGCCATGTTGCAAAGAAACCATGCTTCGCTCCCGGAAATTGAACCCGGAAGCTGTTTGGCAAATAACCTCTTACTGGTATTCAGTTGGCAAACATGGCTCGTGTTTGAGATCACCAACCCGCAGCAAGCGTGGTGATTACGACATCCTCCTCACTGTACTGATGTCTGAGGTGAGATGAGAGGCCTTGCCCAGCAGTAGGACATTACAGGCTAATACTTTTTCCTGTTAATCTACATAGGACCATGCCCTGGAACCCTGAATGATTCTCTTTCTGTTGACAGCGTCCTGGCTGCGGGTGGCGCAACCCTAAGGGCATAGCCTTCAGGACAACCGGCGACGTGGATCGGGAGACGAAGTATGCCGAGTTCCCCTGGGTGGTCGCCATCTACAGGTAAGACCGCAGCGCTGCCGTGTCAGCTCTTGTTTGACTCGAAGCAAGTTAACAGCCTCCGTGGTCTTGTGGTTTGAGCGCCCGGCTCACGACCCGGAGGTTCCGGGTTCGATTCCCGGTGGGAACAATATCTCACAAAAATCTCTTTGTGGGACTTTCCTCAGTTTGGTTAGGGCATTGCAGGCTGAATCACCTGATTGCTCGAAAAGTAAGATGATTCCGTGTTTCGGAGGGCACGTTAAGCCGTCGCATGGTTACTTTCTACGGATAGTAGTCGTTACATGAGCCATGTCGGAGGCCTTTGGCGGCTCAATAACTCTGACACCAGGATTGGTCAGGGTGACCATCCACTCGATGAAGAAGAAGAACTTGAAGCAAGTGGTGTACTTTGACAAAGTGATATCAGCTCATTGTAATTGTTAAGCAATAAGTGGCATTTCTGTTTGAGTGCTACCGTGCCTTAAACTGTTTCGGTTGTTTCAATCGATAGACCATATTGAAGGCCTTCTGGTGGTCTATAACTACGTCACCAGAGGTGGCCATTCTTCCTGTAAAATGTGATGAGCGGATATGTTATGCAATTCAAAAGACCTCAGGAGCTGTTGGGTTCTAAAGATCCCTTGTATACCCAAAGATCCTTAGAACCTCGGGAACTGTTTGGTTCTAAAGGTTCCTCCACGACTTCCTGTGGGGTCTAAAGGTCCCTTGTATACCCAAAGATCCTTAAGCCCTTTGACAAGCCCGTTGTCACAGTGGCAGTGAGAGCGCTCACTGTGTCGGGGGTTGCGGGCTCGATTCAACGGAGTAACAATATGTGAAGACATAGTTGTTGACGACGACTGGGTGTCGATTATATATTCTTATAAAGTATTTGTGTATGTGTATGTAGAAGTATCAGTGACTTAGATTCCATAACACAAGCTTAGAGCTTACTTTGGGTCTAAGTAACCGTGTCTGCATTTGTCCGAGTATATTACATCGGTAACTGCTGGCTTCTAAAAGTCCCTTATGCCCTATCTCTTTCAGAACCGCCGATGGCCAGGTATCACTAGTAGCCGGCGGCACACTAATCACCACGTCCACGGTGCTGACGGTGCCTCACGCACTGCTGGCTGAACCCGTCAGCTCGCTGAAGGTGCGCGCCGGCGAGTGGGACACCTCGACTACTGACGAACCTTATAAGCACCAGGATCGGGATGTGGCCAAGCTTGTCAGTCATACTGAATTCGTCAGAGGTAAAGTCGAACACATCACTACATAGTATAAAACAAAGTCGCTATTTTTGTCTGTTTGTTTGTCTGTTTGTCTGTATGCTTAAATCTTTAAAATTACGCAACGGATTTTGATGCGGTTTTTTGTAATAGGTAGAGTGATTCAAGAGGAAGGATTTTATGTAAAAAAATTCCCGAAATTCCCACGGGAACGGGCACAACGCGGGTAAAACCGCGGGGCGCTGCTAGTCAATCATAATCCTACTTTACTACATAGTATAAATCAAAGTCGCTTTCCGGTGTCTGTCCCTATGTATGCTTAGATCTTTAAAACTACGCAACGGATTTTTATGAGGTCTTTTTTAATAGCGGTCACTCGTCATTCAATCGCCAGAGGAAACCTTTAGGCGGTGAAAAAACTTTGACACCAAGGTTGGTCACTGACCTACTGGTAATGATGAATGATGAATGATGAATGAATGAATGAATGAATGAATGAATGAATGAATGAATGAATGAATGAATGAATGAACGAATGAGTGAGTGAAATGAACGATGAATGGATGATGCACCGCATACCATAGCAGTCTATTTCCTGGTCTGTGTCTACAACTTGCTACAATCTCTTCAATCCTGTTCTGCCTTCCAGGAAACGGACGTAACGATATCGGGTTAGTATTCGTGGCGGCCCCGTTCGAGCTGGCCCCGCACATCGCCCCCGCGTGCCTGCCCCCGGCCTCCGCCCCCGTCCCGCCGAGGGACCCCGTGCCCGCGGGCACTCGCTGCTACATCGCCGGCTGGGGCAAGACCAACTTTGAAAGCAACGCTTATTCAGCCATTTTGAAAAAGGTAAGCGATTCCTGTTTATATTACAAACTAGCAGCGCCCCGCGGTTTTACCCGCGTTGTGACCGTTCCCGTGGGAATATCGGGAATTTTTATACATAAAAACCTTCCTCTTGAATCACTCTACCTATTACAAAAAACCACATCAAAATCCGTTGCGTGATTTTGAAGATTTAAGCATACAGACAAACAGACAAACAGACACGAAACAGAGACGACTTTATTTTATACTATGTAGTGATGCGTAAGTTCGTGAGCATGGATGTACGTTTGTTACTCTTTCACGTTAAAACTACTGGACGGATTTGGATGAAACTTTACAGTAATATAGGTTATACATCAGACTAATACATAGGACACATTTTATCCCGAAATTCCCGTGAAAACAAGTAAAATACGGGTAAAACCGCGGTTGCGGCTAGTGTTATACATCTCTCTTTTTTGCTACAGATTGACTTGCCTATAATGGGCCGAGGAACATGCGAGCTGGCTCTGAGGACCACCCGCCTGGGGCCCTTCTTCAAACTGCATGAGGGCTTCATGTGCGCCGGGGGAGAGCCGGGGCGCGACGCCTGCACCGGAGACGGGGGCGCCCCACTTGCCTGCCCCATACAGGTAACACATACTCACAAAACAGTCAGTCTATAAAATCTCGGCTCATTGAATCGAGAAGAAGATTGCAATCGTCAGACCATGTCGGAGGCCTTTAGGCGGTCTAAGAACTTCGGCACCAGGGTTGGCCAATATAACCTACTCTAAATGAATTTAAGAGCAAGCACTAATGGCGGGAAATTGTAGTTACATTTCTTGCCACTAGATGGCTATGTCCCTAACAGCTAGTACGCACTTAGCGGCTGCCCGCAATGCGGCTGGCCGTCCGGCTGACCGGTAGCTCAAAATTGTATGTAACCGTATCATCTATACGCATTAAATTGCGGCTGCCGTCTAACCGCTTCGGTCGCTCGCAGCGCTGCGGCCCCTCGGGCGGGCAGCCGGACGGTCGCTCTACGCACTATGCGTTTTCACTGCGGTTGCCAGTTTGCGGCCGATCGGCATCGAAAGCGCACGTGTCCACGCTCGTAGTGCTCGTAGTCAACGATGAATTTCGATACGGAGCGGTTTATTATCGAGGTGCAGGGCAAACCATAAGGAATACGAAGTCTGCTGAGTATTCCGATAGAAATGTACGTCGGAGAGTCGAGAGAGTCGACCGCTCGTCGAGAGAGTGCAGCGCGGTCGCTGTACGCACTAAGCGGCTGGCCGTCCGGCTGCCCGCAAGTGCAACCGCAACCCGCGGTCAGCCGGACGGCCAGCCGCATTGCGGGCAGCCGCTAAGTGCGTACTAGCCCTTACTAACGTTCGCAAACTACATTTTGAATTAGTTTCAATTGACGTCACGAGAGAACTCTGTTAGGGTGCATTTACATCAGGCGAGCGAATGCTCATTCTATCCCCACTCTATAAAATTCTTGTAAATTCTTGTAAGAATTTTATAGAGTGGGGTTAGAATGAGCATTCGCTCGCCTGATGTAAATGCACCCTTACAATACGCTCCTTGCCATTGCGCCAATTGTTTGAATTAATTATTTATCATGTCAATAGATGGCGCTGTGCTTAATTTGTGTCGTTTGCACAATGTATGTATAATTATGTAGTAGTATCAGTGAGTTAGATTCCATAATACAAGCTTAGAGCTTATTTTGAGTCTAATTAACCGTGAGTGAATTTATCCGGGTGTATTATTATATACACCCGGATAAATTCATAAATACAATATATCATTATATTGTTCTATAAATATAAATACAATATTATCATAAATACTATAAATACAATATTATCATTATATTGTTCTCAGGGTCAGACGGACAGGTTTGTGGCGTCCGGGCTTGTTTCGTGGGGCATCGGCTGCGGAGAGGACGGCGTGCCCGGGGTGTACATGGATGTAGCTCGCTACAGAACCTGGATCGACCAACAAGTCATGAACAATGGACACAGCACTAGTTCTTACACTTACTAATAACAAACAAATATAATATTTACTTTAAGGGAGCCCCCCTAAAATATTTGTTTTATTTTATTTTTAGTATTTTTAGCGGCAATAGAAATACATCATCTGTGAAAATTTCAACTGTCTAGCTATCAATTGAGATACAGCCTGGTGACGGACGGACGGACAGCGAAGTCTCAGTATTAGAGTCCCGTTTTTTCCCTTTGGGTACGGAACCGTAAAAAGTAGGTATTGAAGATAAATTGGCACTGTTTGTTACTTTTGTTGTTTTAACGTATTAAAATAGGATCAAGCACAACGCGGGTAAATCTGCGCGGCGCTGCTAGTAGGTACTTCGACGAGAGTATAAAATTACCTTGTTTCATCCGACGTAGAATAATTAAGTAAGTATTTGTCCAAAGAGGTGATAATTCACGAACAGAATAATAAAATAACGAAATGTCAAAAAAACAAATTACAGAAAATTGTATGTAACTATGTAAATACCAAATAAAAAAAAACATTATAATTAAAAGTAAAATTCTAAAAAAAACAATGTAAGATCCTGCTCTTTAAATTATTATAGTCTTTGAAGAAATTACCAGTTAATTATTTTCCAATTTTCCATTATATAATGATTACGAAGGACGAAAAGGAAACAAACCCAGTTGTAACATGTTTATTACCAGACCCATTTTATAAACTTAAACCCACGTTTCGAAGTTCTTCCGAAAGTTTTAATAATCATCTTCAGAAATGGTAAAAAAACTCAATTATTTTGTAGATTCGTCAGCGAATTTGCTTTGCAAAGAAATAATTAAATGTTGAATGTCATCATGACAAAATATTCCATTTTTAACCTATGGCACCATTCTGACGTATCCAAATATGACGTTTATCTAACTGTCACCAACATATAACCCAACTTAATTAAAACATGCAGTACACGACTTGGAACCTCATTAGATTCCAGTAGCATTACATTACACCGTATTTTAGGTGTGTTATACGTATCTGTCAAAACAACATTAAATGTCAAATTGTAAAAAACTAAATTGAGTAATCATTTTACGTATATAAAATCAATTATTTTATGTGATAACACAATTATTTGTACAAAATAAGTTTAATTAGTCAAGCTGGCATCAAGAAGATTCTTATTTGTGGGTATCCACAGCTTTAGTCCGACGATTATCTATCGTTCATCACGACATAGGTTAGGTTTATACCAATATTTAAATTTTTAACACAAATGATTAGGAAAATGCGATAAACCACCCAATTAATTCATTTTCCTGCTGCCGTGTAGTGTTTCTAATAAATAACGATTCGATTTGTTATTTGAATAACATTGTGCTATGTTTTCTGTAATAGTTTGATACATGTTTGATATATTCTTTGTTTACTAACCTTATTGGTAAGTATAACATTTTTATTAAAGCATTTGCCATGCCTGTGTTTTAAATTAAACTTCTGCGTTGTATAGAACAAGCTTTTTATGTAATTTTTGTATTATAGTTTCAACATACTGACACGGGTTTTTTTGCGTTGGAAAGTTAATAAAGCAAGTAATAACTTACTTTTTATTTCCCGACGTTTCGAGGGGATTGCACCTCTCGTGGTCGCGGGTGAACTTTTGTATTAGTTCCTCCTTTTGTACCGTCACCTCACTGCAGATAAAACTTCATGCTCACTGAAGATATCAGTACAGTTGGTATGATAAAGCTGGTTGTCTGAATTGAATGTGGCAATCCATTACAAAAATACTTTTTCAAATTGGACCAGTAGTTCCTGAGATTAGCGCGTTCAAACAAACAAACTCTGCAGTTGTATAATTATAGATTTTAACATTGCTGGATAAGTAATTGTGGTAACACTTACAGCTCAAGTGGAAGACACTTTCAAGTACCATTTATATAGTTTCAATGTAATAATTGTGTTAAAAAGAGGGTAAAAATGCAATACCCTCTGTATTGCATGTCCAATATAGTTTTTTATTAAAAACTACGCCCCACAGTTTACCCGCCTTGTGCCTGTTCCTGTGGGAATAAATGTCACTTTTCATTGTCATTTTATATAACTCAAGAATGGGCTCACCTATCTAAACCAAATGTTGAGGCTTTGTTCGGACTATTCAGTAGATGGTTTATGTGAAGTTTGCACAAAATCGGTCGAGCAGTTCTTAAATTCCCACGGGAATTGAGCTAAGTGCAAATCCCTACGCTGCTTATGATATACTAGTAGCGCCCCGCGGTTTTACACGCGTTGTGCCCATTCTCGTGGGATTTTTTATACATATACCTTCCTCTTGAATCACTCTATCTATTACAAAAACTGTGCCAAAATCCGTTGCGAAGTTTTAAAGATACTAAGCATACTTAGAGACAGACAGCGGAGAGCGACTTTGTTTTATACTATGTAGTAGTGTCTAATACTAACATATCAAGCCCACATATATGTCTGATACGAACATATCACCTCCACAGCCACATATCGGCCCGCCAACATTCAACCATGTCGACGTCGTACTCGCCGCGGTCGCCGCCGCCCGCACCGCGGCGCTCCTTCCTTGCGGCGGAGTCGCCTGACGACCGAGTACAGAAACGATATGAAAATATAGTCAAATCACAGGAGGATAAGAGGGAGTACAGGTGAGTGAGATCTGTTATATATAACTAGCAGACCGTGCGCGTTCCCGTGGGAATTTCGGGAATTTTTATACATATAAACCTTCCTCTTGAATCGCTCTATCTATTTAAAAAAACCGCGTCGAAATCCGTGCAGTAGTATTTGAGTTTATCGTGGACAGACAGACAGACGCGGCCGAGGACTTTGTTTTGTAATATTTAGTGATGGAACGAGATTGTCACGTGTTTGAATATATATAACATATAACGTACTGGTTATGACAAGCCCGTTGTCACAGTGGCAGTGAGAGCGCTTACTGTGGGGGGTTGCGGGTTCTATTCGCGCCTGGAGTCAACAATATGTGAAAATATAGTTGTTGGTGATGACGTACACAGTTAGTCCAGAGCCTGAGAAATGACATAGGCTACTTTTTATCCCGAATTTCCCGCGGGAACGGGTACAACGCGGGTGAAACCGCGGGGCGCGGCTACTTATTAATGGTTATTTACAGATATTTGTTTGAATTTTGTATTTTTATTTGATTCCAGAGGCCTGATATTAGCCAACAGATTAAAAGTGCTCCTGGTCAGTGATCCTACTACAGATAAGTCTGCCGCTGCCCTAGATGTTAATGTTGGTAAGAAAAATACATTCATTCATTCACTCATTCATTCATTCATTCATCATTTATTTATTCATTCATTCATCATTTATTTATTCATTCATTCATCAATCATTCATTCATTCAATTATCATTCATTCATTCAATCATCATTAATTCAATCATTCAATCATTCAATCATTCAATCATTCAATCATTCAATCATTCAATCATTCATTCAATCATTCAATCATTCATTCAATCATTCAATCATTCATTCAATCATTCAATCATTCATTCAATCATTCAATCATTCATTCATTCAATCATTCATTCAATCATTCATTCAATCATTCATTCATTCAATCATTCATTCAATAATTCATTCAATCATTCATTCATTAGTTATTATAGCGGCAATAGAAATACATCATCTGTGAAAATGTCAACTGTCTAGCTATCACCGTTCTTGAGATACAGCCTGGTGACAGACGGACGGACAGCGAAGTCTCAGTAATAGGGTCCTGTTTTTACCCTTTGGGTACGGAATCCTTGAAGCAAAACCCTTCTTTTTTAGTCGTAGGTTGAACTTAGTATTTATTTCTTCCAGGATACCTGAGTGACCCAGATGAGTTGCCTGGATTAGCACATTTCTGTGAACACATGCTGTTTTTGGGTACTAAGAAGTATCCAGAGGTTAGTAAATTGACATGTGACCTAAAAATAGTATTTAAAATGTTTGCCTGTCAAGTACCACTGTTGGGCAAAGGTCTAACTTACTGCACTGATTGCATGAGAAAGCATACAAGTCTTCTTCTTCATCGAGTGGATGGGCATTGCAGGCTGAATCACCTGATTGCCCGAAAAGTAAGATGATTCCGTGCTTCGGAGCACGTTAAGCCGTCGGTCCCGGTTACTGTCTACGGATAGTAGTCGTCACATGAGCCGTGTCAGAGGCCTTTGGCGGCTCAATAACTGACACCAGGATTGGTCAGGGTGACCTCCACTCGATGAAGAAGAAGAAGCATAAATAATTTATTGTAACGAAGTTCCTTATCGCGCGTTGCAAAAGGGGGCTAGACGGAAAAAAGGTAATGACATTTTTTAGGCCAGAGAGAGACAGACCGAGAAACATGCGCGAGAGAGACAGACAGAGAAACATGCGCGAGAGAGACAGACAGAGAAACATGCGCGAGAGAGACAGACAGAGAAACATGCGCGAGAGAGACAGACAGAGAAACATGTGCACGCCAGAGAGAGACAGACGGAGAAACATGCGCGCCCTGTCTCTCTCTCTCTCTCTCTCTCTCTTTCTCTCTCTTATAGAAAGCAAGCCAGATATTTTCGCATCGTCTTTCTATTTCGCATTGAACAGTGTGGTGTCGCGACGATTATTGTTGTTGATAATAAATAAACTGCGTTCCATCCGGGTGTCCGTTGACACCTCTCAAGTTTTTATTTGTATCCTGTTTTTCCCGCAGGAGAACGAGTACAACAAGTTCCTGTCGGAGCACGGCGGCACCTCAAACGCCTCAACATCCTCTGACCACACTACATACTACTTTGACGTGTTACCGCCGTACCTGGAACAGGCGCTTGACATGTACATTATCTTACTAATATTATAAGTACAGCGTCCCACGGTGTACCCGCGTTATGCCCGTGGGAATTTCGGGAATTTTTATTTATATATAAACTTTACTCTTGAATCACTCTATCTATTAAAGAAACTGCATCTGCAGAATGTATATTAATAGTTTTTGGCAGAATGTCCATATTAATAGTGGTTGGCATAATGTTCATATTAAGTTTTTGGCATAATGTTCATATTAAGTTTTTGGCATAATGTCCATATTAAGTTTTTGGCATAATGTCCATCGTAAGTTTTTGGCATTATGTCCATATTAAAAAAAATTAGTTGTTGGCATTATGTCCATATTAAGTTTTTGGCATAATGTCCATATCAAAAAAATTAAGTTGTTGGCATTATGTCCATATTATGTTTTTGGCATAGTGTTCATACAACAGTGTTTAGCAGAATGTCTTTATTAATAGTTTATGGCATAATGTCCATATCAAGAACAGAAATTTCGGTATAAAAAATAGCATATAACCTTCCCACTGAATGTGGTTATCCATTACTAAGCAAACAAACAAAGTAAGCATCTTAAACATCCAAATCGCTTAGAAATCGGTCCGGCCGATCTTGAGTGTTTAAAAAAACAATCTTAATGTAAACTTCATTCCAGTTTCGCGCAATTCTTCATCTCGCCCCTGTTCACGGAGTCGGCGACGGGGCGCGAGCTGTCCGCCGTGCACTCGGAGCACGAGAAGAACGTCAGCTCGGACACGTGGCGCCTCGACCAGCTCAACAAGAGCAGCGCCGACCCCGCCCACCCCTACCACAAGTTCGGCACGGGTGAGTCTCACACACACACACACACACACAGACACACACACACACACACACACACACACACACACACACACACACACACACACACACACAACGTTTCTAGTGACTCGCGTGACATTTTGAGAATTTGTCATGTGAAAGATCAAGGCAACAAGTTAAAGTCAACAGCCAAGTCACGCAAAATCTATATATATAAAACAAAGACGGGTTTGTTACAACACTTATAACTCGAGATCGGCTGGATCAATTTTCATGGTTTTTGTTTTGTTGGATTTGTCTCCGCCCTGAATAGCAGAATACAATTTAAAAACAATGAAAACTTGGAATAAAAATCTCAAAATTCCCGCGGGAACGGGGGTGCTGCGGGTGAGACCGCGGGCCACAGCTAGTAAATAATAAAGAAATCGCAGTAAGGAACATTAGACTTGGCACGACTTTGTCTAGATTTCATTACTTTTTAGAGATAAACAAGCGGCTCATCGAGACTTGGCTAGTTTTTACAGAATATTTCTGATGGGATGTATTCTACCCTTAAAGAGTACTTTTTGTTTTCATTTTTGATGCTATTCCCAAACCCCCCTCCCTTTCCTCAGGTAACCGCGACACCCTGGATGTCATCCCCAAGTCGAAGGGTATCGACGTGCGGAAGGAACTTCTCAAGTTCCACGACCAGTGGTACTCTTCCAACATCATGACCCTGGTGGTGTTCGGGAAAGGTAAGCCGTTGTGTTCTTCTTCTTCTTCATCGAGTGGATGGGCACCCTGACCAGTCCTGGTGTCAGAGTTATTGAGCCGCCAAAGGCCTCTGACGTGGCTCATGTAACGACCACTATCCGTAGAGAGTAACCGGGACCGACGGCTTAACGTGCCCTCCGAAGCACGGAATCGTCTTGCTTTTCGGGCAAGCAAGGGCTCAAAAACTACCAATCCGATTCGAATAATTCTTTATGTAATGGATAGCCACATTCAACGGGATGGTTAAATCTGTTACCCGGCAGAGTCCCTGGACGCGCTGGAGTCGCTGGTGGTGCCTCTCTTCTCGGCGGTGCGCGACGCCGACGTGGCGGCGCCGACGTGGCCCACGTCGCCATTCGGCGCCGACCGGCGCCGGAAGCGCGCCTACTGCGACCCGGTCAAAGACCTCCGGTCGCTGTCCATTGACTTTCCTATACCGGATACTAGAAAGCATTATAAATGTGGGGTGAGTTTTATCTTTTTTATTAGGGTTCCATACCCAAAGGGTAAAAACGGGACCCTATTACTGAGACTTCGCTGTCCGTCCGTCTGTCACCAGGCTGTATCTCAAGAACGGTGATAGCTAGACAGTTGAAATGTTCACAGATGATGTATTTCTATTGCCGTTATAACAACAAATACTAAAAATAAAATAAAACAAATATTCAAGGAGGGCTCCCATACAACAAACGTGATTTTTTGCCGTTTAAAGTACGGAACCGTCCGTGCGCTAGTCCGACTCGCACTTGGCCGTTTTTTTATATATATAAATATTTTCTTGTAAACTAATTTCTATCCCTCTTTTCCCACAGCCAGGCCACTATCTATCCCACCTGCTGGGACACGAAGGCCCCGGCAGTTTGTTATCCGCGCTCAAGGAAAAAGGATGGTGTAATAGGTAAGTTCTATCCCGAGGGATACATATTTCCCAATGGTTAAAGACATCTTAGTGGATTTAAAACATAAATAAATATATTAAAAAACCCGAACAAATTCACTCACGGTTAATTAGACCCAAACTAAGCTCTAAGCTTGTGTTATGGAATCTAACTCACTGATACTACTACATATACATACACGAATACTTTATAAGAATATATAATTGAGAATGAGAAGTCTTTGGCCAGCAGTAAGATAATATTTTTATTTTGACATTCTTCCTCTCCCCCTAAAATGACACCCTGTGTAATAGATGTATTTCCACCCTATTTTCACCACCTATAAGACATTTTTCATATCACCCTGTATAAAATATATATTTCGATCCTATAAATATATTTTCACCCTGTATATTCTTACCTTATTAGTTTTTTTTTTACAATGTATGTATTATTTTTCTCATCACAACATTGTACAACATTGAATTTCCTTTCCACCCTGTATAACTGTATTCCCACCCTGTATAACTGTATTCCCACTGTCCCCAGCCTGGTGGGCGGTACCCGTATCGGCGCGCGCGGGTTCGGCTTCTTCGGGGTCCAGGTGGACTTGACGGAGGACGGGATCAACCACACGGACGACATCGTGACGTTGGTGTTCCAGGTAACGAATATATTAGGTGGTATTGTCCTTTAAAAAGGACAATTGTCATATCAAAAGTGCATAGTTAAGTGACATTGTTCTTTTAAAAGGACGTAATTGGGTGACATTGTCCATCTATAATGACTTTGTTCTTTTAAAAAGATTTTAAAGGGACACATTTTCCTATAAAAGAACTTAATTAAGCGGCAATGTCCTTTTAAAAGTACGTAAATAAAACATTTAATTTAATTTCCACTAGTTCACGCTATGTCCTTCCCCTAGCACACACACTGTCCTTTTCCGACTACACAGTATGTCCTTCCTGCAGTACATCAGCATGCTGCGCGCGGCGGGCCCGCAGCGCTGGCTGTGGGAGGAGCAGCGCGACCTGATGGCGCTGGAGTTCGCCTTCAAGGATGTACAGGAGCCGAGGAGTCTGGTCACCTCGCACGTGCATATACTGCAGGTAAGAATATGTATTTACAAAAAAAAATGTTCTTGAGACATAGCCTGGTAACAGATGGACGGACGGACGGACGGACGGACGGATGGATGGATGAACGGACGGACTATGAGATCGGACGGACAGATGGACGAATGGACGGACGGACGGACGGACGGACGGGCGGACGGACGGACAGACGGACGGACGGACGGATGGACGGACAGAAGGACGGACGGACGGACGGACGGACGGATGGACGGACAGAAGGACGGACGGACGGACGGAAATATTTATTTATTTATTTACCATTCCTCTGGCTAAGGAATTCCTGAAGAAGGAAGTCCTCTCATCTTAAAGAGATGAGAGAACGTCCTCCACCTTCGCAGCTGTGAGACATTACAGATACCATAATTACTCATTTTTTATTCCTCTCGCTAAGGAATTCCCGATGGAGGACGTCCTCTCCGCTTACTACATCATCTCCGAGTGGAAACCGGATTTGATTGAGGAGCTGCTGGAAATGCTCACTCCGGAGAACGTGCGCGTCGGGATCGTCGCCAAGTGAGTAGAGAGAGAGAGGGGAGGGTCTTCATCGAGTGGACGGTCACCCTGACCAATCCTGGTGTCAGAGTTATTGAGCCGCCAAAGGCCTCTGACACGGCTCATGTTACGACTTCTATCCGTAGAGAGTAACCGGGACCGACGGCTTAACGTGCCCTCCGAAGCACGGAATCGTCTTACTTGTCGGGCAATCAGGTGATTCAGCCTGCAATGCCCTAACGAAACTAAGGACAGTCTCACAAAGAGTTTTTTGTGAGATATTGTCCCTACCGAGATCGAACCCGGAACCTCCGGAGCCGAGCGCTCAAACCACAAGACCACGGGGGCTGACGTGATAACAAGATGAGTTAATAGGAAGAATAAAAAAAACTTGAGTCAAGGGACACCCGGATGGAACGAAGTTTATTTATTATCAACAAAAATAATCGTCGCGACACCACACTGTTCAATGCGAAATAGAAAGACGAAACGAAAATATCTGGCTTGCTTTCTATATGAGAGAGAGAGAGAGAGAGATAAATATGCGCACGCCAGAGAGAGACAGACAGAGAAACCTGCGCACGCCAGAGAGAGACAGACACAGAAACATGCGCACGCCAGAGAGAGACAGACAGAGAAACATGCGCACGCCAGAGAGAGACAGACAGAGAAACATGCGCACGCCTGCGGCGTGACAGACAGACGTGACAGTGACGTGGCGTGACAGAGGTGACTGTCTGTCTCCTTTTCCGTCTAGCCCCCTTTCGCAACGCGCGATAAGGAACTTCGTTCCAAAAAACACTGTCAGGTACCCTATTGGACCTTAACTATTTAGTGTTGAATAGTATAAGTTAGTGTTCCTATTTTCCAGGGCTTTCGCAGACAAGTGTACCCTTGTCGAACCTTGGTACGGCACCAAATACTGGCAGGAGGACATTGAGCCAGCGAAGATTAAGGTATGGAGAACTTCCCGCGGGAATTTCGGGATAAAATGTATCCCATGTGTTATTTTGATGTATAACCTATATTACTGTAAAGTTTCGTCCAAATCCGTTCAGTAGTTTTTTCGTGAAAGAGTAACAAACATTCGCATTGTAATATTGTTAAAAAAGTGCATGGGATTTTGAAAATACGCTATACGCAGTCACTGTAGCATGCGGAACTACACCTTCTTGTCATATTGAAGCATTCAAAATTACACCTTCTTCCAAGTATACTCAATGACTGAAGCATGCCAAATTACACCTTCCCTTCATTATTGAAGCTTGCCAAATTACTCCCTTTCTACACAATTGAAGCATGGAAAATTACACCTTCTGTACACAATTGAAGCTTGCCAAATAACACCTTTTCTACACAATTGAAGCATGCCAAATTACACCTTTTCTACACAAATTACGCCTCTTCCCGTTGACAATTGATTGTCTCCCACAGGAGTGGTCATCCGTGAAGCCACCCCCCGAGCTGCACCTGCCCCCCCCGAACGAGTTCATCCCCTCGCGTCTGGCACTGGAGCCCGATGACTCCTCGACTGATCTAGCGCCTGTCATAGTCAAGGTAATATATCACAAAACATAAACACATACACACACACGCACACACACACACACACACACACACACACACACACACACACACACACACACATTAAACACACACACACACACACACACACACACACAAACATACACACATCGACGTAAAAAGTGTTAAAATATATCATTATGTGTACCAATTTTTATATTTCTTTGTTTTTAATGAAACATTTTTTGAAAATATGTCATAGTGTGTACCAATTTATATAGTTTTTGGTTTTTAATGAAGCATTTCATTTTTAGGACACGCCTCTAATGAGACTTTGGTTCAAAAAGGACAATGAGTTCGCGTTGCCCAAAGCTGTGATCACTTTCGACTTCGTCAGGTTTGTAAACATCACTACATATTATAAAACAAAGTCCCCGGCCGCGTCTGTCTGTCTGTCCGCGATAAACTCTAATACTACTGCACGGATTTTGACGCGTTTTATTTAAATAGATAAAGTGATTCAAGAGGAAGGTTTATGTGTATAAAAATACCCGAAATTCCCACGGGATCGGGCATAATGAGGGTAAAACCGCGGGGCGTTATTAGTTATATATTAAAATTACATGTCACGTTGTTTGTCCGCGATGGACTCCTAAACTACTGAACCGATTTTAAATTTGGTTTGCACGTCGTGTTCAATTTGATCCAACTTGAAAGATAGGATAGCTTACATCTCAATTTTTAGTGATTAGGGTGGTCCACCCCTTAATTTTTATATGGCAAAACAACGTTTGCCGGGCCAACTAGTATTATAATATATTAAACTATTGGTCCGATTTTCAAAATTCTTTTTGCATATGATAGCTGCATTCAATACGCACACTACGCCATAGCATCTATCCCAAATTTCCCACGGGATATCACTGAAATCGGGACTTATCTTGCAGCCCGTTGCCGTACGCCGACCCGGTATCGTGCAGTCTCACGTCTGTATGGGTGCTACTGCTGCGAGACTCGCTGCAGCAGTTCGCTTACAGCGCTGAGCTGGCTGGCTTGAGGTGGAGCATCGGCAACGCCAAGTATGGGTTGAGTGTGAGTATAAATCATACTAATATTATAAATGCGAAAGTTTGTGAGGATGTATGTATGTATATGTTACGGCTAATACCCGAAGTGCGGCTACACCTAGTTCTAACCGGCTAAAACTAGGTGTAGCCGCACTTCGGGTATTAGCCGTATGTCATTTTAATGAAAAGAGAGAGTTTAAACATGAAAAAAAAAAATAACCCTAACCTACCGAATTACTTACTATTCGGTAGGTTAGGGTTATTTTTTTTTCATGTTTAAACTCTCTCTTTTCATTAAAATGACATATATATGCACCTAGTTCTAACCGGCTAAAACTAGGTGTAGCCGCACTTCGGGTATTAGCCGTAACATATATATATGGATTTTACTGACCTCTATTTTACACACTGGACTGGCTGTTACCATACAAATGACAGCTAATTTTGTGTGACAATTTGAAGCGCCCCTGCGAGTGTCCCGAGAACTAATTCCGACTTTCACTGCAAGCAAATAGGGGTACCACAGTCGACTTAAGTAGTAGTATTAGCCTGTAATGTCCCACTGTTGGGCAAAGGCCTCTTGTCTCACTGAAGATATCAGTACAGTGAGGAGGTTTCAGGCGTTATCACCACGCTTGCCTAATGTGGGTTGGTGATCTCAAACCCGAGCCATGTTTGAAAAGTAGGAAACATGTTTTCGCTCGACCTGGGAATTGAACCCGGGACCTCAGTCTTGGCAGGCGAGTGCACATACCACTAGACCACCGAGGCGTCCACAGTCGACTTAGGACATCACTAATTTTAGTTCCATGGACATTCGTATCTGCCTACAGTGGCCTACAGCGCCAAAATGGCGACACTCAAATAGGCATAAAATTATTATGACAGCAGCCTGTCCAGTGTATATAATAGAGGTCAGTGATGGATGAAACTTTCATTTCATGACTGTACCTTGGTTCAAAATTAACGCTTAAATTGCACTAATGATTTAAACCGACTTCAAAAAAGATGGTAAAAACAATGGATGTTATTATTGTTGGTACTACTTTCACGAAAAAACTACTGGACGGATTTGGATGAAACGTTACAGTAATATAGGTTATACATCAGACTAACACATGGGATACATTTTATCCCGAAATTCCCGCGGGAACGGGTTACACAGACAATAAATGAGTATTGTTAATTATCCACATAGGTTACGATCGAGGGATACGACGACAAGCAACATGTACTACTGGACAAGATCATTGAACACATGGTGCAGTTCAAGGCCGACCCGCGCCGCTTCACCATCATGAAGGAGAACCACATCCGCGCTGTGAGGAACTTCCGCGCCGAGCAGCCGTACCAGGTGAGGGGGAGTGAGGGGGGGAGTGGGGTGCGGGACCACAACCGCGCTGTGACGAACTTAGGAAGGGGGACCACATCTCCGCCGTGAGGAACTTCCGCGCCGGGAGAAAGGGGTGAAAGGGGTTGGGAAGTGAGGAGGGGGTTGGGGGCGTGAGGGGTTGGGGGACTTAGGTGGAGGGGAAAAAGGGGTTGGGGGAGTGAGAGGGTTGTGGAGTGAGGAGGGGGTTGGGGATTGAGGGGATTGGGGGAGTGAGGAGGGGGTTGGGGGAGTGAGGGGTTTGGGGAGTGAGGAGGGGGTTGGGGGAATGAGGGGTTTGGGGAGTTAGGGGTTTGGAGAGTGAGGAGGGGGTTGGGGGAGTGAGGGGTTTGGGGTTTGAGGAGGGGGTTGGGGAGTGAGGGGTTTGGGGAGTGAGGGGTTTGGGGAGTGAGGGGTTTGGGGAGTGAGGGGGTTTCGGGAGTGAGGGGGTAGGAGGGAAGCTTTACTAATGTCCTGTAATTCGTGTGCAGCACGCCGTGTACCAGCAGGCGCTGTGTCTGTCGGACATCGTGTGGACCCGCTGTCAGATGATGGACGCGGCGGAAGGTAAATATATCTACATCTTGATTGTTAAGCAACGTGCAGCTCGACCCCTACTTGGATGGGTGGCCGATAGTGGCATTTCTATGTTCACGCTACCGTGCTCCGGAGGGCACGTTGAGCAGTCGGTCTCGGTTGTTTCACTCGTCAGACCATGTCGTCCTTTAGGCGGTCTAATAACTCCGTCACCAGGGTTGGCCACTGACCTGCTCGAACTTACTTTGTTTAGGTATATTAAAGTATTAGCCTGTGATGTCCCACTGCTGGGCAAAGGATCTCACTGAAGATATCAGTACAGTCTTTTGAGCTGACGAAATAGCGTAGTATTTTGTAAGGATGTTATGGGTATGATATTTCGGATATGGATTGGATACGGATTTAGGAATGATTATTATACCGGATACAGATTCGGATATTAAAATATTTCGGATTATCCGTTCGTTTCGGATAATTTCGGTTACGGATGTTAGATTTTTTAAGGAATTTAACAGAAGAAAATAAGCAATGCGTGCGGCTTGCGTGTCGGCTGCGTCGGGCCGCAAATTATCATAACGTGTCTCAATTAGGCTCCACCCCTATCCGATTATTCCGAAACTATTATTTCGGATTCGGTTACGGATATTTTTTATTATCGGATATCCGATAGTTTCGGTTACGGAGCTCCCTAACATCCCTGGATTTTGTGTGTTATAGAAATCACGGCAGAGCAACTAAACGAATTCGCAGCGAGAGTCCTTCGTAAAGTACACATCGAGTCCCTCATGTACGGAAACCTCACTAAAGAACGAGCCATACGGATAGCGGATAGCGTCGAGAGCAAGTGAGATTTATTACTATCCTATCCTATCCTACTATATTATAAACTAGCAGCGCCCCGCGGTTTTACCCGCGTTGTGTTCGATCCCGCGGGAATTTCGGGATGAGAAATAGCCTATAACCTTCCCGTTGAATGTGGCTATCTATTACAAAAAAAATTATTCAAATCGGTTCAGTAGTTTCTGAGATTAGCGCGTTTAAACAAACAAACAAACAAACAAAACAAACTCTTCAGCTTTATAATATTAGTATAGATGCGATAGTTTGTGAGGATGGATGTTTGTTACTCTTTCACGCAAAAACTACTGGACGGATTTGGACGAAACTTTACAGTAATATAGGTTATACATCAGAATAACACATGGGATACATTTCATCCCGAAATTCCCGCGGGAACGCGCACACCGCGGGTAAAACCGAGGGACGTTGTCTGTAATATATTGTTTTTTCTTCAGATTGCCAAAAGACGCGGTGCCTCTGCTAGCTCAACAACTGATGTTGTATAGAGAAGTTGAATTGGAGAAAGGTATGTAACAGTACAATTACGCCTGTAGCATCACTTTAAAAAGGGTTATCTCACTTCTTCTTCATCGAGTGGACGGTCCCCCTGACCAATCCCGGTGTCAGAGTTATTGAGCCGCCAAAGGCCTCTGACACGGCTCATGTAACGACTACTATCCGTAGAGAGTAACCGGGACCGACGGGTTAACGTGCCCTCCGAAGCACGGAATCGTCTTACTTGTCGGGCAATCTCACTGATACATCTATACTAATATTATAAAGAGGTAAAATTTGTAAGTTTGTTTGTATGTTCGCTAATCTCAGTAATTACCGGTCCGATTTGAGTAATTCTTTTTGTAATAGATAGCCACATTCAACGGGAAGGTTATATGCTATTTCTCATCCCGAAATTCCCGCGGGATCGAACACAACGCGGGTAAAACCGCGGAACGGTGCTAGTTAATTATAAACATGAGGCTGCTGGAAAATTATCATAGGCCACTTCGATCACTGGATTATTGTCAATGGACCACTAGAAGATTGTCACTAGGTCACTGGGCCACTGGATCACTAGAATATGGTCACTAGGTCACAGTACCATGGGAACATTGTCACTGGACCACTGTACCATTGTCACTGGGTCACTGGGCCGTTAGACCATTGTGGTTCAATTGACCATTGTCACTAGGTCACTGAACCATTGGAACAGTCACTGGTCCACCGTCACTAGTCCACTGGCCCACCGTCACTAGTCCACTGGCCCACCGCCACTAGTCCACTGGCCCGTGCTACTAGTCCACTTGCCCACCGCCACTAGTCCACTGTCCCACCGACACACGTCCACTGGCCCACCGCCACTAGTCCACTGGCCCTCCGCCACTAGTCCACTGTCCCATCGACACTAGTCCACTGTCCCACCGCCACTAGTCCACTGGCCCACCGCCACTAGTCCACTGGCCCACCGTCTCGCTGACTCGTCAGGCTCGTGGTACGCGCGGTTCTCGACCAACGAGGTGCACAAGTCGTCGTGCGCGCTGCTGTACTGGGCCGTGGGCGTGCGCGCGGCGCGACACAACGTGGCGCTCGAGCTGCTCGCGCAGGCGCTCAGCGAGCCCTGCTTCAACGTGCTGCGGACGCAGGTACGGGGGGGATGTGGCAGTCTATATAAAAAAGGCAGTCTATTTAAAATAAATAGGCAGTCTATATAAAAATTAAATAAAAAAGGCAGTCTATATTTTTAAAAAAATAGACAGTCCATATAAAAAAAGGCAGTCTATATTTTAAAAAAAAATTAAAAAAGCAGTCTATATAAAAAAAATAAAAAAGGCAGTCTATAAAAAAATATAAAAAAGGCAGTCTATAAAAAAATATAAAAAAGGCAGTCTATAAAAAAATATAAAAAAGGCAGTCTATATTAAAAAAAAATTAAAAAAGGCAGACTTTATAAAAAAAATAAAAAAGGCAGTCTATATTTTTAAAAAAATAGACAGTCCATATAAAAAAGGCAGACTATATTTTTTAAAAAATAGACAGTCCATATAAAAAAGGCAGACTATATAAAAAAAAATTAAAAAAAGGCAGACTATATAAAATATTAATAAAAAAGGCAGTCTTAATAAAAAAATAAAGGCAGAATATTAAAAAAAGGCAGTCTATACTAATATAATAAAGCTGAAATAATAGTTTGTTTGTACGCTCATTTCAGAAACTACCAATCCGATTTGAATAATTATTTTTTGTAATGGATAGTCACATTTTAACATAAACGTTATAGGCTATTTTTCATCCCCAAATTCCCACGAGAACGGGCACAATGTTGATAATATTAGATGATAATACTTATATTTTTTTTACACCACTGACGTCAGTTCAAATCGTCCCACAGGAGCAACTAGGCTACATTGTATTCAGCGGCATCCGGCGATCGAACGGCGTGCAAGGGTTCAGGGTGATAGTACAGAGCGACAGACACCCCGACTACTTGGAGGACAGGATCGAGGCGTTCCTGGTCACTGCTGAGGTCAGTGACGTAAAATAACTTCTACATACGTCAGTAATGTAAAATAGTTTATCTACACTAATGTTGTAACATTCTACTTATGTTTCCAATACTTGACTTATAATTACTACTGTTATAGCGCAGACAACTAAACAATCAATTTAAGCAATTTCACATGATGTTATAATATCCACATCGATATCGTAAAATCTCATTATAACATCGCGCCCTGCGCGGCGCGCGCAGCTGCGCTCTCATTGGTTAGATTTTAATGGCGGCAAGTTCACTGTGACAATACACGTACGCGTGAATTTAATGTTTCGCAATGTGTTTTGTTTTTAAAATTTTGTTTGATTATTTGCATTAGTGAAGATAAAGTAGTGTATGCAACTGCATATAACACGGGTATTAAAACACTCGTTACTATTATGAAACTCGCTGCGCTCGTTTCATAAACTCACACTCGTGTTTTAATACCCTTCTTTATATGACAGTTGCATAAACTACTATTCTACATACATCAGTAACGTAAAATAATCAGTTAGATTCAATAATATAAGCTTGGAGCTTAATTTGGGTCTAAATAACCTTGTCATTAAAATAAATGATTGCCGAGGTCAGTGCCGTAAAACTGTCAAGAATCACTACAATATAGTATAAAACAAAGTCGCTTTCCGCTGTCTGTCCTTATGTATGCTTACATCTTTAAAACCACGCAACGGATTTGAACACAGTTTTTTTAAATAGATAGAGTGATTCAAGAGGAAGCTTTATATGTATAAAAATTCCCGAAATTCCCATGGGAACAGACACAACGGAAATTGGAAATGCTTGCAGGAGTTCCTGGAGAGCATGCCGGAACAGGAGTTCCTGAAGCACCGCGCCTCGCTGGTGGCTCAGAAGCTGGAGAAACCGAAGCGGTTGTCCACGCGCGCCGCCCAGCTGTGGGGAGAGATCACGTCGCAGGTGAGAGGGGGATGTTGTTAGAGGGTGGGGTGGGATTCATTGGGGTAGGTTATAGAAAAAAATAATGTATAACATACTGGAATTATAGTGGACACGGGGAATTATGGTGGACATGGGGAATCATAGTGGACACGGGGAATTATGGTGGACCACGGGTAATATTATGGACCACTGGGAATTATAGTGGAAAACTGGGAATTATGATGGTCCACTGGGAATTATATTGGACACGGGGAATTATGATGATTTAATGTAATGATTTCGTCGGCAGGCTTACAACTTCGACCGCCAGCGCGTGGAGGTGGAACAGCTGAACACCATCACCAAACAGGAGCTGATAGACTTCTTCAAGGTAAACTCAAATACTACTGCACGGATTTTGACGCGGTTTTTGTGATAGATAGAGTGATTCAAAAGGAAGGTATATATGTATAAAAATTCCCGAAATTCCCACGGGAACGGGCACAACGCGAGTGGAATATAAATATCAAGGAATACACATGGCGGTTAAACAGTAAAATTTGACTTATTTGTTTTTTAAAGTACGGTACCCTCCGCGCGAGTCCGACTCGCACTTGGCCGGTTTTTTGTTTGCCATTAATGTCACATACATCTTTATCCTTTCAGAAGCACATAAGCGCCTCATCCCCCGACAGACAGAAGCTGTCTGTGTACATCTTGTCTACGGCCGAGGGCGGCGCTGGAGCAGACAAACAACAAGACAAGCAGACAGACACGACAGACAAGGCTGACGGCAAGAAGGTAATGTATACTACAGTGATGCATCTCGAGATTTTACGGGAAATTTAACCTTGGTGGTCAACTGGGCCCGCAGAGCACTGAGCCCACGGGCTAAGTTGACAATTTTTTTTTCTTTACGGGGGACTCGACCCTAGGGTCAATTCAGCCCGCGGGCGTAGGTACTATTCGGTAGGTTAGGGTTATTTTTTTTTTATTTAACTACAATATACTTGACATCGACTGAACCTGTGGGCTGAGCAGGCCCTTATCGGTAGTAAATAGTAGTCATCTGAACCCGCGGGTCGAGTTATCCGATTAGTGTGGGTCGAGTCACCTATGAAAAAAAACGGAGTGGGTAACTGAACCTGCGGGCTCAGTGCTCTGCGGGCCCAGTTGACCACCAAGCGGAAATTTAGACACTACGAGTGAAACTAACCCGCATTAGTCAAGCGCGGTGATTACGACATCCTCCTCACTGTACTGATATCTTCAGTGAGATGAGAGGCCTTTGACCAGCAGTGGGACATTACAGGCTAATACTTTCGAGTTTAACACGCTACGAATATCAGACACTAGCTGTTTCACCCGCGTTGTACACGTTCCCGCGGGAATTTCGGGATAAAATGTATCCCATGTGTTATTCTGATGTATAACCTATATTACTGTAAAGTTTCATCCAAATCCGTGCAGTAGTTTTTGCGTGAAAGAGTAACAAACATCGTTACAAACTTTCGCATTTATAATATTAGTTACTATCAGCGCCCCGCGGTTTTACCCGCGTTGTACCCGTTCCCGTGGGAATTTCGGGATGAAAAATAGCCTATAACCTTCCCGTTGAACGTGGCTATCTAATACAAAAATAATTATTCTAATCGGACTGATAAAGGCCTCTACCCATTACACCGTATCATACCATGACCGTGCTATGAACGTGTCAGGCAAAAAAGTATTCTTTGTATTGAAAAGTATGGGACTATGCTCACTAGACCGTTCCGTCACCAACCAACAACGTCGACTATTCTCACCTAATATTTTGCCGGTGCTGACACGTTCATAGCACGGTCATGGTATGATACGGTGTAATGGGTAGAGACCTTTATTCCCGAGATTACCTCGAACATACAAACTTACAAATTTTACCTCTTTAGTATAATTAATAATGTATATCATTTCCCCCGCAGCCCGTCACCGTGTGTGACCTGGTGGAGTTCAAGGCGCGGCGCCACCTGTACCCGCACCCGCCCCCGTTCGTCCAGGTGCCCCGCAAGGGGTCGCACTGTAAACTATGAATACCCGTCACATACCCGCTGCATACTGTATGTACTCATAGAGGGACATTGAGTACAATATGATTAATAAAATCTTGCTTTATACGTTAAATACCCGCTACAAATGTACACAGAAAGAGGTATAATGTTAACTATAAATACCCGTTAAATACCCGCTACATACCCGTCACGTATCTCAATTAATAAATGTACACAGAGAGAGGTATAGTGTTAATTATGAATACCCGTTTAATACCCGCTACCTCCCCGTTAACGACTAGATATACACAGCAAGAGGTATAATATTAACGCCGAATACCCGTTAAATACCCGCTACATACTGTATGTACTTATAAAGGAACACAACATAATGAAAAGTACAGGATGATAAATAAATACCCGCTGGATATACTTAGAGTGTATTGAATACCCGCTACGTACTCGTCACGTACCTGTTAATGAATAGATGTACACAGTAAGAGGTATAACGTAAACCTAATGCCCGTCACAGACTTAGCTATAATATATATTAATATACCGTACTATAATATATATTATAGCAAGCTACCACACACTGAGAAATATATATTTTGCCTTCATTAATTGATGGTCGTCCAAGTGTTAGTATATAGTAATATGCAATAATGTATATTACGGTATCGCTTGGTGACGTCACAGAAATATATATTATAGCTGAGTGTGCGGTCACGCGAAAAATAGTATAGAAAATATATAGTAATATGCCTAGCTATAAAAATATTAATATATATTATAGCTAAGTCTGTGACGGGCTTAAATACCTGTAAAATACCCTCTACGGGACAAACATTATGGAAAGTACACTTAGTTGTAAAAATTAAACAAAATACCCGTATTGTACCCGCATTAAACAAAATACCTGCACTCTACCCACTATTTAATAGATATACCCAAAAACATTGTTAAATTGGAAAGAGACATTGTAAACCGGGTACGTGTCGGGTATTCATCCCCGCTACATACCCGGTGTTGAATACACGGGGCATATTGTAAATGTCATGAAAAGTACCCTATAACTATGTTAAATCAACAAATACCCGCTTTATACCTGTTGCTAAATAGATTCTGTACTCAGGGTATTTTAAACTTTATATTAATCCCCGTTATTAATTAATTAATTAACGCCTCGGTGGTTTAGTGGTATGTGCACTCGCCTGCCAAGACTGAGGTCACGGGTTCAATTTCCGGAGCGAAAACATGTTTCCTACTTTTCAAACATGGCTCGGGTTTGAGATCACCAGCCCGCAGCAAGCGTGGTGATTACGACATCCTCCTCACTGTACTGATAACTTCAGTGAGATGAGAGGCCTTTGACCAGCAGTGGGACATTATAGGCTAACACTATTTACTACTACCACTATATTAATCCTCGATTTTTACCCGTTCACGGGCGAATTTCGGGTTAAAAATTGCTCTTAACTATGTAAACTTTAAATAAATTACTCTTCAACTGTTTTAAAATTTAGCAAATAACTCTTTATTAAATAGATGTACCCGTTATGTCCCCGCTTCTCTAGGAATTTGGGGATTTAAATTACTGTAAACTTTCAATGAATACCCGTTTTTAAGTCGGGGTAAAAAATTTATTTTCATAAAATTACTATATTTTACATGTCCTAAATATCTAATACTAACAGTGCCCCGCGGTTTTACCCGCGTTGTACCCGTTCCCGTGATAATTTCAGGATGAAAAGTTGCCTATAACCTGCCCGTTGAATGTGGCTATCTATTACAAAAATAATTTTTCAAATCGGACCAGTAGTTCCTGAGATTAGCGCGTTCAAACAAACAAACTCTGCAGCTTTATAATATTAGTATAGGTAGCCGTTTTTCCTAATATAGAGAATTTCTCCTTTCGAGGAAAAAAGTTTTAGTCGTGGGATAAGAATGGAAAATCACAAAACCTTATTCCTCTACAGAAGGATTTGCCTTTGGTGGCCAATGGTCATTCCTGTTGTAGTTTATAGACCACCTAAAGACCTTTGACACGGTCTAACGACTGAAGCAACCGGGTCTGATAATTTTATAGTGCACAGGTGCATTCAAACGGTTCATTTTTCGTTCATTTTCTTACTTCATTCTGCATCGTTCAATATACAAATACAAATAATTTATTGATCAAAAGTAGCCTAATATAAATAGAGATACAGATGTAGTGAATAATCCTTTCCTATCGGCAAAAACTCGGAACAACGATAACACCCGAATGGTGCCGATGTGTCTATGAATTACTGTATTATTAAATTACGTGTAGGTATCAAATAAATCGCATACTTAATTAATAAGACAAAAATGAACATTTCCGGGAAAATACGAAAGGAAAGGATTATTCACTACATCTGTACACTATGCTAACATTATGTTACTACTAAAGCCTTATACATATACTAGATTCCCTACCCCCTGAACTAGTGGGAACTGTATCTCAGGGGGTAGTCGTAAAATGAAACGTCTGACAGCAAAATGATTCGAAAATGCCGATTGATTTCATCAGTGAACGCAACCAACAATATGAATATTTTTTATCTTCATTCAGTCCATTACGAATGAACTAAAAATCCATATGAAAGGAACTGCGAATGAATTTTCATTCCCATGACATTAGTGAACGTGGAATGAATGAAACGTTCAGTAGTGAACTATGAATGATCATTTATTTCATTCCCATGTCATTAGTGAACGTGAGAAATGAACCGTTCACTAGTGAACCATGAAAGTTCAATTATTTCTTTTTCAAGTCATTAGTGAACGTGAAAAATGAACCGTTCACTAGTGAACTATGAAAGTTCATTTATTTCGTTTCCAAGTCATTAGTGAACGTGAAAAATGAACCGTTCACTAGTGAACCATGAATGATCATTTATTTCGTTCCCAAGTCATTAGTGAACGTGAAAAATGAACCGTTCACTAGTGAACCGGTTGTTCCTCGGAAACCTATCTATATATAAAGTTATGGTTAAAGGAAGTACACGTAGCTTAAAACGTAATATAAATTGTTGGATTTTGATTTGAGCAGTCTGTTTAAAAGAAAGACCTAGGGGATACATTTCTGATTTTAGAAAAAATCTGATTTTAGAAAAAAACTAGCAGCGCCCCGCGGTTTTACCCGCGTTGTGCCCGTTCCCGTGGGAATTTCGGGATAAAATGTAGCCTATAGCCTTCCTCGATAAATAGACTATCTAACAGTGAAAGAATTATTCAAATCGGTTCAGTAGTTTCTGAGATTAGCGCGTTTAAATAAACAAACAAACAAACAAACAAACAAAACAAACTCTTCAGCTTTATAATATTAGTATAGATAATCTGTGAACCCGAACACCGTGTTCCTCCCACAGGTACAATGGTAATCTACTATATAAAAATAAGTCGGGTTTTCTTCTTCTTCATCGAATGGATGGTCACCCTGACCAATCCTGGTGTCAGAGTTATTGAGCCGCCAAACGCCTCTGACATGGCTCATGTAACGACTACTATCCGTAGAGAGTAACCGGGACCGACGGCTTAACGTGCCCTCCGAAGCACGGAATCGTCTTACTCTTCGGGTGTTTATTTTTGTGGTATAGTGGTTGCATTCGCCTGGCGAGACTGGGGTCCCGGTTTCAATTCCCAGGTCGAACAGAGCTTGTGTCCGAATTACTTTTCAAACACGCCTCGGGTTTGAGATCACCAACCCGCAGCAAGCGTGGTGATTACGACATCCTCCTCACTGTACTCATATCTGAGAGATGAGAGGCCTTTGACCAGCAGTGGGGCATTACTAGCTAATACCTTCTTTTACTTATAAAAATAAACCGCAAGGTGGTCAACTGGGCCCGCAGAGCACTGAGCCCACGGGCTAAGTTGACCATTTTTTTTTCGTTACGGGTGACTCGACCCAAGGGTCAACCCAGCCCACTTACTTACCGCCTAAGAGTCAATTCAGCCCGCGGGGCGTAGGTACTATTCGGTAGGTTAGGGTTATTTTTTATCGACTGAACCTGTGGGCTGAGCAGGCCCTTATCGGTAAATAGTAGTCGTGTGATTAGTGTGGGTCGAGTCACCTATGAAAAAAAACGGAGTGGGTAACTGAACCTGCGGGCTCAGTGCTCTGCGGGCCCAGTTGACCACCAAGCGAAATAAACTTTTTGTTGGATATTTTTTGATCTTTCATTGAACATACCTCGGTCTTTCTTCTGAACAGAGTGTGTTAATATTTTATGTTGTCAACTTGTATATTTGTTAATTACATATTTTTATAATTTAAGCATAAATAAATAGGTTTTGAAAATGTTTTTGTGTATTTATTTGCCTTCCTATTTTTCATTTTTCACTAGCTGTGCCCTGCGGTTTCACCCGCATTTTTGCCTCACTGCTTACCGTTTAAACCTTCCCTGGATTACGACAAACATTTCAAGACCAAAATTAGCCAAATCGGTTCAGCCGTTCTCGAGTTTTAAGCAGACTAACGAACAGCAATTGATTTTTATTTATATAGATAGATTAGTAACAGCGCCTCGTTTTATACCCCGTTCCTGTGGGAATTTCGGGATAAAAAATAGCTATGACCTTTCTTTTGAATGTAGCTATCTAATACAAAAAGAATTATCGGAATCGGATTGGTAGTTTCTGAGATTAACGCGTTTAAACAAACAAACTCTGCAGCTTTATAATATTAGTATAGATAGCAACTCCCCGCGGTTTTACCTGCGTTGTACCCGTTCCCGTTGGAATTTCAGGATGAAAAGTAGCCTATAACCTTCCCGTTGAATGTGGCTATCCATTACAAAAAGAGTTATTCAAATCGGACCAGCAGTTCCTGAGATTAGCGCGTTCAAACAAACAAACTCTGCAGCTTTATAATATTAGTAAAGATTTAATTTTCTTTCAAAAACATCAACTAGAGTCGAGCGATAACATGTTTCTTACTGTTGACACATGGCTCGGGTTTGAGATCACCAACCCGCATTAAGCGTGGTGATTACGACATCCTCCTCTTCTTCATCGAGTGGACGGTCACCCCGACCAATCCTGGTGTCAGAGTTATTGAGCCGCCAAAGGCCTCTGACATGGCTCATGTAACGACTACTATCCGTAGAGAGTAACCGGGACCGACGGCTTAACGTGCCCTCCGAAGCACTGTACTGATGTCTGAGCGAGATAAGAGCCTTTCGCCCAGCAATGGACTCTAAACAGCTAGCTTTGTAAAGCTTATCAAACACCACACCTCGCTTTAGTACCGCTCGTGGCGTAGTTCGACTAAGCGATGTTAGTTAATTGCGATTGTTAGCAACGTGCAGCTCGACCCCTACTTGGATGGGTGGCCGATAGTGGCATTTCTATCTGAGCGCTACCGTGCTTCGGAGGGCACGTTAAGCAGTCGCTCCCGGTTGTTTCACTCGTCAGACCATGTCGTCCTTTAGGCGGTGTAAAAACTACGACACCAGGGTTGGCACCTGACCTACTCGAAATGAATGAACCTCGCTTCTCTCCACAATCGGGTAACACCTACATATCGCTCTATTCAATACCAACCTTTTATTAATATTAGGCACACGCCTACAACATCGTAAAACACAATACCCCTAATGAAGGTTGGGTAAATAGTTATTCGCTATTTCCTATTAAGGACCTACTTATTATATTAGTAACCGCACCCCGCGGTTTTACTCGCGTTCCCGCGAAAATTTCGGGATAAAATGTATCCCATGTGTTATTCTGATATATAACCTATATTACTGTAAAGTTTCGTCCAAATCCGTTCAGTAATTTTTGCGTGAAAGATCAACAAACATACATCCATACATAAATCCTCACAAACATTCGCATTTATAAAATTTTCATTGCCTCATTCAACGGGAAGGTTAGTGCCTATTTTCATCCCAAAATTTCTACGATAACGCGGGTAAAACCGCGGTTCACTGCTAGTGTTTCAGTTAAGTAAAGCCACTGTTTGAGTATTTCTTAACGATATTAATAGTTCAGTAATGGTGGTCGGTAATGCCAGTCTCTTGTACCGAGCTGTTAATACGAAATCAATACCTAATCAGCTAGTCTCACTTCAATGCTTTAAGTAGCTGTTGAACTTATAAGATCCTAAAGGAATCTTTCCTACTAATATTATAAATGCGAAAGTTTGTGAGGATGGATGTATGTTTGTTAGTCTTTCACGACAAAACTACTGAACGGATTTGAATGAAACTTTACAGTAATATAGGTTATACATCAGAATAACACATGGGTTACATTTTATCCCGAAATTCCCGCGGGAACGCGTACAATGCGGGTGAAACCGCGGGGCGCGACTGCAGTAGCCTGTAATGTCCCTCTGCTGGTCAAAGGCCTCTCATCACTCAGATATCAGTACTGTGAGGCTGAGGAGGATGTCGTAATCACCGCGCTTGCTGCGGGTTAGTGATCTCAAACCCGAGGCGTGTTTGAAAAGTAGAAAATTTCAAAAAACAATATCAAACAATATTAGGTACTTACTTCATTTATTTAACCAAAAATAAAAGCCATTAACATACTGGTATTCAAAATAAAAAATACATATTTTTGTGCCATAGACAGCTGCAAAATAAAAAAGGTCTTCGTAAAAAAAATCGTCTTAGCCGATTTTGAACAATCTTTCAAAGCGATAAATAGGTAGGTACCTAGCATACTATAGCGTTACTGATTACATTGACGACAAATTAATGTCTGGAGTCAAATTCCTGCACCAGCAACACAACCTGATTTTGACATGTAATCTTACTTATTAGTATTACATTGTATTATACCTTGATTTAAAAAATAACCAGCAGAGTTTCTTGCCCATTCTTCTCTGTTGATGTTCTTCCGAATGGGTGGTACGTTCAAAAGAGCCTCTATGGGGCCAAAACTGAATATTCGACTTTGACTTTGACATAAAAAAGGTCGATTTCGAAATCCCTACTGCATATTATAAGGATACAGAATAATCCCATTTTAAGTAAAAAAAGGTAGATTTGGAAAAAAAATCGGTAGTTTTAAAAAAATCGGTTTATTACAAAATTAAGTTTTATATCAATTTCTAAGAATCAAATTATACCAAATAGCTTCGCCCTTTTGGGAGCTTTGCTTCAAATAATGTAAATAAAAATCGGTCTAACTTTTTCGAACAACACCACAGACAAGCGCACACGTCAAACATATAACACCCTTCTTTTTGAGTCAGGGGAAAGGGAAAGCTCATATTCAGCAACTAACGTAGCTGTTCCCCCGACGCAAAAAGAGAGGTGTTTTAATTAAGGTAGTAAATGTGTGCGTTTGTCTGTGACATTTTGTTTCGAAAACGGTTTCATCGATTTCGTTTAACACTTGTATTGGTGTCTGTGTAAGCTTGTATGAGTGTCTGTTATGTAGCATTGGTTTCAAGAAACGGTTCGACCGATTTTATTAAATTTAATAGCATGTTATTATGTTATCTATATTGAAAAACGTTAGGACAGTATAATTTTAGATACCATGTGACTTCTTCGATTTAATTGTATTAAATGTGACTATCATGTGTACAATGGATGGAAACTATTGTCTAAGATACAGGCTCGGCCTAGTTTAGACAATAGTGTTCAAGTAGTCATGTAAGTAACTAGATTTTATCAAAGTATGTGTATAAATTTAAGTGCTTTTAACAAATGGTTTTTCAATAAACAATATGTCATCTGTCACACGAGTCTTACGCCCGCACTCCGATACGTCAAATGCATAATTAGTAGATGTTTAATGAGTGATTTTGACATGTAATGTATGACATGCAACGTCAATTAGTTAATTGTCGATTTAATGACGTCTCTGAGTGCTAAAGTTATAGTAAATTTACTATAGCAATATACCTAGTAATTTATTATATATATTTTTATTGTTTTTTTTATAGTAAATATTGCATTGTCAATAATATTGAAACGATATTTAGTTGGCGTCCGCCGCCGCCCGACTAATACGCCATCTAATATCGAAGCATACAACTCAATTTAAGTTGATCAACTTCAAGTTGCCTGCATTTGAATCATCAAAAAAGACTTTCAATCAAATTCAGGCAACGTCTCAACATTTTCTGCGCAGTAACAAAAGTCGTCACTTAAAAGAAATTGTTCAACAAAAATTGAATCTTGTGGATTTCAAAAAGTTTTCTTAATTAAAATAACTTTTATCTGGGAAATAAAAAAGGTTGTCATTTTATTTTAAGAATAATGTCAATTTGTCAAAACGATCATAGATTGTCATTTTAATTTATCATGAGATTTTACTGACAATATGATACACAATACAATATTCACTACATAGTATAAAACAAAGTCTGTCCCTATGTATGCTTAGATCTTTAAAACTACGCAACGGATTTTGATGCGGTTTTTCAAATAGATAGAGTGATTCAAGAGAAAGGTTTATATGTATAAAAATTCCCGAAATTCCCACGGGAACGTGCACAACGCGGGTAAAACCGCGGGGCGCTGCTAGTTCATCATAAATAATTTACTTAAATAACAATAATTTGGATAATAAATGTAAAGGCTAATACATTTCAAAAATGAAATAAAAAAACTCAAATCCCGGCAACATATGAGTCTTATTTCATTTCAAAGTTAAAATAAAAAAAACCTTTATATTCTTATAAAGTATTTGTGTATGTACCTATATGTAGTAGTATCAGTGAGTTAGATTCCATAACACAAGCTTAGAGCTTACTTTGGGTCTAATTAACCGTGAGTGAATTCGTCCATAGTATTTGTTTAATAATTGATAACCCTTGCTCCACTGGCGAAAATATCACTCACTGATGATATCAGTACAGCGGCAAGAAATCCCAAGCGATCACCAAATAAGATATTATGTTTTAAAACCCGAAACATTTTTGAAAAGTAAATTCGTAGTCCATTAAAAAAATATGAATAAAACAGTCTCCACAGTTCTTTAAACTCCTCTTTACAATCCTCTCACCTCTACGAATCGACGATCGTGACACGCATGATCGTCTGTGATCGTCTCTAACCACTCATCGTGCGAGCATCCACGCTCATTCACTCAGCGCATTAGATGCGGATTTCCTTAGACGCGTGCCTGATGAATTGACAAATTATGGATGACGACGCTCACATTAAAACGATCATGAGTGAGTGAGCTTACACGATCGTGATCGCTTGTGTGTGATCGATGATTGTATAGAGAAGTTAGTAGGATATTTTTTATTAATAATGTCATGTTTTGTTGAAGATCTATACTAATATTATAAAGAGGTAAAATTTTCAAGTTTGTCGTTTGTTTCTCAAGAATTAACCGTCCGATTTGAATAATTCTTTTTGTAATAGATAGCCACATTCAACGAGTGGGTTATAGGCTACTTTTCATCCCGTAATTCCCACGGGAACGGATACAACGCGGGCGCTGCTAGTATAAACGAAGAGAAAATATTTTATTTTTTATAATATTTTATTTTGCTTCTTTTTCCTTTTTTGTTACAACACAAGTTTCTTTAGTGCAATTTTTTTTCTGTGTTATTTTATTTTTTGTTATTTTTTTATAAACCAGTCATAATTTTATGTTTAAGTAATATTTTTTTTTACTGCTTTATATATTCATTTACATAATTGTTACAATATTTTTTATAAAAATCCAATTTATTTTTTTAATTTAGTCAATTTTTTTTTAATTTTTTATTTTCAATAAAAAAAACAATACGCAACGACAACCGTTTCAATAATATTTTCAGGAATACTTGAAGACCAAAATTCTCTATGATTTACTTTAAAAGCAAAAACACCAAGTGACGTTTAGAAAAATCTCTAAATTTTATTTTTTTCGAGATTTTTCTTCTTGATTATTCGAGAATTTTTGTCATTCGTGAAAGCATTCAATTTGTATATTTTGATATAAATTATCGTCGCATTAGTATGAAAATATGTGAAATAGTTTTTATAACACAATTTTTTTATAATTATTAATTTTTATAAAAACATTTTTTTTACTCATTTAAGTTTATTGGCATATCCACCCCACCCGACAGGTCTTAAAAAATAGAAGCAAACTCTATTTAAATTTTACCAAATTCTCTTCAAAATGTTCGTCATATTTTTTATTACACAGACCACTAGCTGTCCCGCGCGGTAGCTCCACCCGCGACCCAATAGATGTCGCTAGTGTCTAAAAAAATCTTAACCATCCATCTTAGCCACCCAGACACATACAAAAAAAACCATTCAAATCGGTCCAGCCGTATAGGAGTTCAGGTACAACAAAAATAGCATTGATTTTTATAAATAAACAATATAGATATTAACTGAGGCATGCGGGAGTGTCAAAAATAGGTTTTTTTTTTCACCCCACTTAATATATAGTTCTAAAACTATAGCATATTACCATTACTAGTTAAAACTATGGAAAAAAAGATAGTTTAAACGTACTCACACGGTTTTTTTTGCGTTAGTAAGTTAATAAAGCAAGTAATAACTTACTTTTTATTTCCCGACGTTTCGAGGGAATTGCACCTCGTGTTCGCGGGTGAGTTCACCCGCGACCACTACTTGCTTTATTAACTTTCTAACGCGAAAAAACCCGTGTGAGTACGTTTAAACTATGTGTTCAAATCGTGTAAGTTTAAAAAAGACTGGAAAAAAGATGTTAAAATGAAGGGTGGTTAGCAGAAAAAATCTTAAATCTATCTAGTACCTACGTAAACACGATTGACAAACAAAAGCCGTTCGTTCAAAATTGTATTTTAAATTGCACGAAATAGAACACTATTTTGAAGAAACGTCATTCGTTATCAAACATACTTAGGTGCTAAATAAAATAAAGAATGCGTGTGCAATCCGCTGTAAATAAGATGTTTTATGTTAACAAAAACTGTTAACATAAAAAAAATTGTTTAACTGTTAACAACTGTTAAAGGTATGAAGATACTTTTCAAAAATTATATTATTAGATTCATCATAAAATTATCATTCAGGTATTGTACCACTATCGACCGTACTCGGAGACGTCAAATGCTTTTCCTTAAGGGCCAACACTGCGTTAAGCGTGCGCACGAAACGGGCGCACGCGGCGGTTCAGTTTTGTATGACACCGCACGCGACGGTTCACTTTTGTATGACACCGCACGCGACGGTTCACTTTTGTATGACACCGCACGCGACGGTTCACTTTTGTATGACTCCGCACGCGACGGTTCACTTTTGTATGACACCGCACGCGACGGTTCACTTTTGTATGACACCGCACGCGACGGGCGCCCGCGACGGTTGACTTTTGTATGACACCGCACGTGACTGGCGCACGCAACGGTTCACTTTTGTATGACACCGCACGCGACTGGCGCACGCGACGGTTCACCTTTGTATGACAACGCACGCGACAGGCGCACGCAGCGGTTCACTTTTATATGAAACCGCGGCGTGCGCACGCTTAACGCTGTGTCGGCTCTAATAGAGATCTAATAAATGATTTTGACATGTAATGTATGGAAAATTACATCAATCATCGGTTTTATGGACGTCTCTATGAGAGTCAGTATTAGTGGTTGACGCCATGGAGCCCTGTTCTTCAATTTTTTCAGATTCTAATTTAATTCCAGATTTTTTATCAGGCATATTCGGAATGTCCACCCTCTCAATAATCTGAATATTGTTTTTCATTAGTTTGGTGACTTCTGAAACAAAGTATCGTCCTATAAGACACTGCAGATCAAACACCTCTCACTGAAGATGTTATTACAGCGAGGAGTACACGTGATCACAAGCGAGCACTAATGTAAAGTATCGTCCTATAAGACACTGCAGATCAAACACCTCTCACTGAAGATGTTAGTACAGCGAGGAGTATACGCGATCACAAGCGAGCACAATGTAAAGTATCGTCCTATACGATACTGCAGATCAAACACCTCTCACTGAAGATGTTAGTACAGCGAGGAGTACACGTGATCACAAGCGAGCACTAATGTAAAGTATCGTCCTTTAAGACACTGCAGATCAAACACCTCTCACTGAAGATGTTAGTACAGCGAGTACACGTGATCACAAGCGAGCACTAATGTAAAGTATTGTCCTATAAGACACTGCAGATCAAACACCTCTCACTGAAGATATTAGCACAGCGAGGAGTACACGTGATCACAAGCGAGCACTAATGTAAAGTATCGTCCTATAAGACACTGCAGATCAAACACCTCTCACTGTAGATATTAGTACAGCGAGGAGTACACGTGATCACAAGCGAGCACTAATGTAAAATATAGTCCTATAGGACACTGCAGATCAAACACCTCTCACTGAAGATGTTAGTACAGCGAGGAGTACACGTGATCACAAGCGAGCACTAATGTAAAATATAGTCCTATAGGACACTGCAGATCAAACACCTCTCACTGAAGATGTTATTACAGCTGGAACTTGCCTGGGAAGCAGTGCTGGTCTTCTGGACAGGGGCAGATGGTTGATATATCAGGAGTAATGATTTCTAAGGTAGCTGTTGTTTCTTTAATAGGACAACTACTATGGGCACAAGGGCATTTCTTGCAATTAGGATTTCCCTGTATTGTTTTCCGTCCCACCCACTTCATTCCTGTAACAGAAAAAATAGGGTTTTTCACCGTTTTTGGAACGAAGTTCCTTATCGTGCGTTGCGAAAGGGGGCTAGACGGAAAAAATGGTAACGACATTTTTTAGGCCAAAGAGGGACAGACAGAGAAACTTGCGCTCGCCAGAGAGAGACAGACAGAGAAACATGCGCGAGAGAAACAGACAGTCAGTCTGTCTGTCGGTAGTCGTTACATGAGCCGTGTCAGAGGCCTTTGGCGGCTCAATAACTCTGACACCAGGATTGGTCAGGGTGACCATTTTGATGATGACTATTTTGGAACAGAAAAAAGTTGTACTTGCCTCCATGGGGAGTGTTCCATTTATGTTTTGAAATGTTCTGAAAAGCGGTTTTGATGGACTTTCTGAAAAAAATACACTTTGATTTCTATAGACGATAAGTCCCTCTCTACACGACTGCGACCGCATGTATAAGGCGACGATTACACGTAAAGTAATTACTGTGATCCAACAGTAAATATCACGTATCGTGGTATTTACTGAACGTGTAACCTAATGTATTGATGGATGACAGTATTTATTGATGGATTTCTAGATTTCTTCATTCTGTAATGATGATCCGTCAGATTGTGATCGTGTAGCGTCAAAATGTATCACGTCAGTACGCATAACATAAAAAATAAATACTGTAAGTGTAGGCTGGTGTATTAATCCATCAGTAAATACTGAAATCCATCAGTAAATACTGTATTGAGGGATCACAGTAAATACTTTACGTGTAATCGTCGCCTAAGAGAGATGCCACACGAGGCGCTGCGTTGCGCTGCGTGACGCTCCGTAGTTCTACATCTCTACATCATATCTGGCCATACATACAAACATACAAAACTCGCGATACCCGGCAAGTTAACTCGCTACTGTACTTATGGATGTAAATCGGACTTAACCCGTTTCGATCGAAAATAGGATTGGGTTTGTCAACAATTTCAAACTTTACTGTATGGTGCTCAAAAAAAGTGTCAAAAATGCGAATGGAATTTTGAGATTTAATGTAATGTACGAATATATTTTGAAATATAATATAACCTATAATTATGCGTAAAGTTTCGTCCAAATCCGTTCAGCCGGTTTTGCGTGAAAGAGCAACAAATATACACACCTTTAGCATTTATAACAATATTACTAGCTGCACCCCTCGGTATCACCCGCGTTGCACCCGTTCCCGCGGTAATTTCGGTTATTGTATTTTGATATAATATTCTGATGTATAACCTATATTACCGTAAAATGGTCCTACTTTGCTCCAATATTTGCTCCAAATAAAGGGAATTATGAATATTTTTTAAACTATTTATTATGTAATATACTTAGCTGTTTTAATATAAAGAAAAACATGTTGTCTAACATATTTTTATAGGTAAATCAACGTAATAAAGTATTTCATTATATATATAAAACAATGAATAAGGAGCAAAGTTACCCGTGGTCCTGGGTAACTTTGCTCCTGGATATATTTTACATGCAATCTCCATTGTGGAAGCTTTGTGAGCAAAGTTATGCTTTCCTTATTTAAACTATGCTCCAGTGATAATACGCGTAATTACCTTAATCCGCTATGCCGCTTTTGAGATGGAAGTGGCTTTTTCGGATACAAAAAAAAAAAAAATTTACGTCTGGCACTAGAGCTGCACCTGTCATAAGAAAGAAATGGCAAAAGAAAAATTTGACAGTTCAGTGTTGCCACTTATAAGTAAAATGTTTTGGGTGCGTTCACAATTAAATGAAATGTTGCAACGATTTGGACATATTAAGCGATAAAACATTTCTCAGAATTGGAGCATAATTAACCCTATAGGAGCAAAATAGGACCATTTTACGGTACTGTAAAGTTTCATTCAAATCCTTCCCGTAGTTATTGCGTGAAAGAGTAACAATGATAGTTATGAACCTCACAGACCTCACAGCCTCCGTGGTCTTGTGGTTTGAGCGCTCGGCTCACGATCCGAAGGTTCCGGGTTCGATTCCCGGTGGGGACAATATCTCACAAAAATCTCTTTGTGAGACTGCCCTCAGTTTGGTTAGGGCATTGCATTCTGAATCACCTGATTGCCCGAAAATTAAGATGATTCCGTGCTTCGGAGGGCCCGTTAAGCCGTCGGTCCCGGTTACTCTCTACGGATAGTAGTCGTTACATGAGCCGTGTCAGTGGCCTTTGGCGGCTCAATAACTCTGACACCAGGATTGGTCAGGGTGACCCATCCACTCGGTGAAGAAGAAGAACAAACGTTCGCTTATAATATTCGTACGATACTCACTTCAGGCCGCTTCGTTTGACTATCATCGGTGCCAATATGTCACACAGACACTCATCTGCATAACCGTTTTTTTTATTCCACTCTTTGATTTTCTTCAGGCTCACCTCATCTAAATGTTTCAGTTCTGTATAATTCATTTTTAAGGTTTACTCAGTTTTCTGTAACTCTCTATAAAATAGACAATCGATTGTCTGTGGCGTTTGTTTTTTTTATTTTATTTTTTTGTTTTTTTTTCGGGTTTTTTTTTGTCACGATTTTTTTTTTAAGTTTATTTATTTGGTTTTTTTATTGAGTTTTTGTATATAGTATAAACGTCTTCTGTAAATAAATAGTGTTGGGAGAATAAATAAACATTGCATATTTTTGTGACAAAAGAAATTTCAGAGCATAAATGCCTGTTTATACCCGAAAAAGTGCATCTTTCATTATTTCATATTTTTTTTCATTTTTTTTGTATATATTTTTATTTTATTTCAATGAGTGACCACTAGATAAATGTTTTTTATTGTATAATATCTGTAATAGCATTTGTTGAAAAATATTTTGCAAAATGGAATATTCTTTTTCTTCTTCGGAGTCTCCCTGAAAAGAAAACGATATTTAAAATATGCAGATTTATATACCCCGCAACACCCTGCATTGTGCCCGTTCCCGTGGGAATTTCAGGATGAAAAATATACCGTAACTTCCTCTTGAATGCAGCTATCTAATACAAAAAGAATTACTCGAATCGGACTAGTAGTTCCTGAGATTAAACGTTCAAACAAGAAAGAAATGTATCCTGTAATGTTCCACTGCTGGTCAAAGGCCTCTCATCTCTCAGATATCAGTACAGAGAGGAGGATGTCGTAATCACCGCGCGTATGCGAGTTGGTGATCTCAATCCCGAGGCGTGTTTGAAAAGTGATTATTCATTAAACTAGCAGCGCCCCGCGGTTTTACCCGCATTGTGCCCGTTTCCGTGGGAATTTCGGGATTTTTTTTACATAAAAACCTTCCTCTTGAATCACTCTACCTATTACAAAAAACCGCATCAAAATCCGTTGCGTGATTTTAAAGATTTAAGCATACAAACAAACAGAAGGCAAACAGACGTGACTTTGTTTTATACTATGTAGTCATAAACTTACTCAAAACAGAAGATATAATCCATTTTGATATGGTGGAATAGTTATTTTATCTAAATATACATTTAAATTATTATTTAATTCCAACATTGAAAAACACTGATTTGCAAATGACACGTGGCTTGTCAAATTTGAAAACATTGTTGAGAAATCAAACAATTTTTTTTGTCAATTTCAACCTCATTTGTAGAATAAGGAAAAGTTTTTAATGACATAAGAGGCTGCTTAGCTACACCACTGACCTCTATATATATTCAGTGATATATATGGACTGGCTGTTACCATACAAATGACAGCTAATTTTGTGTGGCAATTTGAAGCGCCCCTGCGAGTCTCGTGTACTAATTCTGACGTTCACTGTAAGCAAATATGGGTACACAGCACTGACCTGTACCATACCTGGTACACAGTCGACTTATGACATAACTAATTTTAGTTCCATAGAGATTCGTATCTGCCTACAGTGGCCTACAGCGCCAAAATGGCGACACTCAAATAGGCACAAAATTATTATGACTGCAGCCTGTCCAGTGTATATAGAGGTCAGTGGCCTACAGCCTGGCTAGTATAGAAAAGAAGACATATATCTCTACTCTTCCCGAGAGATTAGGTAGAGAAACTGATGTTACCATTAATATAATAATTTCGGGATGAAAAATAGCCTATAACCTTCCCGTTGAATGTGGCTATCTATTACAAAAAGCATAAGTCAAATAGAATAGGTAGTTCCTGAGATTAGCGCGTTGAAACAAACAATAATACAAACTCTTTAGCTTTAGTGATAGCACCGCCCCGCGGTTTTAGCCGCGTTGTACCCATTCCCGTGGGAATTTCAGGATGAAAAATAGTCTATAACCTTCCTCGATAAGTGGACTATCCAACACTGAAAGAATTTTTCAAATCGGACCAGTAGTTCCTGAGATTAGCGCGTTCAAACAAACAAACTCTGCAGCTTTATAATATTAGTTAGTATAAATTTAAATTACGCAACAAACAAGCAAAATATCATGTTTACTGAAAGCTGAAAACTTACAAATATCAGAAAGAAATTAAATACTTTTCACGTAAATTCTTATTTCAGGAACATTTGGGTATCAGGTACTGAAAGTTTCAGGGATTCTTCGTTCTTATTTTTAATGTATCGGATTTCTTTATATGAAAGACCAGCGCCCCGCGGTTTTACCCGCGTTGAGACCGTTCCCGTGGGAATTCCGTGTATTTTTATACATATAAACCTTCACTGATACTACTACATATACATACACAAATACTATATACGAATATACCTATAAATTGACACCCAGACGTTGTCAACAACTATGTCTTCACCATGTCTTCACATATTGTTGACTCCAGGCGGGAATCGAACCCGCAACCCCCGACAAAGTAAGCGCTCTCACTGCCACTGTGCCAACGGGCTTGTCATTGTACAAGCTTTTAGTTACTAGTATAATAAGATGCTTAATAAGCAATTTATTTCCTTCTGCGACAGAAACCGCAAGATCCAATCTCCAGTCTTTAGGTATTCGTTAAACCTTTTTAACAAGCCCGTTGTCACAGTGGCAGTGAGAGCGCTTACTGTGTCGGGGGTTGCAGGTTCGATTCAACGGAGTAACAATATGTGAAGACATAGTTTTTGACGACGTCTTGGTGTCAATTATATTATACTAGCCGCGCCCGCGCGGTTTCACCCACGTTGTGACTGTTCCCGTGGGAATTTCGGGATAATATGTATCCCATGTGTTATTCTGATGTATAGCCTATATTACTGTAAAGTTTCATCCAAATCCGTCCAGTAGTTTTTAGGTGAAAGAGTAACAAACATACATCCATACATCCATCCTCACAAACTTTCGCATTTATAATATTACTAGCTGCGCCCCGCGGTTTTACCCAAGTTGTACCCGTTCCCGCGGGAATTTCGGGATAAAATGTATCCCATGTGTTATTCTGATGTATAACCTATATCACTTTTCGCATTTATAATATTAAGTAGGATAGAATATGATATAGAGTTTGTTTTAAATGGTTCAGTTAAAAAGGAATTATCCAAATGGATTTAACATTTACTGAGACTAGCGCGTTCAAACAAACAAACAAACTCGTCATCTTTATAATATTAGTAATAGATACTCGACTATATATGATTAAACTTAAGTCTTCAAGAGAACTCGAAGACAATCCAATATCGAATCAGCTGAGTAACCACAAACAAGCTCTGTTTGCTTCAAAAGTTTTTTATAGTTTATACGTCTTTTAGGTCTTAACTTAGGTTTTATTAGGTCTTAAGATAGGGTACCTAGGGTTTAAAGATTTAAACACGTATGTTTGATCTAGAGATAAGAGGAATTTAGGTAGTTTATGTTTGTTAGTGGTTGCTAACTTTAAAGTGAGCTGAGATTTAAGAAACATATTTTTTGGATTAATAGCGAAGCTAGTATGGCGTGACAATAGAATCCTAACTAATATTATAAATGCGAAAGTTTGTGAGGAAACATGTATGTTTGTTACTCTTTCACGCAAATACTACTGAACGCATTTGGATGACACTTTACAGTAATATAGGTTATACATCAGAATAACACATGGGATACATTTTATCACGAAATTCCCGCGGGAACGGGTACAACGCGGGGTGCGGCTAATTATTCATAAGAAACACTTATTTACAGCATTTTAGCTATCAAATAGTTTCTCCCTTTCCGACATACGCTATTTTCTAAAGAGGAAAAGAGACAAAACACTTTATAACAATGTTTTAATTTTAATGTTCACTAGCTGTGCCCTGCGGTTTCACCCGCAGCGCCCCCGTTCCCGTGGGAATTTTGAGATTTTTATTCCTTATTTTTCTTATATAAAAACCTTGTCCTGACAATAAGGAACACAATAAAAAAAGAATCATCCAATTTGGTGCAGTCGTTCTGAAGTTATGCGCTTAGCAACAGATTCAGCGATTCGTTTTGATATTATAGATAAATAGGGTGGTAGGTATTATAACACCCATACCTACTTGTATCTCACACATCAAACTATCAGAATTATCACATTTGTCACATTGGAAGACATGCCTAATGAAGTGGAAAATAAGCATCACTACATAGTATAAAACAAAGTCGCTCTCCGCTGTCTGTCTCTATGTATGCTTACATCTTTAAAACTACGCAACGGATTTTGACGCGGTTTTTTTAAATAGATAGAGTGATTCAAGAGGAAGGTTTGTTTGTATAAAAAAATCCGAAATTCTTACAAGAACGGGCACAACGTGGGTAAAACCGCGGGGCGGTGCCAGTAACTTATGAAAAATAAATAATTTTCCACTACATGTATCAATTTTGGAAAAATATGAGACCACCATCAATCAAACTGTATTCAATGTTTTATGTAAAGTTACTCCAAGCCCCAAACTAAGCTCTAAGCTTGTGTTATGGAATCTAACTCACTGATACTACTACATATTATATACACGAATACTTTATCACTACATAGTATAAAACAAAGTCGCTATTTTTGCCTGTTTGTTTGTCTGTATGCTTAAATCATTAAAATTACGCAACGGATTTTGATGCGGTTTTTTGTAATAGGTAGAGTGATTCAAGAGGAAGGTTTTTATGTAAAAAATTCCCGAAATTCCCACGGGAACGGGCACAACGCGGGTAAAACCGCGGGGCGCTGCTAGTCTAATATATAAAATTCTCGTGTCACGGGGTGCGTAATTGAACTCCTCTGAAACGGCTCGACCGATTCTCATGAAATTTTGTATCCATATCGGGTAGGTCTGAGAATCGGACAACGTCTATTTTTCATCCCGAAATTCCCGCGGGGACGGGTACAACGCGGGTGAAACCGCGGGGCGCAGCTAGTCTTGTATATAAAATTTTCGTGTTGCGGTTTTTGTAGTTAAACTCGTCCGAAACGGCTCGACCGATTCTCATGAAATTTTGTGTCCATATCGATTAGGTCTAAGAATCGGACATCTTTTTTTCATGCCCCTAAATGTCTAGGGTTGTCCACCCCTTAATTTTTATACAGCACAACAACGTTTGCTGGGTCAGCTAGTAAGAATATATATAATCGACACCCAGACGTCGCCAACAACTATGTCTTCACAATTATTAACCCCGGGCGGGAATCGAACCCGTAACCCGACACAGTAAGCGCTCTCACTGCCACTGTGACAACGGGCTTGTTATTAGGCAAGCGTGGTGATTACGAAATCCTCACTGTACTAATATCTTCAGTGAGATGAGAGGCCTTTGCCCAGCAGTGGGACATTGCTGATACTGTTCTTTTACTTTATGCGTAAGTGAGTGAGCCGCAAAATGTAATATAAAAGGTTAGGGCTCCGTTTGGTGAGTGCAGCTCGTTACAGCTATAATAACGTACGCTCGTCGGTGATCGGAGCCGCGGGGAGTCTGCACAGAGGAGTGGAGACGGTATGTGCGACAAAATGTGGAAAAAATTGCTGTTGAATGCTGCTTCACTACATAGTATAAAACAAAGTCGCGTCTGTTTGTCTGTTTGTCTGTATGCTTAAATCTTTAAAATTACGCAACGGATTTTGATGCGGTTTTTTGTAATAGGTAGAGTGATTCAAGAGGAAGGTTTTTATGTAAAAACAATCTCGAAATTCACACGGGAACGGGCACAACGCGGGTAAAACCGCGGGGCGCTGCTAGTTGTCTATATATTGTCTAATAAAATATTTTGTGACACGTACACGTCTCTGGGCGGCTCTGTGCCCGCCCGCCCTAGCGGTCTCTCCGGTATATAAGCGCGAGGTCCCGAAGGATAGCGTTAGTCAACGTGCACTGGGGCAGGTGAGTGGTAGTCTGTTTGTTTGTCTTGTATATATGTGTATTTTTTTGTATATAGATTTTTTATAATAATTTATCTGGGTAATATTTTTTTGTGAAAAAAATGGGGAATTTTTTTTTGTGTTTTGGAATTAGTATTGTTCATTTTTATCTAAAGATCAAATTAAAACTAGGTGTAGAAAATAAAAAATAGATTTATAAAAAACTAGCAGTGCCCCGCGGTTTTACCCGCGTTGTGCCCGTTCCCGTGGGAATTTCGGGATAAAATGTAGCCTATAGCCTTCCTCGATAAATAGACTATCTAACAGTGAAAGAATTATTCAAATCGGTTCAGTAGTTTCTGAGATTAGCGCGTTTAAACAAACAAACAAACAAAACAAACTCTTCAGCTTTATAATATTAGTATAGATGTTCAGTAATAAAAAATAAAAATGAGTTTATTCAATAAAATCACATAACAGTGTATACACCGAGACTTCCCAGTAAGTAATCAGATACTTGTATTGGGAATGTCCCGCAACTTCCCTGGTAACAATTTCACATTAATTAATTTTATTTGATTTAACACTTTAATAATAAAACTAGCAGCGCCCCGCGGTTTTACCCGCGTTGTGCCCGTTCCCGTGGGAATTTCAGGATTTTTTTACATAAAAACCTTCCTCTTGAATCACTCTACCTATTACAAAAAACCGCATCAAAATCCGTTGTGTAATTTTAAAGATTTAAGCATACAGACAAACAGACGCGACTTTGTTTTATACGATGTAGTGATGATTACTTACTACTAATTACTTATAACCTACTACATACTAGTAAAAAAAGACTTAAGGAACTTTAAAATATTAAAACGTCTATAAAAAATAACATTTACTGAGTCGGTTTCTAATAAATATTTTAAACATTCATAAAACTGCACTTATAATTAACTAGCAGCGCCCCGCGGTTTTACCCACATTTAACCCGTTCCCGTGGGATTTTACGGATGAAAATAGCCCATAACCTTCCCGTTGAATGTGGCTATGTATTGCAAAAAGAATTATTCAAATCGGTTTGATAATTCCTGAGATAACCACGAACATACAAACAAACAAAATTGTAAATTTTACCTCTTTATAATATTAGTTTAGATACATATTCAGTAAGAGAGAGAAAGAGAAGTTATCGCAAGCTGAAATATTTTAATATTTCTTTAAAATTTTCAAAAAATATTCAATACAGCCATGTAAAAGATAGTATTATTTTAAACAAAAAAATACCAACAAAACTGAGAACCTCCGCGTTTTGAAGTTGGTTCATTTAAATTATATTTTCTACTTGAAATTTACGAGCAGGTACCCGCTCATTGACCCGCTTTTACCCATACTTGTAACAATTTTAAGAAAAAAAACCCCGTGCTTCGGAGGGCACGTTAAGCCGTCGGTCCCGGTTACTCTCTACGGATAGTAGTCGTTACATGAGCCGTGTCAGAGGCCTTTGGCGGCTCAATAACTCTGACACCAGGATTGGTCAGGGTGACCGTCCACTCCATGAGTAGAAGAAGAAGCATACATAAATACTTTATAACAATATATAATTGACACCTAGACGTCGTCAACAACTAGGTATGTCTCACATATTGTTACTCCGTTGAATCGAGCCCGCAACCCCCGACACAGTAAGCGCTCTCACTGCCACTGTGACAACGGGCTTGTCACATATGTATGAGAATTTTCAAAAATACGTAGAAGTTTTTTAGCAAAACTTTTACAGACTCTCAAGGGACATATTACACAAAAGTTAAAAACTTTCTGGAACAGATAAGAATACTTTTTGCTGATACAGAAATGCTTCTGTAATCTAGGTGGTATGTTCATTCGCTTGCCAAGACTGTGGTCCCGGGTTCAATTCGGTCGAGCGAACTCATGTTTCCTACTTTTCAAACATGGCTCGCGTCAAGCAAGCGTGGTGATTACGACATCCTCCTCACTGTACTGATATCTGTGGTGAGATGAGAGGCCTTTGACCAGCAGCTATACATCAACTAATGCCACTTTTCGTTGTAATGTTATAACTCAAGAACGGGCTGACCTATCCAAACCAAATGTTTAGGCTTTGTTCGGACTATTAAGTAGATGGTTTATGTGAAGTTTGCACAAAATCGGTCGAGCGGGTTCATTTATAATCTCGAAATTTCTAAGGGCACAGCTAGTATGAAAATAATATCCTACATAACCCGTACATAAACCAATAACCTAAAATGATATTGATACATCATCCATGTATCTATGAGAGGATTACTCTAATGACATTTCGAAAATTATTTCGAAGGTCCCAACTATATAATTGATTTAAGTAACCCTTTTGGGTAGAGTGGGTCCAATCTTACTCGTATTATTAACTAGCTGCGCCATTGGTTTTACCCGCTTTGTACCCGTTCCTGTGTGAATTTTGGGATGTAAAATACCTCATAACGTGCTCGTTGAATGTGGCTATCTATTACAAAAAGAATTATTCGAATCGGACTGGTAGTTTCTGAGATTAGCGCGTTCAAACAAAAATATGTTTTTAAAACTTTAAGACATTACTTCTAGTACTACTGTTTTACTCTTTTCTGTAGCAAAACTTGTAATTTTTGTGAAAATGTAAAAAATGCATACTTACCTCTTTTTTATATGGATTCAATTGTTTTGTTTACAAAATGTGTTCTGTAAAAACTCATTTGGATAAAAATAAAATCTTTCTAATACATAATTACCTGTTCTATTATTTAAAGAACGGAAATTACTTCTTTCAAAGGAAAAATAATAATCATAACCGCGGTGTAACTTGTTAAGTGTTTTGTCTCTTTCACTCTTCGGAAAATTACGTATGTCTGAAAGTGACAAACCATTCGATAGCTAAAATGTAACATGGTAATTAATATAGCCCGAAGAGTTAAGAGTTTGTAAAGTAAGCTAGTTAGCGAGTCGCGAGTCGGCGAGTTGGATAGCATGCGAGTGAGCGAGTTATTTGATACTAGCCGCTCCCCGCGGTTTCACCCGCGTTGTACCTACATGTTTAGTCGTATAATTTTGTCAACATTAATATTATAAAGAGGAAAACTTTGTTTGTTTGTAATGAATAGGATCAAAAACTACTGGACCGTTTTTAAAAATTCTTTCACCGTTCGAAAGCTACATTATCCACGAGTAACATAGGCTATTTTTCATCCCGAAATTCCCACAGGAATGGACACAACGCGGGTAAAACTGCGGGGCGCTGTTAGTAATAAATATAGCGACACTCAAGATTATAAGATATTTTTCATCCCGAAATTCCCACAGGAACGTGCACCACCCGGGTAAAACTGCAGTTTGTTGCTAGTCCATTCATAAACTCAAATATTTTTTAAATCGTATCTACCATAAGTAATAGAGGTAACAAAGATTAAAAACCAAATAACCTCCTTATTTCGCTATCGGTTAACAGCGTTTCCATCGAAGCTCGTTCAAGTTAAACACAATTACCTTCTCTTCGTAGTTGGGTAAACAAAGACAATCTCGTTTGTGATCTTTCCATTTCAAACAGATGAATAGTAAGATTTTTATAAGAATTATTTTTGTGTTATTAAAATTTACGATGTAATTTCATTTGTAATATGTAGGAAATTTTCCTTTCATAAGTATACTAGCAGCGCCCCGCGGTTTTACCCGCGTTGTACCCGTTCCCGTGGAAGCTTCGAGATGAAACATAGCCTATAACCTTCCCGTTGAATGTGGCTATCCATTACAAGAAGAATTATTCGAATCGAACTGATAATTACTGAGATAAGTTTGTTTGTATGTTCAAGGTGATCGGGAATTACCAGTTCGATTCGAGTTATTCTCTTTGTAATAGATAGCCGCATTCAACGGGAAGGTTATAGGTTATTTTTCATCCTGAATTTCCCACGGGAACGGGCACAACGCGGGTAAAACCGCGGACCGCGGCTAGTTCGTCATTCCAAATGTCTTTTCTTAATTTTTGAACAAATACAATTACGTACTAACAATTACAGCCTAAATGTTTTAACTTACTTAAAGTTAAGTTGAGTAACTTAGTTATCTGTTCTAAGTTGTATTGTAGCCCTTAGAGGGGCTTAAAAGTACTTAATTGATTTCCGTAAGGTTTATCTGTACTTAGCAAAGTAAAGGTGGGGTGGGCCCTCAGTTTGGTTAGGGCATTGCAGGCTGAATCACCTGATTGCCCGAAAAGTAAGATGATTCCGTGCTTCGGAGGGCACGTTAATCCGTCGGTCCCGGTTACTTTCTACGGATAGTAGTCGTTACATGAGCCATGTCAGAGGCCTTTGGCGGCTCTATAACTCTGACACCAGGATTGGTCAAGTTGACCATCCACTCGATAAGAAGAATATTTATATTCCACTCGCGTTGTGCCCGTTCCCTTAAGAATTTCGGGATTTTATATACATATAAACCTTCTTCTTGAGTCACTCTATCTATTTAAAAAAATTGCGTCAAAATCCGTGCAGTAGTATTTGTGTTTATCGCGGACACACAGACGCGGGCGGGGACTTTGTTTTATACTATGTAGTGATAACCTAATTCATTTGTTTATGAATGTGTGGGACCACACCTATCATATTATACCATAAGTGATTGCATTACATATTTCGTTTGGATATCTTTTATTTATTAACAAGCCGCGCCCCGCGGTGTTACCCGCGTTGTACCCGTTCCCGCGGGAATATCGGGATAAAATGTATCCCATGTGTTATTCTGATGTATAACCTATATTACTGTAAAGATTCGTCTAATATTCAGTAGGTTTGAGGATTGGATACTATCTATTTTTCATACCCCTAAGTGATAAGGATTGTCAACCCCTAACATTTTTATTTTATTTTTTGGGCAACTTTTTATGATACAGCATTCTATAAAATACATTAAGTACAACCCTAAATTTCAGCCCTCTATGATCAACTCCTATTTTTCCATCGCGATATTATATTATGGCAAAACAACGTTTGAACAAGACAGCTAGCCCTAACTAATATTATAAATGCGAAAGTAACTCTGTCTGTCTGTCTGTCACGCTTTCATGCCATAACTACTTAACCGATTTGAATGAAATTTGGTACACAGTCAGTCCAGAGCCTGAGAAAGGACATAGGCTACGTTTTATCGCGAAATTCTTGCGGGAACGGGTACAACGCGGGTGAAACCGCGGGGCGCAGCTAGTACTAAGTATATTAAGCTGAGGACAAGAGTCAAGAGTTTAAAATGTCACACAGAGTGGCTCAGCGGGTGGTAATAGAAACACTGCAACAAGAGATTGACACGGATTTGAAATCAAAGTGAATTAAAATACTTTAATAATTATAATCTATACTAATATTATAAAGCTGAAGAGTTTGTTTTGTTTGTTTGTTTGTTTGTTTGTTTAAACGCGCTAATCTCAGAAACTACTGAACCGATTTGAATAATTCTTTTTGTAATAGATAGCCACATTCAACGGGAAGGTTATAGGCTATTTTTCATCCCGAAATTCCCACGGGAACGGGAACAACGCGGGTAAAACCGCGGGGCGCTGCTAGTAGAGAAATATTTAGGTACACAGACTTATCATTCATTCATTCAATCATTCAGTTCGTGTAGGTCAGTGGCCAACCCTGGTGCCGGACACCGCCTAAAGGTGAACTGGGACTGACTGCTTTAAACTTATGAACTTACATAAATCTATAATATAAAAATGAATCGCTGAATGTGTTGCTAAGCGCATAACTTCAGAACGACTGCACCAAATTGGATGATCCTTTTTTAATGTGTTCCTTATTGTCAGGACAAGGCTTTTATATAAGAAAAATAAGGAATAAAAATCTCAAAATTCCCACGGGAACGGGGGCGCTGCGGGTGAAACCGCGAGACACAGCTATATCTTCTTATATATAAAACTAGCAGCGCCCCGCGGTTTTACCCGCGTTGTACCCGTTCCCGTAGGAATTTCGGGATAAAAAATAGCCTATAACCTTCCCGTTGAATGTGGCTATCTATTACAAAAAGAATTATTCAAATCGGTTCAGTAGTTTCTGAGATTAGCGCGTTTAAACAAACAAACAAACAAACAAACAAAACAAACTCTTCAGCTTTATAATATTAGTATAGATGTATTGCTGTTCGTAGTCTGCATAAAACTCGAGAACGGCTGAACCGATTTGGCTAATTTTGGTCTTGAAATGTTTATCGTAATCCAGGGAAGGTTTAAACGGTAAACCCGGGAAATGGAAATTTCGGGATAAAAAATAACCTATGTTACTCGTGGATAATGTAGCTTTCGAATGGTGAAAGAATTTTTAGAAACGGTCCAGTAGTTTTTGAGCCTATTCATTACAACCAAACAAAGTTTTCCTCTTTATAATATTAGTGTAGATTACAAGTAAAGGCAAGGCTCACCAAAATGTCCATTAAAAGGTTATTTCTGTTAATTTTCAGCTTGTCATCGTTTCCCGCGTAAACATCTGTCAAACAACTGATCAACCGCCGCCATGACAGTTTCACGAGTGTGTTTATTACTTGTCATTGCATTAGTCTACGTTCATAGTAGCCATGCAGCCACGGTAAGATTATTATTCCTAGCATTATATTGTATAAAGATTTTTGATTCCTAGCTGTACTAGCATCTTCAGTGAGAGGTGTTTGATCTGCAGTGTCTTAAAGGACGATACTTTACATTAGTGCTCGCTTGTGATCACGTGTACTCCTCGCTGTACTAACATCTTCAGTGAGAGGTGTTTGATCTGCAGTGTCTTATAGGACGATACTTTACATTAGTGCTCGCTTGTGATCACGTGTACTCCTCGCTGTACTAACATCTTCAGTGAGAGGTGTTTGATCTGCAGTGTCTTATAGGACGATACTTTACATTAGTGCTCGCTTGTGATCACGTGTACTCCTCGCTGTACTAACATCTTCAGTGAGAGGTGTTTGATCTGCAGTGTCTTATAGGACGATACTTTACATTAGTGCTCGCTTGTGATCACGTGTACTCCTCGCTGTACTAACATCTTCAGTGAGAGGTGTTTGATCTGCAGTGTCATAAAGGACGATACTTTACATTAGTGCTCGCTTGTGATCACGTGTACTCCTCGCTGTACTAACATCTTCAGTGAGAGGTGTTTGATCTGCAGTGGCTTATAGGACGATAGTTTACATTAGTGCTCGCTTGTGATGACGTGTACTCCACGCTGTACTAACATCTTCAGTGAGAGGTGTTTGATCTGCAGTGTCGTATAGGACGATACTTTATATTAGTGCTCGCTTGTGATCACGTGTACTCCTCGCTGTACTAACATCTTCAGTGAGAGGTGTTTGATCTGCAGTGTCTTATAGGACGATAGTTTACATTAGTGCTCACTTGTGATCACGTGTACTCCTCGCTGTACTAACATCTTCAGTGAGAGGTGTTTGATCTGCAGTGTCTTATAGGACGATACTTTACATTAGTGCTCGCTTGTGATCACGTGTACTCCTCGCTGTACAACATCTTCAGTGAGAGGTGTTTGATCTGCAGTGTCTTATAGGACGATACTTTACATTAGTGCTCGCTTGTGATCACGTGTACTCCTCGCTGTACTAACATCTTCAGTGAGAGGTGTTTGATCTGCAGTGTCTTATAGGACGATACTTTACATTAGTGCTCGCTTGTGATCACGTGTACTCCTCGCTGTACTAACATCTTCAGTGAGAGGTGTTTGATCTGCAGTGTCTTATAGGACGATAGTTTACATTAGTGCTCGCTTGTGATGACGTGTACTCCACGCTGTACTAACATCTTCAGTGAGAGGTGTTTGATCTGCAGTGTCGTATAGGACGATACTTTATATTAGTGCTCGCTTGTGATCACGTGTACTCCTCGCTGTACTAACATCTTCAGTGAGAGGTGTTTGATCTGCAGTGTCTTATAGGACGATAGTTTACATTAGTGCTCACTTGTGATCACGTGTACTCCTCGCTGTACTAACATCTTCAGTGAGAGGTGTTTGATCTGCAGTGTCTTATAGGACGATACTTTACATTAGTGCTCGCTTGTGATCACGTGTACTCCTCGCTGTACAACATCTTCAGTGAGAGGTGTTTGATCTGCAGTGTCTTATAGGACGATACTTTACATTAGTGCTCGCTTGTGATCACGTGTACTCCTCGCTGTACTAACATCTTCAGTGAGAGGTGTTTGATCTGCAGTGTCTTATAGGACGATACTTTACATTAGTGCTCGCTTGTGATCACGTGTACTCCTCGCTGTACTAACATCTTCAGTGAGAGGTGTTTGATCTGCAGTGTCTTATAGGACGATACTTTACATTAGTGCTCGCTTGTGATCACGTGTACTCCTCGCTGTACTAACATCTTTTTTGTTACAGTTACCAAGGAGTTCTTATCCTCGGATGGGATATGAAATGGTTATGCCAAAGAAGCGTCCATTTTGTAACGCTTTCACCGGTAAGTCAGTGATTCTCAAACTGTTTTTACATAGTTTAGACCTCTAACTTTATTTGTTCGAACGCGCTAATCTCAGATACTACCGATCCGATTTGAACAATTCTTTTTCTAATTGACAGCTACATTCAACGGGAAGGATATGGGCTATTTTTCATCCTGAAATTCCTACGGGAACGGGCACAACGCGGGTAAAACCGCGGGGCTAGTTGACCATAATTTACCACGTTGGTTTTTGTATGTTTTTTTGTAAGACCTGTTTTTTAACATGCAGGGTGTGGCCGCAAGCGGTCAGTGGATGTTCCCGGAATGCCCTCCCAGGAGCTGAAGACCAGACAAGTAAGTGAAAACTAAACCTTACTGTTTAAAAAAATAATGTTGTTTTTTTATTATTTTTTATGGGTTAAATGGGTGTAAAAATGTGCTTATCATTATTTATTTCATTATTCTTCCACAGTACATGGACGACGACTCACTCAACGCCATGTTGGATTCCGAAACGGCGATCGACGATCTTTCCCGCCAAATCCTCTCCGAAGCGAAACTCTGGGAAGCGATTCAAGAAGCAAGCGCTGAAATATCAAGGAGAAAACAGAAAGAGGTCTCATTCCAATAACTCTGAAGAAACAACTGGGCTGTATACCGTAGCGTTCCTTGCCAATAAACATAGCTTTAGAAAAAAAACTAATTTAATATCTTTTAACTTGCGTCTAATTTGACAGTTACACGACAAACTTCAGTTATCAAATGACAGCTTGTGTCAAATGTGACGGTTGATAGCAGAGGATAGGTGTCAAACTTGACAGTTAAATGTGTCATTTTTGACAGTGACAGTTATGAAAGATGTCTCAGTTGGGTAGTGGTTCTCAATCTTTTTTGTTATCATTTTTGCTCTGACTTTTATGAAGAATTTGATTACATAATTTTATTTTTGTATTAGATTTAATATATTTTTTTAATTATTTGATGGAAACTATACGCTCAAATTGAAGGTAGCTTAAGTTATTCCATTTCTTTATAAATTTTATAAAGTTAAACTCACTTTTATAACTACTTATTTTATTTACTGTAAAACAAGTCTATAAAATATATGACATTCTTTGCTATTTCATTAATATATATAAAAGTACATTTAGACCAAATAAACTTAAAACCAATCCAAAAATAATGATCCTAAAAAATGTTACTAAAAATCTCTATGGATTCGCTCTAGAGATTGAACGAGATCTATGCAAAGTCAGAACAAATAGATTTGGCGATTTCCAAATGACTTCTAATCGTTATACTAAATGAAACGGGTCTGTATAATGTTAGAATATAGAATGTACTTTTTTAATTACGTACCTGACGTTTCGACCTGTCATCCCATGACCACGAGCGGTATAATCCGCTCGAAACGTCGCGTCGCGTCGGGTACGTATTTTAATGAATACGTTATATTATCTAACGCGATACAGACCCGTTTCATTTAGTGTAAGTGCAAATCGTGTGAGTTTAAAATATATGATCTGTAATTGGTCTAAATGTACCTTTTAAAACAATATTTTTTATTTATTTTTGAGTATGAACAATTAAACAATATTTTGAACTGTTTTTTCAGTTTAATTTAAACAGTTTTAGATGCATGAAGGCAACTGGGCTACGTCAAAGTATAAATACGTAAAAGTAAAATTGTAAGTTTTTAATAATGCCTAGGAGGTGACATTTTTCGAAAAGAGTTGTTCGTTAGTCAAATCACATTAAACAATTTATTGATTGTGTATTAAATTATGACCTCTGTAAGATCATTTTGAATTGAAACTACGTTTACGGATATTTTTCGCTTTTATTTTACATATTAATCTGACGTTTCGACATCTTTACGGATCTTCTGTAAGCTGTTACAACTTCGTTTATTTGACTGTCACATATTTGATATCTGTCAAAACAGGTAATTTATAGTAATGTCATAAAATATTTTAATTAATTTTAATGCCATTAAATATTTTAACTAACCCGATTATTTTATGTCTAGAATTACCGTGGTACCACAAACGACAGTGACACAATTTTTAAGTTATTTTAATAATATTAAACATTTTTTTATTTAAAATTAAATAATTTTAATTAATTTTGATATCATTATGTCATATTTCAATGACATTACTAATATGTTACCTGTTTTGACAGATGTCAAATAATGTGACAGTTAAATAAACGAAGTTGTACTAAAGTGATAGCTGACATTTGCATGATAAAACAAAGATATTGGTATAATTGTTCAACTTTTGGTTTTTCAATGAAATTTTGATAATAATTTAATGTGATTTGACTAAGAAAGGAGCTATATTTGTTAGTAATAATATTTAAAATTAAGAAACTATAAAGTGTTAAATAAAATGAATGAAACATATTTCGTCTGTGTAGTAATGGACTATTATTTTACACTGGAATTGTACCCGCTTCATAGGAATTTCGGGATGAAAAATAGCCCTATAAGTATATTGGTTTCTTCTTAGTTGCGTTTTCCAGCATGGCGGAGAGGTACGTAGCTCCATTCACCAATCACAGCGCATTGTGATTGTCAAACATTGACATTGTCAAAATCTTTTCGTAATGCGTCGTGATTGGTCAGTTGAGCTCCGGACAGCTCCGGTCCGCTTCAATAGGAATGGACTCTTAAGCGAACAATACTCATTTTGATTCGATACTACGTTTACTGATACACTTCGCTTTTATTTTACACTAGCCTCGCCCCGCGGCGTTACCCGCGTTGTACCCGTAACTTCGGGATAAAATATATCCTATGTGTTATTGTGATGTATAACCTATATTACTGTAAAGTTTCATACAAATCCGTTTAGTAGTTTTTGCGTGAAGGAGTAATAAACATACATACACATTGAGTTATATGTACTCGTACTACGTTACATACATCGCTTTCTTTCGGACTTAAAAATAATATTAGTAGAATTTTTCATACATCCATCCCCACAAACGTTCGCATTTACAATATTAGTAGAAAGGATAAGAATCTTTATTTTGACGTTTCGGTCCCTTTACAGGAACCGTAGTCACGTAAGGAAAACCACAAAAGTAAAACCAAAGTCACAGTTCTTTATATTTTTTATTTAATTTCTTCTTAAAATTATTTATACATGTTCAATGTCTGTTTATCCAGCCCTTAACAGACAAAGAACGTTTTATTTAAATATTATTATTTATATTATAGACAGGGGAGTATAAGGGTGTGTTGGCATTGAAGCAGAGAAGAGCGGAGCGAAGCTCACCTGACCAATCACGACGCATTACAAAAAGATTTTGACAATGTCAATGCCTTGTTCTACAATTTAAATGCGCTATGATTGGTTGATTGACCTCTGCATAACTCCGCTCTGCCTCAATGGAAACATACCCTCACTAAAGAGTTTCTTATAGGAATTCATACTTTGTTAGCCAACTTAAAAAAACAGGAGTTTTGCAATTAGCTTGATTGTTTTATGTATAGAATTACAGCGGTGTCACGATGCAATTTATGATTTCTTGTATGCTAGATCGCTTATCTCAAAAACTGCTGATCCGATTTGGATAATTCTTTTTGTAACAAATTGCCACATTCAAAAGGAAGGTTATAGGCTATTTTTCATCCCAAAGTTCCCATAAGAGTGGGCAGTGTAATTTTATTTTTCAACTTTATTAAGTACGGTTTTACCCGCGTTGTACAAGTTCCCGCGGGAATTTCTGGATGAAAAATAGCCTATAATCTTCCCGTTGAATGTGGCTATCTAATACAAAAAGAATTATTCAAATCGGACTGATAATTCCTGAGATTACCTCGAACATACAAACAAACAAACTTACATATTTTACCACTTTATAATTTAGGTATAGATTCCTATAATTCGTCTAAATAGTACTCAAAAGGTATCGCAGAATTTCACATACTCATAATACACATTGCGGTTAACCAAAAGCTAATGAATCAATTGCTATGAATTCACTTGCTGACGTCAATGGACAAGTAAATCAGCGGCTGACGCTAAGGTTTGTAACTCCTACACCCTTACAATAAGTAGTAGTAGTATGAGCCTGTAATGTCCCACTGCCGAGCCAAGGCCTCTCATCTCACCTCAGATATCAGTACAGTGAGGAGGATGTCGTAATCACCACGCTTGCTGCGGGTTGGTGATCTCAAACACGAGCCATGTTTGAAATAAGAAACGCTCCGGGAATTGAACCAAAGACCTCAGTCTTGGCAGGCGAGTGCACATATCACTAGACTACCTTACTATAGACAAGTAAAGTGGAGCTGTGTGGAGATCAACTGACCAATCAGAATGCGTTATAAATAAATTTTGACAATGTCAATGTGTTGTTTGACAATCACAATGCGCTGTGATTGGCTTATGTTGCTTCGCGCCACTCCACTTTGCTTCTACGAAAACGCACCTTATGTATGTATTATAATCATGGTGGTTTGATAACGTTGACACCATCTCTTTCTTTTTTAAATAAATGATCATCTACAATCTATTTCTTTTTAAAAGAGTTAAATTCAACCAATCAGGCTGATTACCAAACCAAAGACAAGAGAAAAATATAGAGGATAAATATAAAGTGCTGTCATCCGAATGAAACTGCATTAATAAACTAATTTCCTAAACTACATTAATAATAAAAATAATATAGTTGTCTTTGGTTAAAAGCGGCCATATTGATTCAGATTTTAGAAAAAGAACAAAATTTCCACCAACGTCAGTGTTTACAGAAACTAGACCTCACTTTGACCGCGCAGTTAACCGCAATGCGATGCAAGTTTGCCATTGGATCTAAAAGTCATATTTTTCGATGTCTTCGAAAGGGTATTTCAGTTCCTTGTCAATGATGTTGGACATCCACAGCTCAGGCAGGCTCTCGACGACGTAGACAGGCAGCTTAGACTTGTCTTGTTTTGAGGAGTCAGGCTTCATGTCGTGGGGAGATGTCAAGAACTGAAAATGATGTAAAAGGTTATAAATCTACACTATCTACACTAATATTATAAAGAGGAAAACTTTGTTTGTTTGTAATGAATAGGCTCAAAAACTACAGGACCGTTTTTAAAAATTCTTTCACTATTCGAAAGCTACATTACCACGAGTAACATAGGCTATTATTCATCCCGAAATTCCTACAGAAATGGACACAACGCGGGTAAAACCGCGGGGCGCTGCTAGTTTTACATAATATGTGTATGTCTATGACATCGGAGCTCATTACGAATTGACTTATTTTAACGTATTGATTACGACATCCTCCTCACTGTACTGATATCTGAGGTGGGATGAGAGGCCTTTGCTCAGCAGTGGGGCATTACAGGCTAGTATTTTTAATACTAATCTTATTTAGAGTGAGATTCACCGTGTTTCAGAGAACTTGTACATTGTTGACCCTGATCGTTTCAATCGTCAGACCATGTCGTCACCTTTAGGCGGTGTAAAAATTCCGATACCATGGTTGGCCACTGAACTTGAACTTAGTAACTCAGAGCCTTATGCATAAACTCTTATTAACAGCACTTTAGCTATCAAATGGTTCGTCCCTTTCCGACATACGCTATTTACCAAAGAGCGAAAGAGACAAAACACTTTAAACCCTGTTTAAGTTAAATATCGCTTATGAATAAGTTAATTTTCAAGTATAAGCTTACCTTAAGCGCCTCAGTGCCCCGTTTCCGCCTCAGATAGTTGAAGCAACAGGACCGGAAATGCCTAGTCCCGCACGCGGAGGCACACTCGCTCCCGCACGAGTCACAGGACAGGCTGGACGCCCACATCGTACTGCCTAAAGGACGGAGACGGGATGTAATACGTTTATATTGTAGCATAGCGGAGCTGGGCGGAGCTCAACCGACCAATCGCAACGTTTTAAGGAAAGATGTTGACAATGTTAATGCGTTGTTTAACAATTTCAATGCGTTGTAACAGCCTCCGTGGTCTTGTGGTTTGAGAGCCCGACTCACGACCTGGAGGCTCCGGGTTCAATTCCCGGTGGGGATATCTCACAAAAAAATCTCTTTGTGAGACTAATATATAAATCACTCTCATTAACTAATCACCACTCCGTGATTAGCTAATAAGGGGGATATTTGACAAAAAAAACGTGTGTTGGGTCTATATTACAAAGTCTATAAACACGTATGTAATTTCTTCCTACCATGCAGTTTTTAATGTCATGCGACGACCGACAGTAATACATTGATTGTCCACTAGAGGCAGCCTCGGGTCTCGGGCTGCCTCGCCCTGAGGCTGCCTCGGACCGAGGCTGCCTCTAGTGGGTAGGTAACTAACTTAAATTTAACATTATATCGATTTTAATTCAATTTCACATTGGGGACATAAGTAACATACCTAGTATAAAAGATTACAACTGATTTTAAAATCTACTACAGTGAAATTACGGCCGATAAAAAAATATTTATGCTAAGAAAAACATTTAGAAAAACATACATTTTCATGACTAGCAACGCCCCGTGGTTTTACTTATGTTATGCCAGTTTTAGTGGTAATTTCGGGTTAAAAAATACTCTATAGCCTTCCCGTTGAATGTGGCTGTCCATTACAAAAATAATTATTCGAATCGGACTGGTAATTCCCGAGATAAGAGCATACAAACAAACAAAATTACAAATTTTACCTCTTTAAAATATTCGTAGACAAAATGTAGTTAAGAATAGAAATTCTAGAAGGTTCTAGAAGTTTGAAATGACAATTCATGCAGTCTATGGCATTCTATTATTGTCTATTTCACCTGACTTATAGTCTCTGGATTCGGCCGCGTCCCGTTTATTTCGTCTAGAATCTACCTGCGACCAAGTGGCTGACGAAAGCATTATCAAAAATGGATTATTCAAATAATTTACAAGCAATAGCAATATACTATATAAGTCAAAAGATATAATGGACTTTACTCAAAAAAATTACTTCAAACTGTGTACATAAAAAAACAGAGACCAGAAATAATAGAGGAATTATTCACCTATTTATTTTGGTTAATAAAAAAAATGGAACAATTAAAAAAATGATTTGAAAAAAATATAAAATAAAGCATTATCAAAAGGTTAAGGGTGTCTGTCCATTAAAGTGGAGTAGGCTGCGGAGCGGAGAAGCGGAGAAATATTAACCAATAGGATTGCATAAAATATCTGACCGGAGATTATATGCAATCCTATTGGTTACCCTTACACACACAGGCACCCTTACGAACCTATGTCCATTTTGAATTCAATATAAGAACTGAATAATAAATTATAACAAATAAAAATATCTATACTCAACCCAATAAATATTGAAAAATATTGAAAATTTACTTACCAATAAGCACTAACGAAATAATTGCAGTAATCTTAAACATTTTCCAAATTATTTAGTAAAAAGGAACTCAAAAATCCCGCCAATACGTTTCCAAGATGGCGTTCTCTTATGGCGACTGGCGGTAGAATGTCGGATATCAACTGACATCCCCTTTTTATATAAAAACTAAGTTTACTCAAGTCCTTCAGCGGAGGAGGGTGACACGTCATGAATATTATGGAAAGAATTTTATAATTATGTATTCAATTAAAAGTTTAGTTAGTAAATTTATATTTATGAATTTTCTGGTATGTAAAGGTGTTTTGAGTTCGTCTGTTTGTGCAGTAGTCTGAGAATATTACAGCAAGTAATTACCTGTAATGTCCCACAGCTGGGCTAAGGCCGTTCATCTCATTGATATCAGTACGGTGAGGAGGATGTCGTGAGGACCAATCTGCGAAACTAGCAATCCGATTTTGATAATTATTTTTGGAATTTATAGTCACTCTAGCAGCGCCCCGCGGTTTTACCCGCGTTGTGCCCGTTCCCGTGGGAATATCGGGAATTTTTATACATAAAAACCTTCCTCTTGAATCACTCTACCTATTACAAAAAGCCGCATCAAAATCTGTTGCGTAATTTTAAAGATTTAAGCATACAGACAAACAGACGCGACTTTGTTTTATACTATGTAGTGATTCAACGGGAAGGTTATAGACTAATTTTATCCCGAAATTCCCGCGGGAACGGGTACAACGCGGGTAATACCACGGGGCGCGGCTATTTTATATTCTATCTTGTTTGCCGTTGATTAAAAGCGAGGAAACTCATCGCAAACAACTAGTTTATAGAAAAATAAGACTTGTTACACAATTTCAAAAGTTTTTCAATAAAAATGTAAAATGGACGATGGCTATTGACTGCTAAATGAGGGAAATCAAATTGATTTCGAAACTTTAATAAAGTAAAGCTGTTTTACCTGTGCTACCCGTTCCTGTGGGAATTTCGGGATAACAAATACCCCGTGTCCATCTCCAATGTCTAATAAGTATTTGTGAATGTATTTAAAGTAGTATCAGTGAGTTAGATTAAGTACATGATACAAGCTTAGAGCTTAGTTTGGGTCTAATTGACCGTGAGTGAATTTGTCCAGGTGTATATAATATGATTACTTATATTAGTATCAGTGATTGCCATTATACTTAATTCAAAAAAATTATGCCACACGGTTTTACAAGCGTTGTTCCCGCGCCTGGGGGAATTTCAGGATAAAATGTATAATTCTGATGTATAAACTATATTTCTGTAAAGTTTCATCCAAATCCGTATTGTAGTTAATATATAATTTGTTTATTTTTAAAGAATGTAAGGCTTTTTAGTAAATAAAGATTATCATTTATCATTTAGTTTTTGACAGAGTAACAAACTTACAACCTCACTTTTCGCATTTAAATTGTGATAGGATATGAGAGTATAGATAACCTCTCGAAACATTACACCGTACAAACACACATTAAAACACTTTGTGTTAATATTATTTACCATGCTTTCAAAGGCTTATAGCATACTAGCAGCGCCACGCGGTTTTACCAAGGTTTTGTCTGTTCCCGTAGGAATTTCGGGATGAAAAATAACCTGTAACCTTCCCGTTGAATGTGGTTATCTATTACAAAAAGAATTATTCAAATCGGATTGGTAGTTTCTGAGATTAGCGCGTTCAAACAAACAAACTCTTCAGCTTTATTATAGACTGGGAGCGCCTCGCAGTCTTACCCACATTGTACCCGTTCCCGCGGGAAATTCGGGATAAAATGTATCCCATGTGTTATTCTGATGTATAACCTACATTACTGTAAAGTTTCATGCAAATCGATTCAGTAGTTTTTACGTGAAAGAGTAACAAACATACATACATCCTCACAAACTTTCGCATTTATAATACTAGTGTTTTATGTAGGACTTACTTATAAGATGGTACGGGTTTCATTGTTTCAACCCGACTCGAAAAAAGGGGTATTATTAGTTTGACATAACTAGGTACCTATGTGTTCGTTTATAACACCGTGGCACCCTTCTATCGGAGTTGTTGAACCGCCTAAAGATGACGACGTGATCTCACGATTGAAACGACCGGGACGGACAATTAAACGGTATCCTCTACCCTAAGCACGGTAGCGCTCAAATAGAAACGCCACTATCGGCCACCCATCCAAGTAGGGGTCGAGCTGCACGTTGCTAACAATCGCAATGAACTAACATCGCTTAGTCAAACTACGCCGCGAGCGATATCTATACTAATATTATAAAGCTGAAGAGTTTGTTTTGTTTGTTTGTTTGTTTGTTTGTTTGTTTGTTTGTTTGTTTAAACGCGCTAATCTCAGAAACTACTGAACCGATTTGAATAATTCTTTCACTGTTAGATAGTCTATTTATCGAGGAAGGCTATAGGCTACATTTTATCCCGAAATTCCCACGGGAACGGGCACAACGCGGGTAAAACCGCGGGGCGCTGCTAGTAGGACATAAAATAATTTATCATTTACTAGCAGCGCCCCGCGGTTTTACCCGCGTTGTGCCCGTTCCCGTGGGAATTTCGGGATAAAATGTAGCCTATAGCCTTCCTCGATAAATAGACTATCTAACAGTGAAAGAATTATTCAAATCGGTTCAGTAGTTTCTGAGATTAGCGCGTTTAAACAAACAAACAAACAAAACAAACTCTTCAGCTTTATAATATTAGTATAGATTTAACTCTGTAATGTCCCACTGTTGGGCAAAGGCCTCTCATCTCACTCAGATATCAGTACAATGAGGAGGATGTCATAATCACCACGCTTGCCTACCGGGTCGGTGATCTCAAACACGAGCCATGTTTGAAAAGTACAAACCGTATTCCAAATTCTAATAGTAAGTAAAAGGCATTTTAACTGAACAATTATTTAATATTAAATCATTATGTACAAGACAAAACTTAGATACTAATTATAAATAACTATATTAAACTAAAAATCTGAAAAACCTCTCACTGAAGATGTACCTTGGTGGGGTTATTTTTTTTTTATTTAACTACAATATACTTGACATCGACTGAACCTGTGGGCTGAGCAGGCCCTTATCGGTAAATAGTAGTCGTCTGAACCCGCGGGTCGAGTTATCCGATTAGTGTGGGTCGAGTCGCCTATGAAAAAAAAACGGAGTGGGTAACTGAACCTGCGGGTGTGCTCTGCGGGCCCAGTTGACCACCAAGCGGAAGATGTTAGTACAGCGAGGAGTACACGTGATCACAAGCGAGTACTAATGTAAAGTATCGTCCTATAAGACACTGCAGATCAAAGTCCTCTCACTGAAGATGTTAGTACAGCGAGGAGTACACGTGATCACAAGCGAGCACTAATGTAAAGTATCGTCCTATAAGACACTGCAGATCAAACACCTCTCTCTGAAGATGTAAGTACAGCGAGGAGTACACGTGATCACAAGCGAGCACTAATGTAAAGTATCGTCCTATAAGACACTGCAGATCAAACACCTCTCACTGAAGATGTTATTACAGCGAGGAGTACACGTGATCACAAGCGAGCACTAATGTAAAGTATCGTCCTATACGACACTGCAGATCAAACACCTCTCACTGAAGATGTTATTACAGCGAGGAGTACACGTGATCACAAGCGAGCACTAATGTCAAGTTTATAATACAATTAATTTTTTTAGACAAAATCACAGAAAAATATAATACATAATTATTATATACCCAATAAAAATACTTATCTTCCTTGGTACAAGAATCTTATTATAAACAAACTATCTATCTTTTCTATACTAATATTATAAAGCTGAAGAGTTTGTTTTGTTTGTTTGTTTGTTTGTTTGTTTGTTTGTTTGTTTGTTTAAACGCGCTAATCTCAGAAACTACTGAACCGATTTGAAAAATTCTTTTTGTAATGGATAGCCACATTCAACGGGAAGGTTATAGGCTACTTTTTCATTCCGAAATTCCCACGGGAACGGGAACAACGCGGGTAATACCGCGGGGCGCTGCTAGTTAATATATAAAATTCTCGTGTCACGGTGTGCGTGGTTGAACTCCTCTGAAACGGCTCGACCGATACTCATGAAATTTTATGTACATATCGGGTAGGCCTGAGAATCGGACATCTATTTTTGATCCCGAAATTCCCGCGGGAACGGGACAAAGCGGGTGAAACCGCGGGGCGCTGCTTGTACTTATAATATTGTAAGATAATATTACTTATTAGATAACTATTGACATTTTAAGTACACAATGAATTATTAAATATTATAATTTATTTTACTCTAATTATTTATATACAATTTACAACTTAAACTTAATTAATTTTGAAAATAAATAAAAATTTAATGAATAAGTCGATTTTTCCTCCAAATCCATTCCTTTTATAGAGGAAAAAGGTTTACTGGTGCAAGATTGGAATGAAATCACTTAATATGTTTCCTCTGCAGAAAGATCTGTCTTTGGTTGGAAAAATAAAATCTATCTTGAATCATGAAATCAATCTTAGATAGGTTACAAAACTATCTTAGATTATAGGATCATCTTAGATAGGGTACATAACCGATCTTGAACTATAGAATTGATCATACCTGTCACAGACTCTCTCTATCATCACTACATAGTATAAAACAAAGTCGCGTCTGTTTGTCGTTTGTCTGTTTGTCTGTATGCTTAAATCTTTAAAATTATGCAACGGATTTTGATGCGGTTTTTTGTAATAGGTAGAGTGATTCAAGAGGAAGGTTTTTATGTAATAAAATTCCCGAAATTCCCACGGGAACGGGCACAACGCGGGTAAAACCGCGGGGCGCAGCTAGTAAACTATAAAATAGGTACTACTAATATTATAAATGCGAAAGTTTGTGAGGATGGATGTATGGATGTATGTTTGTTGCTCTTTCACACAAAAACTACTCAACGGATTTGCATGAAACTTACAGCAATATATTCTTCGATCAACAATACACAACTAGATGTCGGGTCGGCGCAAAAAACACGTCTCGGTGAATAACGCCTCATTTGAAAAGTGAGCTCTTATTTTATTCATAAGATTTGCTACTTTATCGCCAGGTGTCATGGTTGTAATTAGGTTGAACTTCGAACTGTTTTATAACTTTAGTTTCAGTTCGGTAGTAAACACAATAAGCTGTCACACGTCATCCACGCGGACAGTATTTAGCTTTGATATTGTACGTGACCCGATATCTAGTTGTGTATTGTTGATCGAAGAATATAGGTTATACATCAGAATAACACATGGGATACATTTCATCCCGAAATTCCCGCGGGAACGGGTACACAAGGGTATATATTTAAAACTATATTTTACAAAATCTAGCTCGCATTACAGAGTCTACATCTACAACACATGACACCATCAAACAATCAATTCAACAGCCTCCGTGGTCTTGTGGTTTGAGCGCTCTGCTCACTATCCGGAGGTTTCGGATTCGATTCCCGGTGGGGACAATATCTCACAAAAATCTCTTTGTGAGACTGTCCTCAGTTTGGTTAGGGCATTACAGGCTGAATCACCTGATTGCCCGAAACGTAAGACGATTCTGTGCTTCGGAGGGCACGTTAAGTAGTCCCGGTTACTCTCTACGGATAGTAGTCGTTACATGAGCCGTGACAGAGGCCGTTGGCGGCTCAATAACTCTGACACCAGGATTGGTCAGGGTGACCGTCCACTCGATGAAGAAGACCTCTCAAACACCTAATATCTCATCACTATCATCATCACAAAGCCCTTTTCTCTTCTTCTCCTTCACATGTCTCTTATAATGTTGTTTCAATTTACACTTAGTGATAAACTTCTTCTCACACACGTTACACTCAAATCTCCTGTCCCCGTTGTGAGTGCGGACGTGCATCTCCAAATTAGTCTTCTGTACAAACGCTTTGGCGCAGAATTCACAAGAGAACGGCTTCACTCCGGTGTGGATCTTGGTGTGACGGTCCAGATCAGCTTTCCTGTAGAAGGATGCTGGGCATTCGTCGCAGGTGAAGTTTTTCACGCCTGTTGACAGAATTGTGGTTAATACACTGTTTAAACTCACACGTTTTGCACTCATTTTACTAAACTAGCAGCGCCCCGCGGTTTTACCCGCGTTGTGCCCGTTCCCGTGGGAATTTCGTGAATTTTTATACTTTTAAACCTTCCCCTTGAATCACTCTATGTATTAAAAAAAATCGCGTTAAAATCCGTGCAGTAGTATTTAAGTTCAGCACGAACAGACAGACGCGGCCGGGGTGTAAAGTGTTTGATACTAGCTGACCCGGCAAACGTTATTTTGCCGTATAAAACTTAAGAGGTGGACCACCCTAATCACTATAAATTGAGATGTAAGCTATCCTATCTTTCAAGTTGGATCAGATTGCATACGGAGTGCGAATCAAATCTAAAATCGGTTCAGTAGTTTAGGAGTCCATCGCAGACAAACGTGACACGTAATTTTTATACATAAAGATATTACTCGCAGCGCCCGCGGTTTTACCCGCGTTATACCCGTTCCCGTAGGAATTTCGGGATAAAAAATAGCTTATAACCTTCCCGTTGAATGCGGCTATCCATTACAAAAATAATTATTTAAATCGGATCAGTAATTCCTGAGATTAGCGCGTTCAAACAAACAAACAAACTCTGCAGCTTTATAATATTAGTAGAGATCAAACGGGTCTGTACCGCGTTTGAATATATAACGTACTAGCTGCGCCCGCGGTTTTACCCGCGTTGTGCCCGTTCCCGTAGGAATTTCGGGATGAAAAACGCCTATAACCTTCCCGTTGAATGTGGCTATATATTACAAAAAGAATTATTCAAATCGGACTGGTAGTTTCTTACCGTCATGCTTCATAAGATGTATGCTCAAGTGGCCGGGCTGCGTGTATGTATTGCCGCACTGAGAACACATGTAGGGCCTTTCCTTGGTGTGCGTTCTCATGTGCTTGGTCACCTGGTACTGGAAGCCGAACATCTTGCCACACTCCTCGCAGGAGAACCTCTTGTCAGCTTGACTCACCTTTTTGTATTGTCTCCTGGAAATTAAATTAATAATCGATATTAATATTATAAAGCTGCAGAGTTTGTTTGTTTGAACGCGCTAATCTCAGGAACTACAGGCCTGATTTGAAAAATTATTTTTGTAATGGATAGCCACATTCAATGGAAAGGTTATAGGCGTTTTTCATCCCTGAATTCCAACGGGAACGGACGCAACGCGGGTAAAACCGCGGGGCGCTGCTAGTTATTAATAAATCTAAAATTCTTCAATGACTTTTTTATGTGCTATAAAGAAATAAACACAGTAAAAATAAACACACAAAAATTGTAACACAGGGGTTAAAACAACCCTTTTCCAGTGTTTAATAGACTATTACTTACTTTTTCCGTTTTTTGGGTTCAATTTTAATATTGACCTCTTCGTCCGATATCTCAATGATTTCACATTTCAACTTCACTTCACTCCAGGGTTCTTCCATCTGTAACGAAAGATTTATTAATGACTGTCTTTAACCTTCTTCTTCATCGAGTGGACGGTCACCCTGACCAATCCTGGTGTCAGAGTTATTGAGCCGCCAAAGGCCTCTGACATGGCTCATGTAACGACTACTATCCGTAGAGTAACCGGGACCGACGACTTAACGTGCCCTCCGAAGCACGGAATCATCTTACTTTTATGATCTATACTTATACTATACTAACTGACTGTTTGGCCATATAAAAAATGAAGGGGTGGACCACCCTAATCACTATACATTGAGATGTAAGCTATCCTATCTTTCAAGTCGGATCAAATTGCACACAACGTGCAAATCAAATTTAAAATGGGTTCAGTAGTTCAGGAGTCCATCGCGGACATTCAACGTGACACATATTTTTTATACATAAAGACTAATAGAATAAAGCTTAAGAGTTTGTTTATGATTATAAAGGATTATTGATTATTATTATTAAAGAGGTAATTTATGATTTGTTATCTACACTATCTACACTAATATTATAAAGAGGAAATCTTTGTTTGTTTGTAATAAATAGGCTCAAAAACTACTGGACCATTTTTTAAAATTCTTTCACCATTAGAAAGCTACATTATCCACGAGTAACATAGGCTATTTTTCATCCCGAAATTCCCACAGGAATGGACACATCGCGGGTAACACCGCGGGGCGCTGCTAGTATTATGATATACTAGCGACCCCCTTGCTTCGTTTTGGGTGACAAAGCCATGCCCTGCTAGTCATTAAAATTCGTAAAATCCCTTCATAGTAAGCACTTACATGCTACAACGAACCCTCATGCAAAATTGAGGCTCCTAGCACTTGTAGTTAGTGAGTGGATGAATTTCGCTTTAATATATAGCTATATATTTGGTTTAGTTCCGTGATAAATATCTAAAACTAACTTTAGGTAGGCTTAGTACGTATATGTTTTATTTTTCCCAGGCGTTAGAGTATAAAATGCAAGTTATCAATGGGTTATATATAATACTAGCAGCGCCCCGCGGTTTTACCCGCGTTGTGCCCGTTCCCGTGGGAATTTCGGGATAAAATGTAGCCTATAGCCTTCCTCGATAAATAGACTATCTAACAGTGAAAGAATTATTCAAATCGGTTCAGTAGTTTCTGAGATTAGCGCGTTTAAACAAACAAACAAACAAAACAAACTCTTCAGCTTTATAATATCAGTATAGATTCGTAGGTTCATTAATTGATTGTTCCTATTTAGCTTGTTTGTAAACATATAATACAAAAATTAGTAATGTTCTCATAAAAGGAGCATAAAACATCAATTAATTAAGGTTTTCTTGCATTTACAGAATAAAAAACATTAATCGAAATTAGAGAGGTTTTATGTCTCCAAAAGATGTTGTTATTTTTTTAATTCAATCTTACCTTAATAACTGTTAGATATCGAAGTATGTTATTTAATATTTCTATGAGTTAGGTGTTTAATTATCCATTTTATTTAACTAGAAATTAGATGAATATGTAGTTTAATAAATAAATCGCTTTAATTCAAGGATCTGAGATTAGGATTATTTTTATTGTTTGTTTGGATTTTGACAGCTTTACGTCAAAATATTAGTGAAATGATACAGGTTTCGAATCAAATAATTAATTTCAATGAAAAACATGCATTAGAAAGAAACAAAGCATACCACAAAAATAGGGAAAGAAAGAGACAGCAACAAAACAAAAGAAATAAAAACTGAAAATGAAACATTTTTCTCGAATTTGACAATGACAGCGTTGACATAAAAATGACATTTTAGAAAAAATATATTTGTTCTTGGTCTGTGTTTGACACAATGAAAGCGTTTCGTTTCTACTTTAACCATTGGTAATCATTTAAAATAGAATAATTCATTAAAAATTATAAAAATAATATTTATTAAACGAAAAAAACATTATTAATTGATCAGATTATTTATTTATAAAAGAAAATACATTTTTAATTTTAGTTTTACCCAACGTTATAAAGATACCGGACTAAAGATAGTGATTCGGTTGATTTAACAAGTATTTCAGGCAGGTATTTCAGAACTACCTTATCCATGAGCCTACATTATTAATAATAATAGAGGTGTTTTATAATAATTATAGTGACATAGAGTCAGTTTATAGCCTACTTACATTATTACATACTTACTGAGAATATCAGATTTTTTTCTAAAAAGTCATTTCAAGGTAATCTTTTCTCGTTTTAACAATTCTAATCATTAATCATACATATTTTGTACAAAACATTATTTGTACATACTTGTTTAAATGCAAAGAACCGGCGACAGTCTAACTATAACCCGACTAAATAAAGAAGTGACGTAAATACATTGATTTGTAAAAAATATTTGATATATTTAATTTGACCGTGTTATTCGTAATCGGGTCAGCGTGATGTCATTTTGATGCTATAATTTTAAAAGTGACGTCCTTCTCGCTATTTCAACATAGGTAGTAGTGAGGGGATTTGACAGGTGATTTTATCGATATATCGATCATCTATACCTAATAAATGAATTTGTAATGTCTGTTTGTAATTAAAATAACTGAAATACTTATTAAAAAACTAAAATTTTAAATTACCGCCTTTGCTGCATCTATTACCAAATTTTTTTTTTATAAATTGTCTTATATTTGTTCCGACTAATCTCTGAAGTGGCTGGGCCGATTTTGACGGGACTTTTACTGGCAGGTAGCTGCTGTAATCATTAATAAAAAGAGCTAGTCTCTTCGACGAGTCCAATGCAGACTTCCCCGTCTATTTTTGTGCAGTGCAAGCTCCTTCAGATCTCTATACGACATGACAAATGACAACTTAAATGATGACGTAAGTAATTGCTAAATTGAGCTACGCACAGCCCCATTCTGGCTTTATGGACACGTACCCATATGCTAGATGGTCTGAGGTTTTTTTAATAAGTTAAAAATGTGACTAATCTGCTACCATACCCTGTCATATACCGAAAGAATCGCAGTCGTTACATGAGCCATGTCAGAGGCCTTTGGCGGCTCAATAACTCTGACACCAGGATTGGTCAGGGTGACCATCCACTCGATGAAGAAGAAGAAGACCGAAAGAATCTTTAAAATCGATTTAAAACAACAAGTGACAATTAAACTAAGTAAAATAATAATATCGATACCTAAGTCCGTCCCATCTCTACACATTATGCGTCATTCATTTTATCGTCTGCTTTCAGTCGTGTCAGTGCATTATCACAGGGAACCCGGTTTTTTGGATTTAAGTGATTATTATTTCAAGAAAATAGATAATTATGTCGTACTATCCTCACAGGACTGTAGGTGAGTTCAAAATTATGATAAACCTCTTCTATAATAAGAATTTGAATTTGAATTTAAGGACTTATGTCCATGAAAAAGGTTGTATATTTAAGTATTTTGTGTGCCGGTAACATGTAAATTAAAAAGTGATTACAGATACCTGTGGTTTATGGTTTTATCTGACATTTTTATTGGTGATTTTTTTGTTTGTTTTTCGAAATATTAAAAAACCGTTATTACTGTTATTATTTACATATTGTTATTAAACTACCCGAAACATTATCAACATTATTTTTTATTAAACATTTTTTTTATATCATAGAACTTTTTTTGTTTTCCAAAAATATTTTTTTTAATTTTTTTTTTGTGAAAACGGGCTTCACTTGTTTCCTATTCATCCCTATTAATCTGACATTTAATGAACCTTGTTTTTTGTACCAGCTGTTTGTTGTCAAATGACGTCATGCGTGTTACCGTAACATTTTTGTATGCGCTGTACGATAGGTGTTTGCTTCGATGAATATCAACTATGTTTTCTTTTAATTAGTAGCTAGTTAGAGACTTTCAATCTACTTTCAAAATGATAATCTGGCTAGAATAGTATAATACAGCTGAAGAAAAGCTAATCTCAGAAACTAGGTACCAATCTGACTGGAATTATATTTTTGTAATGGCTAAAGCCTTTCAAGAGAAAGGCTTTTTTTCATCCCGAAATTCCCTCAGGAATGGACACAACGTGGGTAAAACCGCGGGGTAATCAGGATAAAAAATATACTTAATTTATGCAGGTACTCTTACTTCTAAAATAATTTATGGAAGGTTTAGAAATCAGATTTTGTTTTTGAAAAAAAGAAAGTCGTTTTTAGTAAACGACTTGTACAATAAATAATATCGAATCTTTCTAAAAAATAATCTTTTTTTAAGGTGAAGGACACTTGGTTAAAAATGTCTAAATAATTTTAGACTAAAAAAAACTTTTTTTTATAAAGTAAGAGACATAAGGAAGTCTTTTTTTGAAGTTTGTGAAAAGTAAACGTGACTAATAGGTACTTATAAAAATGATAAGAAATTGCGATTACTGAATTTCTTTCGCCATAGTCATTGCAGCCGTTTTCACAATTTCTTAGAGATTTCTTCAAAGCACAAGGTTGGCGAATAACTATCACGTAGCGTTCGTGGCTTAGTTAGACGAGCGATGTTAACTCATTGAGATTGTTAAGCAACGTGTAGCTCAACCCTACTTGGTTAGGTGGCCTATAGTGGCATTTCCATCGCTACATAGCTTCGAAAGGCATATAAAACTAGCAGCGCCCCGCGGTTTTACCCGCGTTGTGCCCGTTCCCGTGGGAATTTCGGGATAAAATGTAGCCTATAGCCTTCCTCGATAAATAGACTATCTAACAGTGAAAGAATTATTCAAATCGGTTCAGTAGTTTCTGAGATTAGCGCGTTTAAACAAACAAACAAACAAACAAAACAAACTCTTCAGCTTTATAATATTAGTATAGATTGTCGGTCCCGGTTGTTTCACTCGTCAGACCATGTCGTCCTTTAGGCGGTGTAACAACTCCGTCACCAGGGTTGGACACTGACCTGCTCGAACTTACTTACTTGAAATATGTATGTGTACTTGACAGGGTTGTCAGTTGTTTATTGATTAAACATGTTTAACATCACTACATAGTATAAAATAAAGTCGTCTTTGTTTCGTATCTGTTTGTCTGTATGCTTAAATCTTTAAAATTACGCAACGGATTTTGATGCGGTTTTTTGTAATAGGTAGAGTGATTCAAGAGGAAGGTTTTTATGTAAAAAAAATTGCCGAAATTCCCACGGGAACGGGCACAACGCGGGTAAAACCGCGGGGCGCTGATAGTATTAGATAATACAGAATCCATTTATTACGACTTCACGTGACTTACTGTTCAATATTATATACTAATACTAGCTACAGGTCGCGGCACGAAACTCTAGCGCTGAGCGAAACGTGGAGGGGATAGCTGCGCATGGGTACCGTCGCGCACGCAATACAAATTAGTAATTTAATTGCTTAATTAAAAACAGCAAAATAATGTTTTAATGTAAAGTCAAATAGTAAGTCTAGCGGTGAACAAAATGTGGAACTTCACTGCGTATGGGTACTGTCACGCACGCAAATATTACTTAAGTAATATTACTTCATGTTACCTACAATATAATTTTTAACAAGTTTATGGGGAGTAGAAAAATAAATACACTATCGGATTTGTAAATTTTTATATTAAATACCAAATAATAATAATTTTTATATTAAGTCCGAATTACATAAGAACAAACACAACAAACAAATCAACAAAACAAACTTAACAAAAAACAACAACAAAAATTAACGATGACAACAAAACAATTCAGAACGCGACTGTACACTGGAAGTGCGCGGAGCGTCGTATCGGCACGGGGGACGGAGTACGACTGGAGAGCCAATCGGCGCAACGCACGCTCGCCCTTCACCCCTGTACCCCGCCAAGACACCTTATTTTTTACTTCTGCGCAATAACGGTCAGCGCTAGAGTTTCGTGCCGCGACCTATACATTATTATACATTAGTAGTATTAACTAGCCGCGCCCTGTGTTCTTGCCGACCTACGTGGCCCTATTCCCGTGGGAATTTCGGGTTAAAATGTATCCCATGTGTTATTCTGATGTATAAGCTATATTACTGTAAAGTTTCATCCAAATCCGTTCAGTAGTTTTCACGTGAAAGAGTATTAAACGTCCATCCATGTTTATAATATTTTTAGTAGGATATTAAAGCTGAATGGTTTGTTTTTTGTTTCTTTGAACCTCTCAAGAAATACCTATCCGATTCGAATAATTCTTTTTGTAGTAGATAGCCACATTCAACGGGAATATTTAAAGCTACCTCTAATCCCCAAATTTCCATATTAACGGGTACACAGCGGGTAAAACCATAAGGCACGTCTAGCACAATAATAAAATTGTATTAAAGAAAGACGTGTTAGTTACACCATTTAAACCAGAGAATGGCTAGACCGATTTTAATGGTTCTTTTTTTATTTTATTTAATTTTGTATCGAATAGGATAATAAGAAATAAAAATTCCAAAATTCCCACGGGAACGGGTGCGCTGCAGGTGAGCTTGCGGGACACAGCTAGGTAGTTATAAATAGATATCGTCGGGGATAGCGCAAGACCGCGTATATAACAGAGGTAAAAGCTGCGTATCTACACTGAACCTAATTTTACAGGAGAAACAAAAAACTGTATAAATTCGTCCATTATTAATCCTGATCTATCATTTTGCGACAGTAGCAATCAATAACTGTGTACTTCATCCTTGTATAAATAGTTTTGTATAAAAGTCGTTTGTTTTGGCCCTACGTCACTTACGCAGTATCGTTATGATCACTTCTGGTACATTATATACTAGATACGCGATTTTGAATAAAAACAAAACCGTTCAAAACTTTTTATTTATTAAAATAATCAAAAAACTGAAGCTCCTTCAGTCAAACTTATAATATAGAAACTCAAGGAATCAAATTCTAATATATAAAATATAATCAAAAGTTACAAATTAGTCGTCACCCTGTTCTGAAATCTGTATTGCAATGAAACTATCAGTCAACAAGCTTCTATTTAAAACAAGTTAAAATTCTTTATACATAATGAAATAAAATAACTAAAAACTTGAAACAAAATCAACATTGTTAGTGACAATACCAAAAATAATTACCTACCTACTTAAATCTCCCACGTAAAATAAACACTTATCAGAAAAAGATAACGCTATTCGAACATGTGAAACTCCCTCAGTCAACCTTATAAAATAGAAACTCAATTAATTAGGAATCAAATCAGTCTTTAAATCAAAACTTAGATATTAAGTAGTCGCTTGTTTTAAATCTGTATTGCTAGAATACTACAGTTTACTTATAGCAATCAGTCGTCATAGAACTTTTAGAAAGTAGTAAAATCTTATCAAATTTAAACTGAAATCAAAAACATAAAATGGAATCAACATAATTAGTAACAATAGCAAAAATATTTACATAAATAGACCCACATAAAATAAAATCTTTTTTAATAAAATTGTAAGTAGGTAATCAATAAAAAGTTAGTTTTTAAATGGTAAATTGTCATAAAATTCGTGACAATCTCTGGGCACAACTTCCTTTAATTGCTGCAAGTATTTGCTTTTAGAAATGGGCAATGCTGTATGAAAGAGTTGGGGTAGAGAAACTGTTTCAATTCTAGATCTTTTTGACCATTGAGGCAGCTGTTGAAACTCATCGTCATAGTTTAGTTTGTAATCTATCGTTCCATCAGGCTTGTACTTTAAAACTCTGATGTCAACTACACATTTTGCACCAGTTCCTCTACCAGGTCTTATTGAATCGTTTAAAAGAGCATTTTTCATACTAAAATCCTTAAAGAAAGTATAATCTGGCATAGCAACGTCGTATGGAGATGGATTTAGTCTTGCCTCTTTAGTGATGGCGGCATATTGACTTGGTAAGTATATTTCACGATATTTTAATTTTCTTTCAATGACAGAATGAACTGAATCCACCCCCATCTGCGTATGACCCTTTTCAAAAAATTTTTGAGTGATTGTAATATTTTTAGTCATTGCCAATCGTAAAAGAGCGTTTGAAACAACAGTATTTCGATTTTGGGATGTGCATCCGTCAGTAAAAATAATAACATCTTTAGGATCTTCATCAATTAATTTTGTTAGGTAATCAACATAAAAATTTGCGTAGGTTGTAACTTTCTGCTGTGGTCTCGTCAAACCAGTAGCATACGACTTAACGACTGACTGATGCAGTTGAACTGCAACACAATTCCGCGGAACTGCAGCAGTTCCGCGGAATTGTGTTCACCATATTCGCGCGCGATCTGTACGCGGTATTGTTTTTGGTCTATAATCTTGCTTCCTATTGGCCAAATTCAAATTTTGTTAACCAAGAAGGTGCCAATCGGATTGCTGCTTCTATTGGCACCAAAATTTGAATTTGGCTACTTTTGTAGATCCGCGGATTTGTCTAATGCTAGATACGCGGTCTTGCGCTATCCCCGACGATATAAGGGAGTGCCTTTTATACCCAACACAAGTATTGCCAGTCGTAATAATGTTTTATAGCTCAGTATCGATTCACCATTGACCCAAATGTAAGTACTTACAAACGTTCATTGCACCATAGACGATAGAGTAAATAAACAATGACGTCGGCCATTAACCTAGTTACAGAAATATGGTTTGAATCAAGTAAACTTAAATAGATACGTAAGAGATACTATTTATTTTAATACACATCGCGCTCTGCTGTATTACCCGCGTTGTTCTCGTTTCCGCGGGAATTTCGGGATAAAATGTATCCCATGCTTTATTCTAATGTATTACCTATATTACTGTCAAATTTCATTCCATTCCGTTCTGTAGATTTTGCGTAAAAGGGTAACAAACATACATACATCCTCACAAACTTTTGCATTTATAATACATAATATGTACTATATAGTAGGATTCTTTTATTTTCTCACTAGCAGTGCCCCTCAGTTTTACCCGCGTTGTGTCCATTCGTGTGGGAATTTCGGGATGAAAAATAGCCTATGTTACTAGTGGATAATGTAGCTTTCGAATGGTGAAAGAATTTTTAAAAACGGTCCAGTAGTTTTTGAGGCTATTCATTACAAACAAACAAACAAAGTTTTTCGTTTTATAATATTAGTGTAGAAGTGTAGATTAGTTCATTGCAATGTTACTGCAATGCACAGCGCAGGCTCGCGGTACTCAGATGTTTAAACTATTGTCTGGCGTCTGTCAAGGTTACGAATCCAATATGTCTGAAATATTATAAAAACATCATTTACATATCCACTGGACTTTGTAGTTAACTAAATATAATATGTTGTAAGTGCAAATAGATTGATGGGATTGAAGAAGAAGTTTTGACATTCCTTTGTATTGTTAAATGTCAAACTATAACCTGTTCTTACATTAATGTCACACATTTTATTTATAGTAGCTGTACCCCGTGACTTCACCCGCAGCTTACCCGTTCCCTAGGAAATTTTGATTTTGTGTGTGTGTATGTGATTATCTGCCTGTGACGCCATAGCTTTAAAACAGATGATCCGATTTCGATGTGGTTTTTTCATTTGAAAACCAGTCTCCTTGTGGTTCCCAAATAGGTTTAGTAAAAATCGTTTCAGCCACGTTATTTCAGTTTTTACGCAGGTTAGGTTTTTTTTACATAAGGTTCATAAAAAAAACTTTTTTTTTCATAAGATTAATAAAAAAAAAACTTTTTTTTAAAAGGTTCCGTCCCGCCACCCCCTCTGTCGGACAAAATCCGTCTCTACCATGTCGACATGAACCCGTACGGGCACCGCGCGCTCCTCATCCTAGAGGCTAAGAAGGCCAAATACGAGGTGTACAAGTTGGACCCGCTGAGACTGCCGGAGTGGTTCAAGGAGAAAAATCCTAGATGTAAGTGTTTTAATAATAATTATTTTTATTTCAATCATATCTTGAAATAGTCCCTACTTCTGCAGGTACACATTCCCGGATGCGTTGTACTGATGTGTTCGGGAGTGTGTTCCTGCAGTTATAATCCATTACATTAAACATCTCCAAAGGGCCTCTACGAGTTGGATCTGTATCCCCTCGCATGCCTCTCAAAAAGACCGGGCTTGTCCCGTGAATCCGAGGAGAAACACTATAATAAATAATAAGGTGTTTATTTCAGACATATAAGTGTGTGTCTATAGTGTGTTTTGTGTACAAGTACTTAAAATTACTGCTAGTATTTTTTTATCTAACATATACTGTCACCAATGAAAGTGTTTGAGCTTATTCGCAATATAATAACACTAGCAGCGCCCCGCGGTTTTACCCGCGTTGTGCCCGTTCCCGTGGAAATTTCGGGATAAAATGTAGCCTATAGCCTTCCTCGATAAATAGACTATGTAACAGTGAAAGAATTATTCAAATCGGTTCAGTAGTTTCTGAGATTAGCGCGTTTAAACAAACAAACAAACAAACAAACAAAACAAACTCTTCAGCTTTATAATATTAGTATAGATTAGAGCAAAACCAAAAATCGTGCAAATTTTTATTATGACGGTAATGCTAATGACAATCAAAAAAGAAAAAACATAGAACAGCAAAAACATTGCCACTTAAAAGAGTACTAACTAAAGAGGCCGTCATCCACTTCTGGGCAAAAGTCTCCCCCAAACACTGCCAACCGTCCCTATCTTTCGCCTTCTCCCACCAATAAAATATTTAAAAATAAAATAAAAAAAGCTTCAGTAGAGATGAAAAAAAAGGTTTTATAAAAAAAACATAAATAAATTACCCGGACTCTATCGCGTTTGAGTGTTTGAGTTGTGTTTTTTTTTTTTTTTTCGTCGAGTGGATGGCAATCCTGACCAATCCTGGTGTCAGAGTTATTGAGCCGCCAAAGGCCTCTGACATGGCTCATGTAACGACTACTATCCGTAGAAAGTAACCGGGACCGACGGCTTAACGTGCCCTCCGAAGCACGGAATCATCTTACTTTTCGAGCAATCAGGTGATTCAGCCTGCAATGCCCTAACCACACTGAGGCCTCACAAAGAGATTTTTGTGAGATATCCCCACCGGGAATCGGACCCGGAACCTCCGGGTCGTGAGCCGGGCGCTCAAACCACAAGACCACGGAGGCTGTTAAGATTTTGAGTTGTGTTGAGATTTTGATACGGTTTTTGTAATAGGAAACTCAAAAATCCTTTAAATTACGGTGACACTGTATACGGTCCCTGCCTCCGCATCAAAACTGCCAAGTTAATACAGAGAGTACAGAATGCTTGCGCCCGCTACTGCTTCAATATACCGCCGCGCTCGCATGTTACTCCTTTTTTGAATGAGCACAACGTGCTTAAGATGGACGCGCGGCGGCAACTTCATTTGTCTACTCTCTTGTTCGGCGTAATACGTAACGGGATTCCCCGGTACCTACTCGGCAAGTTGACGTGGGCCCAGGAGCGCAGGAAACGCCCAGAGCGTGCCGGCGTGTTCGTTCTCGTCACACCGAAGCACCGCACTATGGCTTTTCGGGGATCCTTCAGATATGCGGCCACGAGATGCTGGAACACCCTCGACCCGCCATGTCGCGCCCTGAAAACGTTGCAGACGTTTCGAAGTACAATAAAACAGCGATTACTCAGCTTACAGAAGTTAAGCTGATAGATTCTGTAGTCTGTAGTTTATTGAACTGTCGTACTTACCATTGGGTCTGGCACGGAGTGCATGGGGTCGATTGGCAGTCGTGGCCGCTGGTACACCGTATGTATACATACATATTTATTCACACTTGAAACACTCTTATATGTTTGCAGAATCTCAACGTTGTTGATTCTTAATGTTCGTAGATTCTGAATGTCTATTCTTAATGTATGTCGTTTCTTCTTAGTAGTATAACCTTTCACGTGGTATTTTTCCTTTGTTTCTTGTTAGGTGGATGGTGATCGGTGGATGGCTGCGTGCGTGCTTGTTTTATTATGTATGGATGGATGGTATGAACCACAGATAAATGATTCGATTCGAGTGAGTGACAGACCTGAGTGATTGGTGAATGGCGTGACAGATGACAGATAGGTGCTTGATACGGTGAATGAATGAATGACGATTGTAAGGTTTAAATGTTTAGTTTACATTGTATATTTATAAATACTATTTATGTATGTATGTATATGTGATGGGATTAATTTGGGGTATTTGTATGTAGTATATGTGGTATATAGTGCGGGTACATGTAATATAAGTTAGTATGAGGGTAAGAATAAAATCAGTGTTTAACCAACTCGTGACGTGTTTCATTACATGGTGTCAGAAGTGGCTAAATTTAATTGATTATAGCGGTGACAACGAACTTAATTACGTACAAATTTATTATTTACGAGAACTTTAAAGTTGTGTCAATAAAATATGGAGCACGCACGTCCTCCAGCCGAATTATCTCTGGACGGCGGTCCGGCCGCGCGGTCCGAGGCGTGGCGGCAATGGCGGAAGCTTTTCGAGGTGTTTTTAAAGGCCTCTGGAGTGAGTAAGGAGCCTAAAGAAGTTCAATCTAGCTTGTTGGTTAACCTCATCGGGTCAGCGGGATACGAAGTTTACACAACATTCGTGTTTGGAGACGGAGAAACGGAAGATGATATTGATTGTGTATTGAAAAAATTTGATCACTATTTTGGTACTAAACCAAATATCACCGTTACGCGTTACAAATTCTTTTCTCGGAATCAGGAAGATGGTGAAAATATAGATCGATACGTAACGGCGTTGCGTTTGTTAAGCAAGCAGTGTGAATTCGGGGAGTTACAAGAAAGTTTGTTACGAGACCGAATAGTGTGTGGAATCGTAAACAATACGGTCCGGGACCGATTGCTTCGCACGGACGAGTTAACGTTAGATAAGGCGATTCAAATATGTCAGGCTGCCGAAATATCTAAAGAAGAAAGAGTGTGTATCGACGGAAAATCGACCATTGAGGAGTGTGTGAACGCGGTGTCGGAACGCGGTGGCGGGCGCGGAGGCCGGCGCCGGCGCGGTTGGCGCGCTGGCTGGCGCGGCGCGCAGCGCGGCGGGAGCGGAGCCCGCGCGCACCCGGCAGCAGCGGCGCGCGCGCCCTGCGCCACCTGCGGAGGAGTGGTCTGCGACGGCGGAGACCGGTGTCCCGCGCGCTACGCCATGTGTTTTGTGTGTGATAAAAATGGGCATTTTTCACGTGTGTGTAAAGAAAAGAAAATGATGCGAAAAGTGTTAAATCTTAGTGTAGATTCGGCGGAAAGTGATAAGGACGATATGTTTTATGTGGACACGCTTTATGAGGATAAAAAACTGAGTAAGTCGTTTAAAGAATGGTTCGAATATGTTGAAATTATGGGTAAAAAAGTTTGTCTCAAAATTGATACGGGGTCGATGATAAATGTAATTTCAAAAACTGAATTTTTGCATCTAGGCTTTTCTGTTAAACAACTTAAACCATTTAATAAACGAGTTCACTCTTTTACGGGAAACCGGTTACCTGTTATCGGTATGGAAACATTATGTATTGTTTATCGTAATAAGTCTTACAATTTAACGTTTGTTGTTGTTGATTTTAATTGTCACAATATACTTGGTTTAGAAGGATGTAACATAATGGGATTAATTACATATGTCAATAGTATTTATTTAGAAAAGTATCCAAGTTTATTTAAAGGATTAGGCAAATTACCAGGAAAATATTCAATTGTAGTGGATAAAGATGTCCAACCGGTAATATCTCCCACTAGAAAAATACCGTTAGGGCTTAAAGATAAATTGTTAGGGGAATTACAAAGAATGGAAAAACTCGGGGTGGTAAGAAAGATTACGCATCCGACCGATTGGGTAAATGCTATAGTAATAGTACCTAAAAAGGACGGTAGTATTCGTGTATGTTTGGACCCTAGACCGCTGAACCGAGCGGTGAGGCGCGCGCAGTACTCGCTGCCGACGGTGACGGAGCTGGCGGTGAAGCTGCGCGGGGCCTGCGTGTTTAGTGTACTTGATGCCCGCTGCGGCTTCTGGATGGTCGAGATTGATGACGTCAGCGCTGACTTATGTACCTTTGGTACTCCCTTTGGTCGCTATCAGTTCTTGCGCTTACCATACGGCATAAGTTGCGCGCCAGAAATTTTCCATGCTAAGCTTAGACAACACCTGGAAGACCTGGAGGGTGTCGAGTCCTTTATCGATGACTGTATTGTATGGGGCCGCTGTAAGGAGGAACATGACAGAAGACTGGAGGCCCTATTACAACGGGCGACAGAAATCGGTATTAAGTTCAATGGTGATAAATGTAAGTTTGGAGTTTCAGAGGTTACATATCTAGGACATAAGTTTGATGCGAATGGTATGAGTGTGGATGATTCAAAAGTAAAAGCGATATTAGATATGCCTTATCCTTCGGACAGGAAATCACTAGAAAGGTTTTTGGGGATGATCAATTATTTGTCAAAATTTATACAAAACTATTCGGAATATGTTAATGTACTGCGGGGTTTGTTAAAAAAGGATACAGAATGGCTATGGGATGAACATCATTCGGAAGCTGTGGACAGTTTAAAACGTAAACTAACTAGTGTACCGGTGTTAGCGCTTTATTCAACAGAGGTGCCCGTGGTGTTGTCGGTTGACGCCAGTAGTGTGGCTCTGGGTGCGGTGATGCTGCAAAATGGGCGTCCCGTAGAGTTTGCTTCACTTACTCTTACTGATGCACAAACAAGGTATGCCCAGATTGAAAAAGAAATGCTGGCTATCGTGTTTGCTGTAGAGCGGTTCAGACAATATATCTATGGTCGAACAGATATCACGGTTGAAACGGATCATAAACCGCTGGAAGCATTATTCAACAAGCCTTTGGTCTCAGTACCAGTTCGCTTACAGCGGATGATGATGAGAGTGCAAGGGTTTGAGTTTAAGGTTGTTTACAGACCTGGAAAATACATGTATATTGCAGATACTTTGTCACGTGCACCGTTGACTGAACTGATGGATGAACGGGTGTCCGAAGAGGTTGAAATACAGACTTGCTTTACTATACAAAATGTGCCATTCAGTGATATTAAAATACAGTTAATTAAGTCCGAAACTGAAAAAGATATTGACTGTAAATATTTATTAAGATATATTAAAAACGGTTGGCCTAACAATAGGCGGGATGTGAATGAGAGAATAAACGTTTTTTGGTCGTACCGTGAAGAACTCCATTATCTTGACGGTGTTATATTTAAAGGACAGTGTGTGTTTATTCCACGTGGTCTACGTTCGGAAATGCTACGACGGGTACATGAGGGTCACTTGGGTATAGAACGGTGTAAGCGTCGGGCACGCGAGGTAATGTTCTGGCCGGGCATGGCAGGGGATGTTGAAAACGCGGTGCGGCAATGCGCGGCATGTGCTCTGCACGCGCCGCGACCGCGCCGACAGCCGCTAATATTGCACGAAGTACCTGACCTACCTTGGCACAAATTGGCCTCCGATATATTTGAGTACAAAAGAAAAAAATACATAATTCTAGTAGACTACTTTTCGAGCTTTGTTGAGGTAGAAGAGTTAAAGGGAATGAGTAGCATACATGTTATTAACTTTATGAAGTCACAGTTTGCGCGACACGGCATACCGGCCGAATTAGTAACGGATAACGGACCGGCATACAGCTCAGGTGAATTCAAACAATTTATGAAGGAATGGGAAATACGTCATATCACATCGTCACCGCACTATGCTCAATCTAATGGGAAAAGTGAAAGAACAGTTCAGACAATAAAAAATATGTTGAAAAAATGTGTTGATTCAGGTCAAGATTTCACATTGAGTTTATTAAACTTAAGGGCTACACCGCGCGACGGATTCGATTCCCCAGCTCAGATGCTAATGGGCCGACGTATAAAAACGAAATTACCGATTACAAATGAATTATTGGGTGAGCCAGTTAACAACAAACATAATTACCAGGCATTGATGGCACAGAGGGATAAATGTAAATATCAACATGACAGGTCAGCGAGGTCACTCGAAAGACTAACACTGGGTGATAAAGTGACGGTAGTGTCGAATGGTCCACGAAAAATAGTGACTATCGTAGAAAACGCACGAGAGCCTCGTTCATATATTGTGGAGGATGAAAATGGTAACAGATACCGACGTACGAGAAGTCAGTTGGTGTTACGCGGGTCACACACCGAAGATAACGAAATAAACAGATATAAACATAATACGCTGAAAAGTCACCAAGTAAAAACCGGTTATGTGTCGCAGAACAAGTCAGTGTTTTTACCAAATGTTCGAGTTCGCCGACGTAAGAAAATATTAAGTGACGATCAGCTGAGCCATACGATCACGTCGCGGCAGGCAAGTGCTCCGTGCACTCCAGTAGCAGATGATGGTAACGGGTCCAGCAGTAGTGATGGTAGTGACACCATGAGGTCGCCCTCGCCGCATTTGGTTCCTATGCAGAGGTCTGCGGAGCGAACTGCACGAATGCTTACAGGCTTGTTTTTTGGTAAATCAATAGATTAGTCAATTTAATAAGGTTGGATTGTGTAATGGTTCTAGCAAAAAACCGTTTGGTCATAACAGTTGTTAATCGATATTTATTATTATAATAGGTATGTAAATATTTATAGTAAATATATAGTACAGGTAAGAAGTTTGTAGTAACTATTATATAACTATCACTGATGTTATTTTATTCTTTAAATTAGAAAACAGTCAGTTATGTTTTATTTTTAAGATAGGTATGATTCTTATTGATAACTTTAATTAAACTTGTGTTTATATTAGTACAGATAAGAAACTCGTATATAAAACTATTATGTATCTATCTCTGATTTTACTTTGTTATTATAATGAGGATAACATGTGTTATTGTTGGATAACATTCTTTTTGTTTGTAAGGGGAAAGATGTGGTATATAGTGCGGGTACATGTAATATAAGTTAGTATGAGGGTAAGAATAAAATCAGTGTTTAACCAACTCGTGACGTGTTTCATTACAGTATATTGATGTATTTATTATTATGTATTTATATGTAGGTATATTTATTGATTTTAATAGTGGCGTGCCTCTGGGAGTCTAGGCCTCGTCTGAAAATCAGCGCTGCCAGGGTCACACGATCTTGGCGGCAGTACGCTGAGACGAGGCCTATTCAGACCTCACACAGTAGTTCTGTCCGTGTAATTGTTTTATATGTAATATCTGTTGTTCTCTTTCTGTCTTTGCTTTGTTTTTTCGTTTCTTGTTGTGTGATCGTCTGAATAAATGTTTTTCTTTCTTTCTTTCTTTCTTTCTTTTTAAACCGTAAAGAAATACGCGGAGAATTTTGGGGATGTAATTTCGAAAAAGTCCATTGTATAACTATTCTATGCAGAAATATTTTTGTGTACCTACTAATCGGCAAAAATTTTTTTTTTCGTCAACCTTATTTTATTTTTTCCTTTTTTTTCAGTAAAAATCCCCGTCCTAGAAATACCCACTGACCAGGGCGACAAGTACCTGTTCGAGAGTATCGTCATTTGCGACTACTTGGACGAGAAGTACCCGAGAAACCCGCTCCACTCCAAAGATCCGTACATCAAGGCTCAGGACAGACTGCTGATGGAAAGATTTAATGAGGTGAGCGGAAACTTACATTAAAAACTAGCTGTCCCGCGCGGTGGTTCCACTTGCGACCCAATAGATGTCGCTAGTGTGAATCTGCACCATCCAGGGTGCCACCCAAACACACAAAAAAATCATTCATTCCATCATAAAAGACGTTTTTCTGACAGGGATTGTAGTTTAATTATTTAAAAGACTGGCCACGTCCCGCGGCTTTACCCGCTTTGTACCCGTTTCCGTGGGAATTTCGGGATATAAAATAGCCTATACTTAACCTTCCCGTTGAATGTGGCTATCAATCACAAAAAATCGGACTGATCATTCCTGAGATTACCTCGAACATACAAACAAACAAACAAAAAAACAAACTTACAAATTTTACCTCTTTAATAATATTAGTATAGATAAGTATTGCTTCTTTTCATGTTCTATTTTATGTGGTGTAGAAATAAATGGTTTAAATGGTTTTAACATCGCAGGGCGCGGCTTCTTATTAAAATAGTTGTATCACCCACTGTACAACAATATAAGGTCCACTCTAGATTCGAGATAAGGCAAGCCTTAAAGCCTGTTATGGTCTGACAGTTACCACATAATTGGTTACATTGCAGACATATAATATTATTATGTCATTACAATGATGAAACCAAACCAAAGGAGTTAAGTTGGTAAAGTCTCATAAAGTCTCACAAAGTATTTAGCTTTGTGAGACTTTATGAGAAGTGTATATGTTACGGCTAATACCCGAAGTGCGGCTACACCTAGTTCTAACCGGCTAAAACTAGGTGTAGCCGCACTTCGGGTATTAGCCGTATGTCATTTTAATGAAAAGAGAGAGTTTAAACATGAATAAATAACCTACCGAATTACCTACTTACTATTCGGTAGGTTAGGGTTATTTTTTTTTCATGTTTAAACTCTCTCTTTTCATTAAAATGACATATATATGCACCTAGTTCTAACCGGCTAAAACTAGGTGTAGCCGCACTTCGGGTATTAGCCGTAACATATACGTAAAATATCAATTTAAAATGAGTAGTGTTCCCTTAAACTTAAGAAACCAGTATATAAGAGACGTCTTAACTAACTAAAATGAATAAAAAAGTAAAAGTTGTAAACAACATGAGCCTGTAATGTCGCACTGCTGGGCAAAGACTTCACATCTCACAAAAGATTTCAGTACAGTGAAAAGGATAGGGCAAAATCGCCACATATTATAAAACTAGCAGCGCCCCGCGGTTTTACCCGCGTTGTACCCGTTCCCGTAGGAATTTCGGGATGAAAAATAGCCTATAACCTTCCCGTTGAATGTGGCTATCTATTACAAAAAGAATTATTCAAATCGGTTCAGTAGTTTCTGAGATTAGCGCGTTTAAACAAACAAACAAACAAACAAACAAACAAACAAACAAACAAACAAACAAACAAACAAACAAACAAACAAACAAAACAAACTCTTCAGCTTTATAATATTAGTATAGATAAAGTCCCCGGCCGCGTCTGTCTATCTGTCTGTGTTCGTGATAAAGTCAAATACTACTGCAAAGATTTTGACGTGGTTTTTTTAAAATAGATATAATGATTTAAGAGAAACGTTTATATGTATAAAAAAATCCCGAAATTCCCACGGGCACGGGCAAAACGCGGGTAATACCGCAGGGTAGTGAAAGTATTTAGATGGAAATCTATTTATTATTGAGCTACAATGCCTCAGACACACAGTGGTCGAATGTTTAACATATGTGTCTTTTTGTCAGGTAACCAAGTGATGAGTAAGATTTTGTAAAATAAAATGTTTTTTTTTTGTTTTTTCAGTTAATAAAAGGCAGCTTGGAGTGTTTCGATACGAATTTCGCGTTCGGAGGCGAACAAATATTGCAAACTATAAATATATTTGAAAAGGAACTCATTAGCAGAGGTAAATATTTATATTCACTTCTCAAAAGAACTACCTTTCCTTGTTATGAGATACTACCCGCGTTGCACCCGTTCCCGCGGGAATTTCGGGATAAAACGTATCCCATGTATTATTCTGATGTATCACCTATATTACTGTAAAGTTTCATCCAAATCCGATCACCAGTTTTTGCGTGAACGAGTTACAAACATACATACATACACGTACACACACATGCTCACAAATTTTCGCATTTATAAATTGTTACAATGTATGTAATGTACATATTTGATACTAGCGGCACGCCAGCGCTTCGGGTGATAGATCCACTCCTTGTTAGGGGGTTGAATTTCGCAAAAACACCCTTTTTAGCGAGCAACTACGTCCTTACAGGAACCCTGGTGCAAAATATGAGACTCCTATTTGATTCTGAGATGTTGTAATTAGTGAGTCGGTGGAATTCACTTTTAAAAGTAAAGTAAAATATATATGCCTTTTTCATAACCGCTTATTAACAGCAAGCTATCAAATGGTTCGTCCCTTTCCGACATACGCTATTTACCAAAGAGCGAAAGAGACAAAATACTTTTAAACACTGTTTAAGTTAAATATCGCTTATGAATAGGGTGGTAAGCCTGTAATGTCCCACTGCTGGGCAAAAACCTGTCATCTCACTGAAGATATCAGTACAGTGAGGACGATTTCACTTTTAAGTAGGTATACTTATTTACATAGAAATATTATAAAGCTGAAGAGTTTGTTTTGTTTGTTTGTTTGTTTGTTTGTTTGTTTGTTTGTTTAAACGCGCTAATCTCAGAAACTACTGAACCGATTTGAATAATTCTTTTTGTAATGGATAACTACATTCAACGGGAAGGTTATAGGCTATTTTTTATCCCGAAATTCCCACGGGAACGGGCCCAACGCGGGTAAAACCGCGGGGCGCCGCTAGTTTACATAGATTTGAGGTCAGTAGTAAGGATTTTTTTGACATTCCAGGGACTAATTACTTCGGTGGCGACAGACCGGGAATGCTCGACTACATGATCTGGCCGTGGGTCGAGAGGCTGTACCTTTTGCGATGTGTCAGCCCGAAGAAGTTCGATGACAAGAAATGCGTCTTTCCCAACTTTGTAAGTATTTTTGCCTCCTATTGTTACAAAAATGCTAAACGGCCGGTTGCACCAAAATTTTAGTTTATTTGAGAATTCAGTTATACTATACCGTCACTATTACGAACTCGTAAATGTACGCTCCACCAAAAAAAATTTGCGTAAAAGTATCCGTTAATTTACTTGCTACCCGAATGAAGCCTTAATTCTACTAATTTACCTTAGTAGTTTTTAACTACCATGGTAGTGTTTATTTTACATGTGGTAAGACATGATAACTAGTGTTAAGTATTCCTACATAATATGGGGTTTAAAACGCAGAACACCCCCATATATATGTACGCCCTTGGGCAAATTTTTACAGGGCGATTCTATAATTTCTTGAAAAAAGTAATGTATTAGCCTGTAATGTCCCACTGCTGGCCAAAGGCCTCTCGTCTCACTGAAGATATCAGTACAGTGAAGAGGATACTTGATACTTGTGCTAATTTAAATTTGTCTTCCAGGCCGACTGGGCTGACCAGATGCAGCTGGACGATGTGGTCAAAAAGCACTCCAACTCTCCAACGGAATATTTTGATTACTACAAAAATGCGCGCGCGCACACTATGGGGTATTATTTATAAGAATATTAGTATGTATAAGATTAATTTAAGATGTCTATGACAGCTGTCAAAATCAATAATTCTGTACTGATATGACAGGTGTCACATTTGACATCTTTGGACGGAGGGAGCGCTGGTTAGCTTAAGTTGAAGCGAACAATACAGTCATGATATTAAAGCCTTGAATTAGAAGTGGCTAATTCGCTAACTGTTAGGAAAGATCTTGAAATCAATTTGATATTATAAGGGTGTAACTTAAGGGTGTCTTTCTACTAGAGCTCTGATATGCTGCGTTTGATATAGCATAGCACACCTCTAGTGAACAGGCAGACTTATTGACGATTGTAAAATCGTGTTAAAACATATGCTTTTTTTGCAAAAAAATGGTTTTGAATAAAATATTTAATGTATGTATTTATATGCTTTTGCATTGGGTATATGTATATAAGCACAAGATATTATTTTGCTTTAAGTTTTTCTGTTATATCGTTGCATTTGTGAGTTGTGAATATTGTTCATAAATTATATTATATTTTGTTATCTAAGTTGAGGCTATCCATTAATCGCGAGATGTTTATTTGGCATTTATATCAAATATGTATTAAAATGCTAAAAAACATATACCTAATAGCCTATATCACGTGTTTTTAGTACGTACAAAGAATCTTAATTTTTAAAACATATTAACAACATAAGGGGGCTAGACGGAAAAAATGGTAACGACATTTTTTAGGCCTGAGAGGGACAGACAGAGACTCTCTCTCTCTCTCTCTCTTATAGAAAGCAAGCTAGATATTTTCGTTTCGTCTTTCTATTTTGGCATTGAACAGTGTGGTGTCGCGACGATTATTTTTGTTGATAATAAATAAACTTCGTTCCATCCGGGGGTCCCTTGACACCTCTCAAGTTTTTTTTATTTTATCTTTTCGGTTGACTAATCGCGCGTTTGCCGAAAAAATTCATACACGTGATAGGTATATTACTACACTCCCCCCTCTTTGTGATATTTCGTGATTTTTTATGACCCCCCCACCCCTTTCGAGCCTCACGTCTCACGTGACTAATGGATAGCCTTAAGTTTATTTATTTATGTGTTGCCGTTTATGTTCTGTGATTATGCACAAGCACATTATTATGTTAACAGAATCTTTATTTTATAAGTTAAATAAAAATAAAAGTGCTCACTCAATTTAAAGTGATATAAGAAATAAATTGAATTGTGGATCCCAAAAGGCATTTAGTGCGGAGCTCAAACGACCAATCACAGCGCATTAAAACTGTCAAACAACGCTTTGACATTGTCAAAATCCTTTCGTAATGCGTTCGAAAACGCACCCTATGTCGAATGCCAATAACCTTACAAGTTTTGATCATGTTTCAACAAAACTTTGCTATATGCATAAAAATGTCAAATATCAATCTCAAAAGACGATTCCGTGCTTCGCAGGGCACGTTAGGCCGTCGGTCCCGGTTACTCTACGGATAGTAGTCGTTACATAAGCCATGTCGGAGGTTTTTGGCGGCTCAATAACTCTGACACCAGGATTGGTCAGTTGAGGTCCGCACAGCTCCACAATGTTAACATGAGAAAGATCGAGAAAAGAATAGTAATGAATGGTATTATCTGATTGGGTTACAATAAAATTATTGCATTTTATATTTCGGCATTTAATTTCAAGCGTTTTTTGTACTTAACTTAGTGTTTTAGTTAAAAATGAGAGAGATCTGTAAACATTAAAATACTCTAAATTATCACAAATTTTCTTGGCATTTTTAGGATATAAAAAAAACTGTATGTCGTTGGGCATTGGCCTTTTAAAAAAAAGATGTAGAGTAAAAATAGTTTATAGTTTTTTTGTGGACACTTGTCAGATTTTTTTTCAAGTTTTATTTTTTGACACATCAAATGTCAATAACCTACTTTTTATTATGTAGGTAAATCGTTAAACTCTTGTCACTAACATGTAATATTTATACTTATGTAAATAAAGAATGTAACAAAATATAATTTGGTCTCCTTTCCTCCTTTACTGTACGGATATCTTACAGCCTCCGTGGTCTTGTGGTTTGAGCGCTCGGCTCACGATCCGGAGGTTCCGAGTTTGATTCCCGGTGGGGACAATATCTCACAAAATTGTCTTTGTGAGACTGTCCTCAGTTTGGTTAGGGCATTGCAGGCTGAATCACCTGTTTGGCCGAAAATTAAGATGATTCCGTGCTTCGGAGGGCACGTTAAGCCGGCGGTCCCGGTTACCTACTCTCTACGGATAGTAGTCGTTACATGAGCCGTGTCAGAGTCATTTGGCGGCTCAATAACTCTGACACCAGGATTGGTCAGGGTGACCGTCCACTCGATGAAGAAGAAGACTGACATCTTCAGAGAGATGAGAGGCCTTTGCCCAGCGGTGGGACATTACAGGCTTTTACTTATTTTATTCAACTTTTTCAATTTTTTTTGGGAATTTTATACTTACATATAAACATGAAAATCCGTTGCGTAGTTTTAAAGATCTAAGGCGTTGTCCTAATAGAACGCGAATGCGCGATGCGAGCGATGCGACCATCGCGTGTTCGCGCGACGTCAAAAACTGGGTGTCCTAATAGAACGCGAATAGGCGATTACGCGAATCTCGCTCGCGCGGTACCACGCCGACATTTTCGCACGAATTTCAATTAGGACACCTATTCAAATTCAATATGTTTGATCGCGCGTTCGTACGAACTAAGTTCGCGCGAATAGAGTTTCAAACATTTGAGTCGCGCGACCGCGTCGTGCGATTGTCAGTTAGGACACCTATTAGAGTTCAATATGTTTGATCGCGCGTTCGTACGAGTAAAATTCGCGCGAACTTACGATGATCGCGCATTCGCGTTCTATTAGGACAACGCCTTAGCATACATAGGAACAGACAGCGGAAAGCGTCTTTGTTTTAAACTATGTAGTGTTATTTAATAAAGCTGAAATTGATTGAAATACTTTTATAGTTATTTATTTACAATTACTTTCCATGGTATCTTAAATGAGAATTTTCTTCCCATGGTAGGTATTCCTCTTAGGGGTTAATAACAGATGTGCACTAATCATCTCCGCTAAGAAAAAGAACCATACCGACAACCACGGCAGCAATTAACAGAATAGGCAGAAATACCATCAGTTATATCTTTGGTGTATGCAAATAAATATAATACTTAGTTAATATTATCAGGTATCGCGTCACTTTAAAAATATGACAATATCTTATGTATTTTTTCCTCAGACGAAAAATTTCGGTGTAAAAACTTTTTGGGTCAACCGCCTGACGTTTATATCGAAGAGGTTTTTTAATAAGCCACAGATAATGCTATATTATGAAGTCTGAGAACAGCAATAACGAAACGCTTTTTCGTTCAAAAACCAGTTTGACATTTTAAAGTCATTTGTTTTGTTTACGGTTTCCGAACGAAACCCATAACGTCATCAAAATTTGTATTGTAATCAAAATTTTCTGTGATCGTGTCCAAAATTGTTGTTCTATTAAAAATTAAATAAAAAAACACAAAAATATTCTTTACAATGCCATTATTACGTTCAGCTAATTTTAATCTATTTATCGAAGTTCTAATTCGTGTTCTATTGCTATCTGCTTTCTGGTGAGTACATTTTAAAAGATATAGGCTTTACATCGATTTAAAAATCAATTTAATTTAATAAAGTAAATGAATGCTTCACTAAATAGGGTGCTATAAATCCTTATTTTCATTTCTCTTATAATATTTACGGAACTAATAATCTTATATCGATTATTTCCCGATAAAAATCGATAATATTGATCAGCAGACATAAGTGTGAAAAATTTCCGCGAAACGAATTAACTGCGTAAATTAACCGTGTCAAAATTATAATACGGGCTTAATTATAGATTGTTTTACAATTTTCTATAAACTAGTTAAATGCCAAGCGGTTCCGGTCCCTATATCTTAGATGTTTAAATCTATAATTATATGTAAATACTAGCAGCGCCCCGCGGTTTTACCCACGTTGTGTCCATTCCTGTGGGAATTTCGGGATGAAAAATAGCCTATGTTACTCGTGGATAATGTAGCTTTCGAATGGTGAAAGAATTTTTAAAAACGGTCCAGTAGTTTTTGAGCCTATTCATTGCAACCAAACAAAGTTTTCCTCTTTATAATATTAGTGTAGATCTCTTATCACTTGGTATAAACGTGAATTAACACGCGACCTTCACGTTGATAAGACAGTTAAACGCTGTTTAAATTAAAGAATACACAAACAATGTAAAATGTAAAAAGTGTTACTAATTTTTATAATATGTCATAAAACATGTCATAAAACAAAGTCCCCGGCCGCGTCTGTTCGCGATAAACTCAAATACTACTGCACGGATTTTGATACGGTTTTTTTTATTGATAGAGTGATTCAAGAGGAAGGTTTATATGTATAAAAATTCCCGAAATTGCCACGGGAACGGGCACAAAGTGGGTAAAACCGCGGTGCGCTGCTAGTGTAAATAATAAAGCAAATCACTAACTTTAACTTAAAACAGGATGCACCTCATACCTCTTTTTTGCATTTGGTTTAACAATTAGACCATTCTGATAGCAACCCTATTATAAATAAAAAAATACACCCGGACAAATTCGCACATGGTTAATTAGACCCAAACTAAGCTCTAAGCTTGTATTATGGAATCTAACTCACTGATACTATAGACCCGGGACCTCAGTCTTGGCAGGCGAGTGCACATACCACTAGACCACCCATACGTGATAATTCCGTGCTTCGGAGGGCACGTTAAGCCATCAGTCCCGGTTACTCTCTACGGATGGTAGTCGTTACATGAGCCGTGTCAGAGGCCTTTGTCGGCTCAATAACTCTAACACCAGGATTGGTCAGGGTGACCATCCACTCGATGAAGAAGACGTGATAATAACCAAGTTTAAACCATATTCTTTACAGTTACATGGAAACCATGACGCCGTATATGAGAGTAATTCACCAAACAGACATGGACACGACGTACAAGTACCCTCGGCACGACTCCTTCGTGCCCAGTGGGACATTGTGGGCTATAGTAGTGTGCGTGCCGTGCTCCTTGTCACTGATAGCGTGGGCTGTGTGCAACGACTGCAACGACGCCTTGGAGGTAAGAGTTCTATTGGTACTGAAAAAATCTTTATTGGGCAACTTTCGTCTCGAAATTCCTTCATGAGTTCGATGTATGGATGTTTGGATGCATGTTTGTTACTTTTTCACGCAAAAACTACTGGACGGATTTGGTTGAAACTTTACAGTAATATAGGTTATACATCAGAGTAACATATGGGATACATTTTATCCCGAAATTCCCGCGGAAACGGGCGCAATGCGGGTGAAACCGCGGGGTGCTGCTTAGTTTCAATTCAAAATGAGTAGTGTTCTCTTAAACTTATGAAACCAGTACAATTTGACAAGCCCGTTGGCACATTGCCAGTGAGAGCGGTTACTGTGTCGGGGGTAGCGGGCTCGATTCCCGCCTGGAGTCAACAATATGTGAAGACATAGTTGTTGACGACGTCTGGGTGTCAATTATATATTCTTATAAAGCATTTGTGTATGTATATGTAGTAGTATCAGTGAGTTAGATTCCATAACACAAGCTTAGAGCTTAGTTTGGGTCTCATTAACAGTGTGTGAATTTGTCCGGGTGTATTTATTTATTACTAGCTGTGCCCTGCGGTTGCTCCAGCATTTATTCCGTCACTGCTTACCTTTTAAACCGTCCCTGGACTTCCATGAATATTTCAAGACCATAATTAGCCAAATCGGTTCAGCCGTCCTCGAGTTTTAAGCAGACTAACGAACAGCAATTCATTTTTATTATATAGACTAGCAGCGCCCCGCGGTTTTACCCGCGTTGTGCCCGTTCCCGTGGGAATTTCGGGATTTTTTTTACATAAAAACCTTCCTCTTGAATCACTCTACCTATTACAAAAAACCGCATCAAAATCCGTTGCGTAATTTTAAAGATTTAAGCATACAGACAAAAAGACAAACGACAAACAGACGCGACTTTGTTTTATACTATGTAATGATTAATCTAAATATTACCTATAATTTCAGATCTTGTTAGCGTGGTCGCTTGCGCTGGGCATGAACGGAATTCTTACAGACACTATGAAGTTGATAACAGGTGTGAAAATAATATAATCATATCTTAGAGGCCGTTCATTAATCACGTTGTTAGGGTTCCGTACCCAAAGGGTACAAACGGGACCCTATTACTGAGACTTCGCTGTCCGTCCATCTGTCACCAGGCTGTATCTCAAGAACGGTGATAGCTAGACAGTTGAAGTTTTCACAGATGATGTATTTCTATTGCCGCTATAACAACAAATACTAAAAATAAAACAAATATTCAAAAAACTCCCATTCGACAAATGTGATTTTTTACCGTTTCTTGCTCGATACTAAAATTTTCGAATAAGCC